>BTHU01000010.1:103652124-103839624 GCA_036184795.1 Tokudaia tokunoshimensis
GCGGGGGCAGATAGGAAGCTGTTCACACTGCAGGGGCAGATAGGAAGCTGTTCATACTGCGGGGGCAGATAGGAAGCTGTTCACACTGCGGGGGCAGATAGGAAGCTGTTCACACTGCGGGGGCAGATAGGAAGCTGTTCATACTGCGGGGGCAGATAGGAAGCTGTTCACACTGCAGGGGCAGAAAGGAAGCTCTTCACACTGCAGGGGCAGATAGGAAGCTGATCACACTGCAGGGGCAGATAGGATACTCTACATACTACAGGGGCAGATAAGAAACAGAAGAGTCAGGCCGGAATTGGGGGGACGTATAACCTCCAAAGATCACCCCTAGTGTCCTATGTTCAGCAACTACACCCCGAATCCTAAAAGATTCAAAACAGCATAGCTAGTGTATAAACACATAGGGAACATTTGAGGCCTCCTTTTCTATGGTGAGGGGCTACTTGTACTTAGAATGGGCAGTCATTTAAAGGATAGTGCATACATGTTTGTTCAATAAAATAAATACTTTGCTTGTAAATAATTCTCTGTCTTGACATAACTCCTCCTCTCCTTCCTTCCTGTCAGGCCTAAAGAGAACTCCAATTCCCAAGCCCTAGAAGGCAGTCCAAACATCCAGAAATGAGCTCAAAATGGACCACAGGAGGATTTCTGATGGTTAAATAAACACCAGCATCACTTGGGAACTTGTGAAACTGGTACCCCTCTACCAGAAGGAGTCAGTGCTCACAGAAGGGACACATGCCTGGATACCTGTGCTCTCTGTTAGCACACAAAGCTCATACTGGCCTCCAAGACCCCTCAATATAACAACAGGTGCCTGATACACATTTCAAGATCTATACTAGCATCATCTCAGCCCTTCTCAGTTTCTCTACCCTAAACTCCCTCAGGTCATGTGCTACCCTCCCCCAGATACTCATTCCTCCTGTAACCCTGCTATTCTCCCTCTCCTTCCCCCCACCCCCTCCTGTTTCTCTCACTCTGATTTCTCTATCCTCCATCTCCTGCTCTTATGGCCTCTCTCACAGATAGCTCTGGCCATATCATGGCCTGTGGCCATGCTCAGTTTACCTCTTTTATCTCTGTATTTTGAACTCTTCCAGATGTATCTGACTGTCTGTTCTCCCTCTCATATGTACAAACAACCTTCCTCTTAATACCATAGAGCAGCTGTTGTCTGTTTATACACCGACAAACAGCTGGATGTGCCTCAGAATAGAACGGTGGGTGAGGACAGACAGACACTGGAGAAGCTGCTGACACAGGCCTCCTGAGCTGAACAGTCTTGCCATCCCTGTGAGAGCAAATGGGCACAGTGTGAGGAAACTCAGGATTTCTCATTTTTCCTCTGAATGGGTTGGGGGTGGGGTATATATGAAGGGGTCATGGGACGCCTTTAAAGTCTTTTGATCTGCTCTCATTTTTTAAAGGCATTGTTTTAAATACAAATAATAAGAGAGCTGGAGAGATGGCTCCATGGTTAAGAAAGAGCAGGTACTGTTATTGTGAAGGACCTGAGCTCCATTCCTAAGGAGCACCTCACATGGCCCACAATTGCCTAGGTGTCCAGCCTCCAGTGACCAGATGCCTCTGACCTCCACAGGTGCCTACACTCATGTGCACACACCCACAATCTGACATATACACAAAATTAACAACAAAAACTAACTTTAATTTATGAATAAAAATACAGTTCTCTGGCTTCTTGTGTGTGGGGAGGAGTCATAAAATCTACCTCTCTGGGTTCTCTGCTCCACAGTGCAGCCATTGGATAAAGGGAAGCCCTTTCAGGTTCTCCAGGCTCCCTCCCCTGCCTGCCCATTTGCCTTAACTGCCTGATTCCAGTAGATACTTGAGGGTATCACCCTCATCCTCTGCCATGGTTGAGAATAGTGTCCCCCAAGGTTCAGGTATTAAAAGTGTGATTTCCCCTATCTATAGAACTCTTGGGAGGGTGTGGAGAGGTAGGGCCTTGTGGGAAGTCTTCAAGCCACTGGGAATGTCCTTGGCGGAGGTATGGGGATCCTAGCTCCTTCTGTCCCTTCTCTTTCACATCTCACTGTGAGGTAAGCAACCTTGCTGTGTTGTGTTGTCCCATCATGATGTATTCTACCCTGTCATAAGCCAAAAGCAAGAGGGCCATGGCCCATAGCCTCCCAAACCTTTTGCAAGTATTTTCATTACAAGCTGATTTCCCTGGGTATTGGTTATAATACCAGATAGATGACTAACACAACCTATTTCCCAGGAAGGAAGAACCCCCAGTTCAGACCCAATACAGGCATATCTGAGGCAAGCTGTTTCCTGTGTCAAGCTTGGTATCATGTCCATTTGATGAAGACTGGATTAGATGTCAGCCCAAGAATATACATAGTACATTGGAGATTACACATGAGATCTTGCCTGGACAAATTCTGCTCCTCTTGTTTTTATTAACTCTTACCTAGAATAACCCATGCTTCCAAAAATGACCTTTCTAAGGTGTGCATGTGCGCATGTATTTGAAGAATGTACCTGTTTCCTAGGATGGCTATAACAATGTACAACAAACTGAATGATCCCTTGAGGTGTGTTTGCTCAGTTCAGAGCTGAGGTGCAACATATTTTCTCCTTCAGAATGAGAGCAACTCAGCCCCATGCTTACTCTAACACCTACTAGGTGTTAAGACTGTGTTCTTTCTCAGTTGGAGAAGCTTTGACCCCATCTCTCTCCACCATCTTATGTGGTGATGTGCCTCTGAGCCTCTGTGTCTCTTCTTGTGTTTGTATGGATGGCACCTGTCAATAAAAAAATTGATGGTCTATTCCTTAGGCAGGAAATAGGAGGGCAGAAATGATATTGGGATAATGCCAGGTGAGAGATTCACTGGAGGAAATGTGATAAGATGGACACAGATTCCCAAGCACAGGTGACCAGCCCTGAGTGCAGACACCTATGCAGGTTAAAATAAATGGGTTATTTCAAGTATGATCTAGTCAGAGAAGAGCCTAGCTGTATGGCCAAGGTATTTGTAAATATATTTTGAGTCTGAGTCTAATTCCTGGGAGCATGGGGCATGGAGGAAGAGCCAGACATAACTTCTACATGAGAGTATCAGTGTTTGAATGAGGACCTGCTCAGCTATGTATGAACTCAGCCATGGAGGCAAAAACTGTTTCCAAATGAATTCACACTTTGAGGATTTGAATGGACAGGAATTCTGGATTGATATTGTTAATGTAAAACAGGCTTGCTGGGATCATCCAAATGAAAGGTGGCTTTTTCCTTAACAGCAGATGGCTTCTAAGTATCAAGCAGTCACTCAGGAGTCATCTGCTGATCATTAATTAACATCAGATTAAAAGTGTGAGGGCAGTGGGGAGATGGCTCAGTCAGTAAAGAGCTTTCATGCAAGCATGAGGCCTGGGCTGGATCCCCAGAACCCATGTTAAGAAGCTTAGCATGGGTGGTATACATTTGTAATCCCAGAGCTGGGAAAGCAGAGGCAGGGGGAGCTCTGCCAGCCATTCTAAGCTATTTGGGGTGTTCTGGGATAATGAGGGAAGAGATCTGGTGTCAAAAATAACCAAAGTGGGGATGGAAAGAAGACTCAGCAATTAAGAACACTTGAGGCTCTTCCAGAGGACTTGAGTTTGGCTACCTAGCACCTATGCTGGGCTGCTTACAACTACCTATAACTCTAGCTCCAGGGGATCTATTATGCCACTTCTGGCCTCTGAAGGCATCTGCACACATGTAGCATACACATGCACACAAGCACATACACACACACAATTAATTAAAATAAAAATATTTTTTAAAATAACCAAAGTGGACAGCCTGAGAAACAATGGCTGAAGGTATCTTCTAACCTCCATGCACATGCATGCATACACATACACACTCACATTCAGGATGCTTATAAGGTAAAGATCACAAAGACTTTGCAGTCTTGCGCATAAGGTATTCTCAGGGCTGATTTCAAACCAAACCCACCATAGTTCTAAAATCCAATAAGAAGCAGCTGCCACAGAAACACCTTTATAGAGCAAAGTGATGAGCCTTCAAATGTTTGTACATTTTGAAGCTAAAGGAGTAACTGATCGATTAGTCAGGGTAACGATCAGTAGGGATCTGTGAGCACAGCATAATCTTCCTCCGATTTTCTGAACAAAATCTGCAGAGAGCAAGGTAGTCAGCCACATCTCCCCATGTCACTGGGTCCCTAATCACCTGGGAAGGGAGCACCAATGCCTCAAAAACAGAACAATAGAATCACCTTAAGACCATGAAATGTCCAAGATGAGGATTCTGTTTTCCTTAGAGGAACATTCTCAAAATCAGTTGAATAGAAAGAACCTGCTCTAATTATCTGGTAAAACTTACACATTAGTACGAGGTTCAACTTCTTTTTTCTGGGAAATGAAGCCCTAAGAGTGCCCTAGACAAGATAGGAAATGTTCTTTGTTCCCTCTGAGATAGTTAAGGCTTGTCAGGCAGAGTAGCCAAAAGGCTCCAGGGTAACAAGCAGGCTCCCACTCAGAGTAACCCAGGCTACCCTCATAAAATACAGTTTCAGCTTGGATGTATAACATTCAGCCTGGTCATCAAAGTTCTCTAGGGAAGCGTGTGTTCAAAGGTCAATGGCTCAGGCTCTAAGATCAACAACTGATAAATGGAACCTCTTGAAGTTGAGAAGCTTCTGAAAGGTAAAGGACACTGTCAATAAGACAAAACCACAACCTACAGATGTTAGACTCTAAAACACCAAACAACCCAATTTAAAAATGGGGTAGAAGAGCTAAGCAGAATTCTCAACAGAGGAATCTCAAATGGCCAAGAAGCACTTAAAGAGATGTTCAACATACTTAGTCATCAGGGAAATGCAAATCAAAACAACCCTGAGATTCCACCTCACACCAATCAGAATGGCAAAGATCAAAGTCTCAAGTGACAGCACATGTTAGTGAGGACATGGAGAAAGAGGATCACTCCTCCATTGCTGATGGGGTTACAAACTGGTGCAACCACTCTGGAAATCAATCTGGCAGTTTCTCAGAAAACTGGAAATAGACCCAGGTATACTGCTTCTGATAATATACCCAAAAGATGTTCTACTATCCCACAAGGGTTTATGCTCCACTATGTTCATAGCAGCCTTATTCTTAATAGCTAGAAACTGGAAGCAACCCAGATGTCCCTCAACCAAAGAATGAATACAGAAAATATGGTTCACTTACACAGTGAAATACTATTCAGCTATTAAAAGCAAAGAGATCATGAATTTTGCAGGTAAACAGATGGAACTAGAAAATATCATCCTGAGTGAGGTAACCATGGGGAGAGGCAGGAGAGAGGCCAGGAGAATGAATGAAAATTTGTAACTGCCAGGAATGGGGGGAATCTCTAAGAAGTCCCAGAGACCTGGGATAAGGGGCCTCCCAGGACTCAATGTGGGTGACCTTAGCTGAAACTCCCAACAGTGGAGATATGGAACCTGAAGAGACTAACTCCAGTACCCAGACAGGACCCCCAGTGGAGGGATGGGAACACCAAGTCACCTACCAAATTTTTGACCCAAAATGCTCCTTTCTAAAAGAAACGCAGGAACAAACTCTTTCCCCAGGATCCTAAATCTGCAGTCAAATAGATCTTTGTATTTTACAAGAAATAGTTAATCTGGATTCTATTTAGTGATGATGACTAAGCTATTGGTGCTATTGCTGCTGTTCACAGTAAGAAGAGGTGACCCAGAGGCATTTTTTGTTTTTAAATCCAAAGTTGACCTTCATTTTCTTCCAGTTGCCCAGTGAGAGCCCTTGGCCGTGAATGTGGTAGCAGCCATCACACACACTCCCAGTCAATATTCCAAGTCATGCAATACATGCCACAGACTGCGCTGTGGTAAAAGTTACTGACTCATGGAAGCCCAAGGGTGTTGTCAAATGAACAGCATACCTTTAAAGTTGACAATATGCCAAACATGAGAATGATTTCCCCTTAAATCTATGAATAGTAAAGACAAAAATTTTCAACCACAATAAGTTTAGATGAGGTGACTTTAGTTGCTACGTAAGCTAGAAACAATGTATGTACAAAAGTCCAGTACTGATCATACAGGAGGAAACAGGTGTTTGTTTTCATCATGACTTGCCCCTGTTTATTACCAGGTATATTCAATCTGTGTCTCTTGGACCTCATGCATGTCCTTTTATTTTTTAATGTGACCTAATGTATTTGTTGATGACAACATCTTGTCACGATACCAAAAGGATTGAGATTCCCTGATTTACATGGAAGAGATCATTAACTATAAAAGAGGAATATTCATATTGTCTTCCTAGGACATGGGCCTAAGAGACAAAAAATCAATATTTACAAGTGTGCAAAGATGTTTTTTATTGTCTCCTCATAGCAAATAATAAAATTTGAGAAAACTACAAGAAGCAGTTTAAGAAAAAAAAAGCATCTTGTAAAATAAAAACTATCAAGAGAGTATGGGGAAACCCAGGGTCTTGGCAAGGTCAGATATAAAGTGATCAGAATACAATGGGCTGGAAGCCTGGAGAGGTGAATCTGCAGTTAAGAACACTTGCTGCTCTTCCAGAGGATCTGGGTTCAGTTTCTAGTTCCCTCATGGCCGCTCACAACTACCTATAATTCCAGTTGCAGTGTATGCAGCGCCCTCTTCTGGCCTCCATAAGCATTGCATTCTTGTAGGCTAGACCTTAAAAAATAGAAATAACAAAACAAAAAGTCTTTTATTAAAAAACAAAAACTTTCCAGCCATGTTCACAAACAGATGCTGACTATACTTTATGAATTTGAATTTTATGGCCCTGAAGAGACACTCTGCTGTGGGTGTAGCTCTGCTCTGTAAAGCTGACACTATTGGAGCCTACAACTGTGATTTATCTTCAGTGGACAAGACTTACATTTGAGTCACTGATACCTTCTTTTTGTTTTGTTGTAGAGTTCCCATTTGTTTTAATTCTCTACCACAAGCTCTTTCTTCTCCAACTGTCCTCTTGGAGGCTCTAATGAATTGTGTTCTCAAGACAAACATTAGACTGGTAAACTACAGGTAAAGGTTTAAGCAGGTTTTTCTCTGCATCTGCTCTAAAACTGGTGTGCTGTCTCTGTCAGCTTTGCAAAGGTCAATCGTAGCTGGACTGCACTGTCATCACAACAGACATTCAGAGTTCTTTCCTGAAGAGCTGTCCCATGGTTACCATATTCTCTGAGGCACCTCTGATACCTCCTAACTATATATTCATTAGTAATCTTTCCCTACTCCATGTTCTGACAAAGCATCTCTATAAAATACCAAATGGAAAATGGACCCACTGAGAACTATTCCTGTAGGAATAACTATGGTCTCTCATTAAAAAGCAAACAAGCTTCTACGGGATAATAACGTAATATAATAAGACAAAACAAAAACTAACACATTAGAATTGAATAAAACACACAAACAGAAGACAAAGAGCCCAGAAGAGCCAAGAAACAGAGACCCACTCATTCACACACTCAAGAATCCCATAAAATGGAAGAATTAGGGAAGGACTGAGGGAGCAGAAGGGGATTGCAATCCCATAGAAAAAACAACATCAACTAACCAATCCCCCCAGAGCTCCCAAGGACTAAACCGCCAACCAAAGAGTACACATGGGTGGTCCATGACTCCCACTACATATTTAGCAGAGGATTGCCTTATCTGGCGTCAATTGGGAGGGGAGGCACTTGGTCCTGTGGAGGTTTGCTGCCCCAGGGAAGGGGGATGCTAGAGGGGTGAGGTAGGAGTGGGTGGGTGAGTGGGGATATACCTTCTTAGAGGCAAAGGGAAGGAGGAATGGGATAAGGGTTTGCAGAGGGGAGACTGGGAAGGGGGACAACATTTGACATGTAAATAAATAAAATTAAATTTAAAAATAATCCAATAAAAACACTAAACTGAAAACCATAATATATACACAATGACCTATAGGGTAAAAAGAAAGAAGAAAGCATATGTCTAAATAAAACTAAAATTAAAAACAGGACAATTTTTTTATAAAAGGAAGAGCCATGACAACCTTATTCAAATCCCAGGAAAAGGATGAACCTGCTTCCATCTCCTAGCGTGGGTCTTCAGTCAAATCAGATTTTTTTTTACAAATCTCTTTGTAGATTAAAGAGTTTGTGTCTGAGTTGGTATTTACATTTCTCCTTTGGCAGAATTCAGCACACCTTCCTGTACCAAAGACACTTGTGTGTTGGTGTGAAAGTGCTATGTGGGCACCAGCTTGACTTTTCTAAGTTCAATGAGTTGTGTAGGTGTTGACTTCAGTCAACAGACTGAAAGCCCTTGTCTCAGTTTATAGAGAGCAACCTATAGTCTTGGCAAAATTCTGGGTTGTTTGGGAGTTCTCATGGGACCCTTTTAGCTAACAATTAAATTGCAACATGTCCCCAGTACTGAAAGCTTCATTTGAGGACAAGAAATGGCTAACTGGGGCTCTGCATCCCCCATTACTTGGCTATTTCATTTCCATCTCCTTCCTACTATATATAATTTAGGGAGCTTCTACTGTATTATTTCCATACTACCCTTAAAATGACTTTAGCTGTCTCTCTCTTCCCATATTCCCTCCATGTTCTTCTCTACCCCCTCCACCTGATCCTCCCATTTTAATCTCCCCCATTCATCCATAAGTATCTATTCTATTTTCTAGGGAGAACTATCTCACATACCTCCATACCTCCTGGTCCCTTACCTTATACCTAACCTCTCTGGGTCTACAGATTGTAGCTTGTTTACTACTTACTTAATGGCTAATATCCACTTATAAGTGAATACATGCTATCTTTATCTTTTTGGGTGAGATACCTCACTCAGGGTGATTTTTTTCTAGTTCCACCTATTTACCTATGAATTTCTTGATTTTATTTTTAATGGCTGAATAATAATTCATTATGTAAATGTACCACATTTCCTTTATCGATTCTTCTGCTGAGGACAACTTGGTTGAAAGGGCTCTAGCAGCCTGAGCATGCCAAACATGGCTCTGGCAAGTCTTGCTCTTCGCCTATTCCCTCTTCCTTCCCTAAAAACTGTTAGATTACATTCTTAAAGCTAGCCACAAACGTCTATTTCCTTATTTGTCCACTTTCTCTTCCTGAAGTTGACTACCAAGGTCCAGCTATCAAAATAGTCAAGTCTAACAATCAAAAGCCCCCTTTTGACTTGTTTAATTAACATCCCCAATCAAAATTAATCAATGTGTCCTAACACAGGGCTTCCATTTTTCCCTTTATAAACTTACATTTGCCTAAGGGCCACATCTGTCTCCTCTCCAGATGCAGTCCTTTGTCCCTCTGGGACAAATATCCCTTGTTCCTTTCCTCTTTTCTCTAGTCCTCTATCTCTTACCCTTGTAGCTCATCACTGCCCTCTGTCTCTCTGGGGCAAATAAATCTTTGTGTTGAGAACTCTGTCTTGGGATGTTTTGTACTGACTTTGAGGTCCTTTCATCAATCACTTCTGATTTCTGTCTATTATGAATAGAGCCACAATGAACATGGTTGAGCAAGTCTCTATGGTAGGATGAAGTGACCTTTGGGAATATGCCTAAAAGTAGAATAACTGGGTCTTAAGGTAGATCAATTTATATCTTCCCAAGGAACCACCACACTGATTTTCATAATGGCTATAAAGTTTGCACTCCCATGAGCAATAGATGAGTTCACATCCTCACCAGCATGAACTTTCTTTTGTTTTATTGATCTTATTCTGACAGGTTACGATGAAATATCAAAGTAGTTTTGATTTTTAGTTCCCTGATGACTAAGGATGTTGAACATTTCTTAAAGTGTTTCTCAGTCATTTGAATGTCTTCTATTGCTAATTCTCTATTTAGATCTGTATCCCATTTTAATTGGGCTATGTATTTTCTTGGTATCTAGTTTTTTGAAGTCTTTATATATTTTTAACATTAGTCCTTTGTCAGACGTGTAACTGGTAAAAATCTTTTCCCATTCTGTAGGCTGTCATTTTGTCCTAATAATAGTGTCCTTTGCCTTACAGAAGCTTTTCAGTTTCATGAAGTCCCACTTACTGTTAATCTTAGTGCCTATGCTAAAGATGTTCTGTTCAGAAAGTTGTCTCCTGTGCCACTGAGTTCCTCATTGTAACTAATTTTTTCAAAACCTATTCTTAATGGTGGCTCTTAAACACATTAACCTCCCTTCTAGCCCACCACCCACCAGAAGTAGTGGAAAAGAAAGGATACAGGGAAAGTGGACCTGTTTAGAAATGGTTCTTTGGAGCAACTCCCATCTGTGTTGTCAGGAAATCAGCAGTTCAGTTCACAGGTCAGCAGCAGCAGCTCGATCCACTTGCTTGATTCATGGATATTCCAGCAGTCCAGTTCAGTAGAGTCAGGACAGCAAACAGGAACCTACTAGAGACAGCCAGGCCTCAGCCTCTGCATAAGTCAGCAGGAGGGGACAGGGCTGACAGGAACTCCATGAAAAGTTCTCAGCTGTGCTTCTCTCAGCAAAGCAAAAGCCAGTGAAGATGCAAGACCAACAAGTGTTAAACTGCTAACTCTAAAAGTAAGCCTAGCCCAGCCTCCATCACTGTGAAGTCCTATCAATACTCACTCCAAACATCACATGTCTGTCCTCCATGGGTCTTGCCTCAACAGCACATGAGTCTTAATGAAACTCCACTTGAATCTGTCAATTGTCATCACTCTGCCAATCACCCCAAGCCCTAGGAAGCAGCAAAAACTGCAACACACCACCAGAACGTTTTTAGTGCATTTTTCTCTATAGAGTCTCAAAAAAATGGAGCTCAACTACACAATTTAAGGCAAACCAATGCATGCATGCAGTTAGCAAAGAATCCTTCATCATGTGTCCTTTCACGTGCTTGCCTTAGCAGAACATCCTGTGCCTGCTTCAACAAAACATCATCCAACACAACTGACTTTCCAAAGAACCCTTAAGTTTCCCCTTCACTCCAATTTCTCTTCTGTAAGGTTCAGTGTATTTGGTCTTGTATTCAGGTCTTTGATACATCTAGAGCTGAGTTTTTTTCAAAGAATAAGTATGGATATATTTGGATTTTTCTACACACAGCCATCCAGTTTGACCAGCACCATTTGTCAAAAGATGCTTTGTTTTTTCAGTGTATATTTCTGTCTTATCAAAATTTTGGTGTCATTAGGTGTGTAGATTTATTTCTGGGTCTTTGATTCAATTCCATTGATCAGTGTGTCTGTTTTGTGCCAATACCATGCTGGTTTTTATTACTAAAGCTCTGTAGTACAACTTAAAATGAGAGACGGTGGTACTTTCAGCAGTTCTTTTATTATTCAGGATTATTTTAGGTTTTTTCCGGGTTTTTGCTTTGGTTTGGATTTTTTTGTTGTTTTGTTTTTGGGGTGTGTGTGTGTGTGTGTGTGTGTGTGTGTGTGTGTATTCATTTGAAGCTGAGAATTGTCTTTTCAAGATCTGTGAAGAACTGTGTTGGAAATTTGATGGTGATTGCACTGCATCTGTAGATTGCTTTGTGTATAATGGACATTTTTTACTGTATTAACCTTAACATCACAAAATCATTCCAACTTCTGATGTTTTCTTCACTTTCCTCCTTCAATATATTAGAGATTTTTATCAAATAAGCCTTTCACTTGCTTAGTTAGAGTTACCCCAAAATCTTTTATGTTATTTGAGGGTATAGTGAGAGGTGTTATTTCTGATTTCTTTCTCAGCCCATTTGTCATTTGTAAATAGGAGGGCTACACATTTTTGTCAGTTAGTTTTGTATTCGGCTACTTTGCTAAAAGTGTTTATTACCTGTAGGAGTATCCCATGGGAATGTTTAGGCCACTTATGTATACTGTCATATCAAAGGCAAATAAAGATATTCTTACTGCTTCCTTTCCAATTTGTATCCCCTTGATCTCCTTCAGATGTCTTATTACCCTAGCTAAGATATCAAGTACTGTATTGAATAGGTATATTGAAGAGGGCAGACAATCTTGTCTTGTTCTTGATTTTAGTGGAATTGTTTTGAGTTTCTCTCTATTTCAGTTGATGTTGGTTATGGGTTTGCTTCAAACTGCCTTTATTATATTGAAGTACATCCTTCAATATCTCCAGGATTTTTATCATGAAAGGGTTGGACTTTGTCAAAACATTTGACATCTAATGAGATGACCTTAGTTTTTCTCTTTCAGTTTGTTTACATGGTAAATTACATTTAACAATTTATATATGTTGAGCAATCTCTGAATCTCTAGGATGAAATCTACTTAATCATGGTGGATGGCCTTTTTTTGCTGTGCTCCTTGATTCCATTTGCAAGTATTTTATTAAGAATATTTGCATCTACGTTCATAAGGGAAACTGTTCTGAAAGTCTCTTTCTTTGTTAAACCTTTATGTTGTTTGTGTTATCAGGCTAACTGTGGCCTTATAAGATGAACTGGGCAGGGTTCTTTCTGTTTCTAGTCTGTGGAATAATTTGAGAAGTATTGGCACTAACTCTTCTTTGAAAGCCTTGTAGAATACTTATACTACCTGGTCCTGGGATTTTTTGGAGGCAGGGGGGCAGATGTATTTAATGACTGCTTCTATTTTACTAGGATTTATGGATCTGTTTAGAATGCTTATCTGATATTGAGTTAACCCTAGTTAGTGGTACCCATTGAGAAAACTGTCTATTTCTTTTAGAGTTTCCAATTTGATAGAGTATAAGTTTTTAAAAGTATGTTCTTACAATTCACTGAATTTCTTTGGTATCTGTTATGTCTCCCCTTTTCAATTCTAATTTTGTTAATTTAGATATTCTTTCTCTGCCTTTAATTAATTTGGATAAGTGTCAATCTTGTGGATTTTCTCAAAGAACCAAATATTTGTTTTATTGATTCTTTGTATTGCTTTTGTTGTTGTTTCTAATTTATTTATTTTAGGCCTGGGTTTGATTATTTATTTCTGTATGCTCCTGGTGGGTAGCTTTCTTTTCTTCTAGAAATTTTAGGTGTGCTGTTAAGTTACTAATATGAGATATCTTCAATGTTTTTATATAGGCACACAGTGCTATGAACTTGGCTCTTAGAAATGCCTTCATTGTGTCCCATAAGTTCAGGTATGTTGTGTATTTTCATTCAGTTTTAGAAAGTATTTCATTTCTATCTTAATTTCTGCCTTGACCCAGTCGTCATTCAGTAGTAAATTGTTCAGTTTCCATGAGTTTGTAAACTTTTTGTTGTATCTGTTACTGATATCTAGTTTTAATCCCTAGTGGCCAGATAGAATGAAAAGTACTATTTCAATTTTCAGGTATCAAGACTAGCTTTGTGTCTGAGTATGTAGTCAGTTTTTTAAAAAGTTCCATGAGGTTTTGAGAAGAAGTATTTTCTTTTTGTGTGGAATATTCTATAAATATATTAGGTCCATTTGATTTATAACACCAGTAGGCTCCAGCATTTCTCTATTTAGCTTTTGTCTAGATGATGACCTATGTACTGGCAAAGGTAAGTTATTGATGTCTCGTATTGTCAGTGTGTGAGGGTCAATAGGGAGTTTAAGCTTCGGTAGTATTTCTTTTATGAACTTGGGTATCCTTGTGTTTTCTGTATAGGTGTTAAGAATTGAAATTTCAGAGAAACTAAAGATGGTGGCAGCCACTGTTAGTCATGGGACATCGAAGCAACTCCAAGGAGCCTGATAGACCCATGAAGGCTCCAAGGGAAATGTGACAGCAGAGGATGAGTCTGCAGAGCTAGCAATATCTCAAAAAAATTTAAGGCACATTTTATGGGAAAATGATTTTTAAAAGTAGTCTCATGAAATTGGAAGAAAACAATGGCAAAGGGGAGTATACAGAAGTAAGATAAATACTCTGTTGTGGTGTTGACAGGTATGGAAGTGGTATCAGAGATTGACTGCAAGGGACAAAAAAGTAGTATTGCTTCTGAGTGGAAGTGGTCCTTGGTCTCCCAGGAGACTCAGCCCGGCTGACCTCACCTGCAGCATGAAGCCATAGCTGCTGCATCTCATACTGCTCCCCCTGCTTGCCTTGCTGGACAGCAGACACTCAGGGCAGAGAGCTGTGTAGCACCCAGGAACTCTCTCTGATCCTGCCCCAGACTCCCTGCCAAGCTCCAAGATCACCCTCACTCTGGTCAACAATAGAATATCCTAAATGAATCTCAGCTATAGTCTAGTAATTATGGTGCTTTAGAAATCTCAAACCAGACCAATGACTCATTGCAATAAGTATTTGCATGTAAAGCTGTTTCAGGAATGAAAAAGAGTATAATGTATGAAACACTGCAGTTTGCAATGCCACTTTGATGAATAAATCTGTGATGAAGAGGTGGGAAAGACAGAATAGATCAGTGCATGGGAGGTGGAGAGAGGCAGAATTAGTGACATTGTGATAGCAGCAGTCACATGTAGGAGAAAGCTGGAGGAGCACATCATTGCTAAGAATGGCAATGCATCAGCCTGGAGCTCTTGCAGGCTCTGCCCCCCAAAACACTGCCCAGACTCATTGTCCATCCTGGATCTGAGTAACTACAGGATGTCAGAAATGGAGAATGATTGGTTTTCTTAACTGGATCTCCTCAAAAGACCTCCATAGTCCATGCTGCCCCCAGAAGCTATGTTGGTATCTGTGGTCTGTGCTATTGCTGGAGGGCATATTAGTGTCTGTGGTCTGTGCTGCCACTGTGAGCTATATTGATACTCATGGCCTGTGCTGCTGCCAGAGACCATGTTGGAAGCCATGATTCATGATGCCAAAGTAGACTATGTTGTGATCTATGCTACCACCTGAGGTCATGCTTGTGTCCATGGTCTACGTTACCACCTAAGGCCATGTTGATACATATTTGAAGTTTTCCTTGTAAAGATCTTTTATTTTCTTGGTTATGGCCTTGCATGAGACCATGTTGGTCTTCATGGTCCATATTACCATTGGAGGACATGTAGATGTCTCTGGTCTGGGCTGCCACCTGAGACTATGCTGAAGTCTGTACTCCAATTGAAGGCCATGCTGGTGTCCATGATCTGTGCTGCTACCAAAGTTCATGTTCAGATCTATATTGTGTGCTGCCACCCAGTATCAAGTTGAAATCCATGCTCTTTACTGCTACTGGAGGCTGTGTGGTCTGTGATATCACTGGAATCCATGAGGAAATCCATGATACATGCTGTTGCTGGCCATATGGGCAAGAAAGCTTCCTTTGCAATGGTATCAATGACCACAGATTCATAATGGAGAATGAGAGACATTCAAGGTTTCTGTGACAACATTTCCCCTCTCCAAAAACACAAATACTATAGACAGGAAACTATTGAATACAGTCCTTAAATTTTGTGATAAATATGCTGCAGCTTCACAGTTGATGGCTTCTGGCAGGGGGTGGGAGTGGGGATGAACTCAGTTATCTGTAAGAGTTGGCCACTGGGAGTTTGTCCATGCTCCAGTGTGTATATGGGCAGCATGTAACTTTTTCTTTTCTCTTTTTTTCCTTTGGGGAGAGTATAAGAGTAGGAGGGTGGACCTTGGAGAAATGGGAAGCAAGTGAAATTGTATGTATTTATGTATGTATGTATTATATTGTATATATGTGTGTATGTAATTGCATTGGATGAAATTCCCAAATAATTAATAAAAATATTATGTTGAAAAAGTGCAATGTTCTCTTGCTAGAATTTTTCTTTGATGATAGTATCCTTCCCTATCTCTTCTGATTAGTTTTGGTTTGAGGTCTATTTTATCAGATATTATCTTAGTCCATTTGTTTGGAATATATTTTTTCATCCTTTTACCTTTAGGCAATATTTATTCTTGATGTTGAGGTGTAGTGTGATTTAAATATTCTGTGGTTAATAATTAAGGATGGGAATTAATATGGCAGAAGTTACTTTTTAGCCAGCTACTATCCAAATAAAAGACTTAGAGACTGTTAGAATTATAGTAAGCTTTAAAGTACTGGAGCTGGGCAGATAGCAACCCTCTAAGCTATTTTGTCTGCTTTCACGTCTTGAACCCCAATATATTTCTTGCCATATGTTTTGTTCGCTGCTCCTGCTTCAGCAGGACAGCCCTCATGGTCATGTGCTCATGGTCCATATTACTCCATAAGGGCTTCCTTCTTTCTCCTTTCTTGCTCTCTTTCCTGGTCCCTTCCTATAACCTCAAGCCCAAAAACTGAATCTTTGCCTACCTCTCTTCTGCCCAGCAACAGACTGTTAGCAACTTTTATTAACCAATCAGGGATAATTGCGGGGGGGGGGCAAGGTTTATACAACAAAGGCCAGTGTACTTTAGAATCTGTTCATTTGGGGGTAGAACAGATTCTGGGATATTTAGCATTTGGATGCATAGCAGCACCAGACAAATCCCAACATCCCCCCTTTCTGTCTAAATAAAAAGGGTCTTTCTCTTACAGACTACATATAGTAAATACAATTATGAAATCTATGGTATAATAATTACTTTCACAATGTCTGCTCCATTGTATTTTGTATCTTTGGAGAAAGTATTCTATTATTATCCTATCTTGGTGAGTTTAGAGTTCTGTATGTAAATCATCTTCTCATTGCCATCATAAGCATTTTAATCCTCTAATTTTCATAACTTGCAATTATGGACCTTAAAACATCTTTTATAATTTCTTTCAAACTTCATAAAACACTTTCTAGACCCTCTAAATTTCATTTATCAACCTTAAAACACCTTCTCAGACCCTTTCTTAGATTCTTTATAACTTAAGTTTAATTCTGAGTCTATGACTATCTAGTCTTCAAACCCATCAGAGACTTGAGAAGGAATAAATATTACCTGAGTGTGTAGGAAGTACAGGCAAGCAGCTTCTAAAACTATAGAATTGACAGGCAGCTGACTGACTTGACAATCCTCAAAATTTTCTATCAGAGCATCTAACATCAGCCTTTTGGCCCAATATATCTGAGAGAAATATTTGTGAAGCAGGAATTATGAAGGACTTGCTTACCCTGTCTTGGCACGGTTTGGCAGTTGACTTTGCCTGTGTCCAAATTTTGTCCATTTTGGACAGCATTCTGTCTACTGATGAAATTAGCACAGCACTTTCTGTGCTCAGTGGCTAGCTTGCCATAATTGAAGCCATCTCCAAATGGAGGTCCTTTGATGCTCATCATCATTTCCCAAGTCAAATGAGGTGCTGCCAGGAGCTGACATGTCTCATTGCCAAAAAGGCCTTAAATTAAATGCCATATTCTGCAAGCCTCTGAGATTTCTGAAAACCACCTCTCTATTTACAGCATATCTGAATTGGCAAACTTGTTTTTAGCTATTCACTATCTGTTCAATCTAGAAAGCATCTTATTGGAACAAACTTGTCTATTAGCTAATATGACCATAAGTTTGACTATCTGACATTCAACTTGTATTTCTTAATAATTCTGAACAGTTTATAATAGCAGCTTTAAAAGGGACTGGAACTTTGTATTGCACCTACAAATGAATTGTACAGATCTAAAACCTTATACAAGAGTTCAAATCAATCTTATGGTTCTTCAGAAAACTGGATACAGTTTTACTTGAAGACCCACTGTACTGCTCCTGGACACATATGCAAAAGATGTTCCACAATACCACAAGGACATATGCTCCTCTAATTTCATAGCAGAAACTGGAAACAATCCAGATGTTCCTCAGTGGAAGAATGGACACAGAAAGTGTGGTTCATTTACACAATGAAATAATATTCAGTTATTAAAACAAGGACATCATGAATTTTGCAGGCAAATGAATGTAACTGAGTTGGGCAACCCAGACCCTAAAAGACATGCATGGTATGTACACACTGAGAAGTGGATGATAGAATACCCACAATATGCCCCACAGACCCAAAGAAGTTAAACAAGAAGGAAGATCCAAGCAAGGATGGTTGAATCTCACTCAGAAGGGGGAATAAAATAGTTATAGGAGGCAGAAGAAAGAGTAGAGAGAGAGGGGAGAATGGGGTGCAGGATCAGGTTTGGGGAGAGACAGGAGAGAGGGCCAGAGGGCCGGGAGAATGAATGGAAATCTGCAGCTTCTGGGTGGGAATGGGGGGATCTCTAGGAAGTGCTAGAGATCCGGGATGGGGGAGTCTCCCAGAAGTCAATACTTGTGACCTTAGATGAAACTCACAGCATTGGAGATACAGAACCTCTAGAGACCACCTCTTGTAGCCAGGAAGGACCCCCATTGGAGGGATAAGGTGCCAACCCCCATGCAAAACTACTGACTTAAAACTTGTCCTGTGTGAAAGAAATGAAGAGACAAAGACAGAGTAAAGACTCAGGGAATGACCAACCAATAACAGGCCCTAGTCGAGACCCATCCCGTGAGCAGGAACCAATCCCTGACACTATCAATTATATTGTTATGTTTGAAGACAGGAGCCTAATATAACTGTACTCTGAGAGGCTTTACCCAGCAGCTGACTGAAAAGGATGCAGATATCCACAGCCAAACATTGTGGGGGGGGGATGGGAACTCTTTATGAAAGAGTTGGGGAAAGGATTGAAGGTCCTGAAGGAGATAGAAACTGCACAGGAAGACCAACAGAGTGAACTAGTCTGGAGCCTGGGAGCTCTCAGAGACTGAGACACTAACCAAAAAGTAAACACGGGCTGGACCTAGGCCCCCACACACACACATATGTAGCATATATACATATATATATATATATATATATATATATATATATATATATATCAGTCTCTATGTGGGTGCCCCAACAACTGGAGCAGGGGCTGTCCCATAGCTGTAACCTGACTGTAGAATCCATTCCCCAGTAGGGCTGCCTTGTCTGGCCTCAGTGGGAGAGGATGAGTCTAACCCTACAGAGAATTCATTCAGGAGAGAGGAGATAACTGGGAGGAGAGGTTCCACATTTTTGAGGAGGAGAGGAATTGGGATGGAGTAGGGGCTCTCTGAGGAAAAGAGAAAAAAAAAAGAAATCCCTAAGGTTAACCTCCTATACTTTGGTTTTCTTCCTGATCATGCCTATTTAATAACTTGTAACTAACCACTTTGTAATGACAAGCATCCTTCACCCAGTAGAATGGCCAAAAATCATCTACGCCACCTCTTGTGAACAGGGTTACATGTTCTCTTAAAATTGACCCCTGCCATTTAGAGGCAGCAGAATCTTTTGGGGACCCTAAGAAAATTGGGACCCTAAGAAAACTGAGATGTTGGCCAAATTCTGGGAGGACTAGCTCTATCAATTGTTGTCTAGTTTCTGTGAGATGGGAAAGTTCAGGGTTTAACTGAAGTCCTGGCTGGATCAGTCTGCAAGACTGGACAAAGTGAAGTCATCTGGGCACAGCAGCCCTTCCTGAAGCTGTTCTGGATGCTGTTCTGAAGTTTCCTGAGGAAAACTTCAGGGCAGTCTAAGGAAGAATCGAATTCCCCACATCCCCACGGTGGATCCTGTTAGGACTGTTTCCTAGGCTGTCATTTTCTGTAAACATATAAGCTCTCACAAGTAATATATAGTTCTGTACCAACAATGTATGGAATGTACAAGGTGCACCACTCAGTTAATGAGGTTTTTTGTTCTTTGTTTGAGCAGGTGAAAGGCATCTGTCTTTATTAAGCTGATTTGGATTGCAACCAAATTGTAATATAAAATTTTATCTATGTCATTCAAGAGAATGGCACAATAAGTCATAAAGACTTTGTGGTCAATAAGATTTATTGTGTATATATAGATATTCATGTCTCAGCTGGTCTCAGAACTGTTTTCATACAGACGGATCAGCATATACTTCACCTGTCTTGTTGATCTTGCAAATCTCCCTCTATCTGTCTGTAGCAAGATCTTCAGGGGATCTTCCATGGTCAAATCTTATTTCTAATGATTTGGATGGAAAGCATTGCTTTTCTTTTTCTGTTTGACCAAATGTAAAATTTCCCCAATGCAACATATCTCCCTTTTTCTATTCTAAAATTAGAATTTCTATAGGTTGACCTAATTTGTTAGTCCTTTTAAAAAAATCCATTGGTTTTTAATAGCTGTACTACTTTTCTTAATGACTTTTAAAATATTAAAATATTTTTACTGGAATACTCCTTATCCCCTTGTGTTCTATGAGCATCTTTTTAAAATTTTCATTAGATTTATCCATAACTGTATGTCCTGTAAGATTGTAAGACACATCTGTAACATTTTCTGTCATGATGTCAAAAAGAATGTTATATTTTAATGGATATAGATAATGAAGCACCATCAGCCAAAATGTGCCCAGGCATTTCTGAGACAGTCATCACCTCTAATAAATGTGAAATCTCAGAATCATCTTTTTCAGAATTCAAAGCAGAAGCCCATTGGAATTCTGAATATGTATAAATTAGCATGATCTGGGACACTGGTTTTAATGTTATTGAAGGTTTCACATTAGGTTTATTAGGTTTCACATTCTCTTGAAGAATTCCTATTTTGATTCAAAAAATCCTCTAATCTCTGTTCTATGGTCTCTAATATAGCATCTAACTTTTTCAGTTTCATTTTTAAAGTCTGTCTTATTTTGATCTCTTTTGAAACATATATAAAACTGTAATTATTATTAAAAAAATAATTATTTTATATTGGTAAATATAACAAAATTATACATAATTCAGATATATTGTAACATTGTGTCTTTTTTATTTTTAACACAGAAAAGGTATATTTTCAACCCTTCTTCCTTCAGAGACTTTACACTTTTATTAATATATATGATACATTAAAATATACATATAAAATGAAATGTTATACCCAGTTTAGAAGTTTAGGCTTTTTAAGTCCTATTGTAGCTTTGGAAAGGGTTTCCTTATGACTTCAGGTTCCTCAAATCAACATGTGTTTCTTAGATGCAGCATCAGGATGGATCCTGTTTTTGGATTTATTCTTGTTGGTCTGTGCCATTTTTATTGAGGAACTGACACCATTGATGTTGAGAGGTAACAATGAGCCACGTTTTGGTGATTCTATTCATTTTGTTGTGGTGATAGTGGTGGTGGTGATGGTGGTGGTGGTTGCAATGGTGCTGATGGTGGTGGTAGTGGTGGTGATGTGGTGGTGGTGGTGGTGGTGGTGGTGGTGGTGGTGGTGGTGGTGGTGGTGGTGGTGTGTATGTGTCCATGTCTGTGTCTGTTTCACTTCTTTTGATTTACTTGTCTGGGATTATTCCTTTGTTCTTTGGAGTGTAGTTAACCTCTTTAAATTGGAGTTTTCCTTCTAGCTCCTCTGTAGTCCTGGATTTGTAGATAGATATTGTTTTAATTTGGTTTTACCATGGAATGTCTTTTCTCCATGTACGGCAACTGAAGTTTTTGATAAGTATAGTAATCTGACCTTATATCTGTGGCCTCTTAGAATCTGCAACACATCTGTCCAGGTCTTCTGGCTTTTAGAATCTCCATTGAGAAGTTAGGTACAGGTGTTATTCTAGCAGATCTAACTTTGTTACTTAATATTTTTCTCTTTCAACTTTCAACATTCTGTTTTTTTGTTTTTGTTTTTGTTTTTTTTTGTTCTACATACTTAGTATTTTATTATGTGCCAAGGGGACTTTCTTTTCTGCTCTTGTCTATTTGATGTTCTGTTTGCTTCTTGTACATTGATAGTCATCTTCTTTAAGTTAGGGAAATTTTTACCTGTAGATTTGTTGAAAATATTATCTGTTTCTTTGACCTAGGTTTCTCCTCCATCCTACTTCCTATTATTCTTGGATTTGGTCTTTTTGTTGTATCCTACATTTCCTAGATGTGTTGTTCTATCCTGTCATCCATGCTTGAGATTCTTTTCTCCATCTCTTATGTTCCTTTGGTGAAGCTTTCCTCCGAGGTCCCTGTTTGATTTCCTAAATTTTTTATTTCCCAATTTTTCTTGATTTGTGTTTTCTTTATTGATTCCATTTCTATTTTCATGTCTTGGACTGTTTTATTCATCTCTTTGTTTGTGTTTTCATAGACTCCTTTAAGGAATTTAGTATTTTTGAGGATCTCTATCTTATTCAGAAATACTATTTTAAGGTCTTAATATTGTCCTTCAGCTGTGTTGTAACACTTGGGGCCTACTTTGGTAGAGTTGCTAGGTTCTAGTGGAGTCCTGGCTCTTATTGATTGTGTTTTCACTCTTGTATCTAAGCATCTAGATACAAGATTTGGGTTTAAGAAAACTGCAATACTAGGTGCTGATATCTGGTCTTGTCTTTGTTGGGTGAGTGTTTTATTCCTTAGTTTCTGTTGCCCTCTGTAGTTCATACAAGAGTATGTGGGTATGTGTTGCCTAGTAGGAAATTCTTCTGCAATCCTGATAGGTGTGGCCACTGTTGTTCTGGGTAAAATGTGTTCCTAGGTATTAAGAGTTGGCACTCAGAAATGGGGATGGGCTAGAATGGAGGGCCTAAAGAAGACCATGGGAGGAGAAAAGCAGGATGTTCCTCCAGGATTTTCTTAGTTCCCAGAGAATGAGGAGAGACAACAACAGGTAGTCTACAGGTAGCTACAGAGATAGAGATGAGACTGGGGTATTGTATATGGAGGAGAGGAGGGAGAGTGAAGATCTGAAGTTCACCTACCTGTTTCAATGGCCTATTTGCTTCTTGGTCAGGTGTGGTTGCCAGGTTCCCAGAGAAAATCTGTTGGAGTTTTGGGGTGAGGTAAAGCAATGGGAGAGGGGTTGGAGGGGAATATCTATGCGACCCACTAGAGGTGAGGATAGAAGGAAGGGAGGCTGTAGCAGGTGCTCTTCTGCAGAATGTGAGATAAGACTGGGTATTGGATCTGGAAAAATGGAAGGAAAGACAAAGATCTGCAGTCAGCCTGCTTACCTGCTTCTCTAGCTGGAGTGACCTCTTGCATCTTCTAGAACTTCTTAAAAATAATAAAAAAGAAGAAATCTTGGCTTCTATGCTGCTTCTACTCCACCCTGTGCCCATGGCAGACATCACTAGTTGATCATAACTCAGCTGCAGAACTCTTACCATGAAACAGTAGTTTTGGCAATGGACTTCAGTTGAAAACTATTTTACGTTCCTTATCCTAGTTAGTTAAGTAGTGTGTTGTTTGTTGTCAAGTTGATATAAGCTAGAGCCATCTGGGAAGAGAGAGTGTCAATTGAGAAAAGACCTACATCAGATTGTCCTGGAGCCAAGCCTATGTGACATTTTTTAAATCAATTAATGATATGGGGGGGGCAACCTTTTGTGAGTGGTACTACAAATAGGTGGTCCTAGATTGTATACAAAAGCGCAAAAGAAGGGGTATCAATGGAGAAAATGCCTATATCAGACTGGCCTATAGGCAAGTCTAAAGAGCATTTTCTTGTTTAATGATTAATATAAGAGGTCCCAGCCCACTGAAGGCAGTGCCATTCCTGGGCAGATAGACCTGGGTAATATAAGATGGTTGAGCAAATTATAGGGAGAAAGCCAGTCAGCAGCACTCCTACATCCATGGCCTCTATATCAGTTCCTCCCTTCAGATTCCTGACTCAGTCATGCTTTCTATATTGGGGTTTATCACTACAACAGAGACCTTACTAACACACATCTAATCTAGAGTTATACTCTCATTTCACAAATGAGAAAAGTTAAGCCTTTTGAGATTAAATATATGACCCAAAGTTACAGGAACTAAAAAATAATAATAATAATAATCCTGAACCTCTCTATTAGTTATTTCAATACCATGTCATTCTAAACTTTAATAAAACATGATTTAAAAGGCTTATTATTGTGTTCTAAAACAAGGCAAAGAAAAATGTACAGGACAAAATATAGGTCAAGCTGACACATAGGAAATTTAATTTCCCTTGCACATCACCAGGAATAGTTCCTTAAATGTCTTTCCTGTTTAGTTCTGGCAGACATAGTGCTTGAATGCAAATCTTTTTTAAAATTTTAATATCTATATTAACTTTGTCTTAGTGTTTCCATTGCTGTGAAAAGACACTATGACCAAGGCAACTCTTATAAAGGACAACACTTAATTGGAACTGGCTTACACGTTCAGCAGTTCAGTCAATTATCACCAAGGCAGGAGCATGATATAGTCCAAGCAGACATGAGGCTGGAGGAGTTGAGAGTTCTACATCCCGATCCAAAGGCAGATAGGAAAAGATTGGCTCCCACTTGGTTAGGAGGAAAGTCTAAAATCCCACCCCCACAGTAACATGCTTCCATGTTACTTCCAATGTTACCACACCTTTCAATAGTGCCACTCCCTGGGCCAAGCATATTCAAACCACCACAGATTTTTTTCCTTTAATTTATTTATTTATTCACTTTATATTCTGATCTGCCTCCATCATCTTCCTGGTGTCTCTACCTAGAGTCCTTCCCCCCTTACCCCCCTCCCCTTCTCCTCTTTGAGATTAGAAACACTCCTGGGTATCCCCTGACACTGGCACATCAAAGCTTCAGGGCTAGGCACATTCTCACCCACTGAAGCCAGACAAGGCAACCCAGTTAGAAAAACACATTCCATAGACAAGCAAAAGCATTTTGGAAAGCCCTCCAGTTGTTGGGAGCCCCAGATGAAGACTGAGCTGCACATGTGCTACATATGTGCAGGAGGGCCTATGTCCAGCCTGTGTATGGTCTTTGGTTGGTAGTTCAGTCTCTGAGTGGCCCCAAGGGTCTAGGTTAGTTGATTCTGTTGGTCTTCCTGTAGAGTTCCTATACCCTCCAAGACCCTTCCCCCCAGCTCTTCCATTAGAGTACCCAAGCTCTGTTAAATGTTTGGCTGTGGGTCTTTGTATACGTTTCAGTTAACTACTGGGTGTAGCCTCTCAGAAGCTCTTATGCTAGGCTCCTGTCTGCAATCATGATAGTGTCAGGGATTGGTGCATGGGGTCTCAAATTGGGCCAGTTATTGGTTGGCCATTCCCTGAGTCTCTGCTTTATTTTGTCCCTGCATTTATTTTATACAGGACAAATTTTGGGTCAATAGTTTTATGTGTGGGTTGTTGTCGTTATTCCTCCCCTGGGGGTCCTGCCTGGCTACAGCTGGTGGTCACTTCAAGTTCCATATCTCCACTGCTAGAAATCTCAACTAAAGTTACCCCCATGAACTCCTGGGAACCTCCCCCAGTCCAGGTCTCTGGCATGTCTTAGAGATGCCTCCCAACCCCCATCCCCACCAACGACCAATTTCCATTTATTTACCTGACCCTCTGATCCTTTCTCTTGTCTCACCCTACATTTGATCCTGATTCCCCCAATCCCTTCCCCATCCTCTCTTCCACCCAGTTCCCTCCCTTCATTTGTCTCTTATGACTATTTTATCCCCCCTTCTGAGTGAAATTCAACGCCCTCCCCCTGGGCCTTCCTTTTTGTTTAGTTTATTTGGAACCCAAGTCTTACAAGAAGAAAAATAATGAAGTGACTTTGGGCCCCTACTTGGATGTTTTCATGAACTGGAGAATCCCAAACCAGCTGTTATCCATTATCGACTCAGGCAGTGGCACCAAGTCCTCTCAGCTTTCATAAGTCTCCCTGAGAAAGGGCTGCTGAACACTCCCTTGCCTTCATACCCCCTGAAGAAATTGTACCAGAACTTTATACAAGACTCAGCAGTGGATTTCTAATGGAAGTCAATACCTGTGCCTGTATTATTATGAGTTGCTACTGATATCTAAAACATAATTAAAATTTACTAGTATCACTATCTATGATGGCTTATCTATTTGGCCCCAGAATATAAAAAACAGAAAAGAGCTCTTATTGCATGAAAGTATTTGTAGGAAGTTAATTATAGGAACCATGAGACAGGAGAGATTGTAAATTTTACTTAAAGCCAATGGATTCTTTTTATGACACTAGAGCTAAGAGATTCTCTAAGAGACAATTGAAGAATTCTGATGACCAACTAAAGAAAGAAGAGGCTGAGGTACCAGTTAAGGGAAATGATAAGCCCGGAGCAGTTTTTCACCAGCAAGGAGAAGGTAGAAGTAAATTCAGAAGCTATAGCTGATGCAGCTTTAATGGGCTCTAACAGGAGTAGGAGACAGCATAGTTCAATGAGGTTGCGAGGGACAGGCTTCAATAGCACAATTAGTTGTCCAGTGGAGGTGTAAGGAGGTGTGGAATAGTTAGTGTGTGGATGCTCCCATACATCAATGCACCACAGCATGGCTTCTCAAAACCTTATCATCATTACTGTTCCCCAGGAAGAACTTGAGATAACTGGTTAGGCCAACCTCTAGTCACACTGAAGGGGGTCACTGGGTCTGTTTTCCATCTTAATAATGGTTATGCACACTGACTGGGGGACAAGTCCACAGTCCTCAAAAGTAAATGCCAACACCATAAGGCTCCATTTGCCTGTAGGTTCCTTGTTTGCCTGGAAACAGCCAGGATTTAGAGAAATGTTGCAGCGACAAGACCCCAATCAAGTGGGGGGGTGTGAATCACTGGAGCTAGAGCTGTAGATCAACAGTTTCTATTCTTCCAAAAGACCCAGGTTTGGTTCCCAATACCCACATGGAGGGAAGGAGGGAGGGAGGGAAGGAAGGAGGGAGGGACAGAGGGAGGGAGAGAGAAGAATTAGCAATAGGTGACAGATAATGCAGACTCATGACAGGCCAACATGCTGAGAATAAGACAGTTGAGTGCTCAACTGGAAATGGGACAATGTCTACACCATCCTCTCCACATCCCAGGAAACATCACAGAAGAAAGAGTAGAAAGACAGTAAGGCTTGGGTGATGGGAAGGGGGGCTGGGAAATGCTGTCTTCTGAACTTGACATGAACATGGTATTTATGAACTCACAGCAGCTGTGGTCACCTGCACAAGACTGAGCCATCAACATTTTGTCATGATTGCTGTATCCCCTCTTGAGCAGCTATTCACAGTTAATGGTCACTAAGGAGAAAGGGAGTCATTTTCCTCAGTGGTATACCACAGGCTAATTGCCTGTGCTCTTGTAAATAGCCCCTTCCCAAGCTCATGCAAGCAACATTAATTGAACTCAGTGGGGTCACCCAAAAAGAGACATAAAAATGGAAGAACACATTGAGCAGAGAAAGGGGTTCAGCCAAAGTGCAGGGAGGATGGGGAACAATGGGGCTAAAATTACCTCAAAACAACATCATGATACATATAAATTTTTTAAAAAAAGAGCAAATAAACTAACAGCCATTGCTCACTGGGGAGTCTTCATATCTCTGTCATAATTACCATGTCTGGAGACATGGCTCAAAGGTAAAATGCTTGTCCATAACAGCGGGGAAAGAAACCATTTTGAAACACCATGCAGTAGTCTGTACTTTTTAATATAATCTGCCTTCAGAAAAGCCTTATTAATTAGAACCCAACCTTCCTAGGTTAAATAGAAGCCTAAAAGAAATGGACTTTCCAGCTCATCAGTTCAACCCATCCTGTCTCTCCATGGAGAAAAGAGAAACCTGGGAAGCAAAATTCAAAACAGGCTCACTCAAAGACTAAGACCTAGTAATAGGACTAGATCTTACAGTCTTACAGCAGTTCATTTTATCATTAGCATAGTGTTCCACCATCAGAGAAGCATTACAAGACATACTAAAAGGCAAACACTAATAAATACTGCAAGTATCATCTCTTCTCTAGTGGAGCTCTGGGCATCAAGTTGCAAGAGATCCCACTTGGGAAAGAACCCACTTGAGAAATTGCTATGAAGACAACAGGATGTTTAGAAAATGTCTCTGAGCCTCAGACCTCACATGTGAAAATAGAACTAATAAAGGAACTGCCTGGTTCCCACTTATTAATTCACACTAGAACACAGAGCCCTGTTCATCTTGCCTGGGTGTCCTCCAGACCCAAGAGTAGTCCTGTGGTCTCTAACGTTACTCTTCTCTACAGTATTCATGACAAATGGCTCAAGCCCTCTTCTCACTCTGTGTGTTCACCTTAATGATCATCCTTCATTTGTCCCAAAGATTCTCAGATGTATGAACCAAGTTTACCTAATCCCTTCTTGTATGATTTTACTGCCTCTGAAGATTTGGTCAGTTCATCTCTGAAAATCTCTTTAAGGAATGTGCACAATCTTTCGTCTTGTCTTCAAATCACAATGAATTTTCTTCTCCATTCATTCATTATTCTTCCCAAATACCCAAACATAGGAACAGGAAATATGCAGGATAATTTCATCAAAGGTCTAAGGTTATGAGATGGAGGTACAATGCAGCACAAGGTAACAAGTGACAGTACTCCATACCAATGATTTGGTGGTGTCTGAGGCCCCATCTCATCCTAAAAAAATCTCTCTTGCATCCACATCCTCCCAGTGCCCTTTCTGTAGCCAGACTTTTGGATACTTTACGGGTTCCTTTTTCTACCACCCTTCTCCATCCTTATTACACCCATCCAACCCCCCAGTACTAGGCAGGAGAGAAAGAAGGCTAGAGGAGAAAGGGGGTGCCAACATCATTAGACTACTTCCTGCTGATTAGGGGATGTCAAGTTCCTTGGGGCAAGTGTGATATTTTCTGTCATAATATCCAATTTCTTCTTTTTGTTTCTTTACACATGACTACTGGACAAATTGCAACAAATAGCAAGTAGTAATAGCAGCAGCAGGAGGAGGAGCAGCAGCCCTCTCATGAACCCTCTCAGTGATCTAGTATTTATATATCCTTTCTAGAGTCCTCAGAATTCCAAGCACTACATTTGCAGAGACTATCTGCAGTTGGAAAATCACACCTGTGCTAAAGCACAAGGAAAATTATAGTCAGCTGCTGTGGACAATCTAAAGCAGCCCCGTATCCTACACCTAGGATCAAAACAAAAACATATTCCTGTAACATTTCTGTGGTTTAAGAAACCAAATTTTCAGTACACCCTTCTTATCACTTGTCACCTTAGGTGTCTCATTCCTTAAACCTGTTTTCTCTGAATCCTTCACCTCTTCCCCATGGCCTGTGAAACACAAGATTCTATTGCACTTTAATATGATGTACAAAGAAACCCAACCTTTTCCTATTTCATAATCATTTGCCCAGACACTGTGAGAGAATAGAGGGTTGGCCCTATACTTCAGTCAAAGAGTCTATAAATTTACTTTTGTAAACCATAAAAGTCTTGAATCCTTGAGAGTAATCATACCATTCTTCTAGAAAATAGTCTACACACAGGACAGGGGGGGGGGGGGGGAAGGGGAGGGGAGGGGAGGAGAGGAGAGGAGAGGAGAGGAGAGGAGAGGAGAGGAGAGGAGAGGAGAGGAGAGGAGAGGAGAGGAGAGGAGAGGAGAGGAGAGGGAGAGAGTTTTTTTTATTTTATGTTCATTGATGTTTTGCCTGTATGTGTGCCTCTATGAGGGTGTCAGAAGCCCTGGAACTGGAGTTAAAGACAGGTGTGAGCTGCCATATGGGTGCTGAGAATTGAATCTGGGTCCTCTGGAAAAGTGGTGAGTGCTCTTAACTGATGAGTCATCTCTCCAGCTCCCTACAGACAGCTTTGTAAAAAATAAAAATAAAATAATATCCCTTCCTTCTCTACAGAGCTTATGTCAAAGCATTTAGTAACATTTTTATTTGTGTTCTCCCCTACCACTGGCAGGCAAAAGGAACATAGAAATCAAAAATGTCAGAACAGGAGAATGAGTAAGAGGATCTCTAAGATGTTCCTTTCTTCATCTGTGGGGAAACCAAGTCTCAGAAAAACTGAATAGTCCCAGCTAGCTCCAAAATGGTGTGACACAGCAAGACCCAGAATGTGGACCTGCAATGAGAAGCTCAGGGTAGTCTGTTCTGGACCATGATTTGCTTGTTTGAGTGTGAGACAGAATAGGATGGGCAGATTCATCAGCAGAGATTGTTGTCAATCAGTGGATATGTATTGGTTATGATGCTTGTACTTCAAGTCATGAAAACATTTACCAGTTCACACAGATGGGAATCCTGCTGTGGAAGATATTTTTTTTTACAGACTTGGTGCATGCAGATATAATGATGACATTAAAAGCCCTGTTCCACTAGTCTATTCTGTGTGTGTTCTTGATCTTAAAGTAGGTTACAAATGCCATCAGCAACCATTCTGGGTATAAGATTCCAACTCATCAGAAAAGAGGCTGTCTTTTCTATGGTTTTTTATTACAGGAACACTTGCTGGCATTTTGAATGGCTTCTCTTTACCTCTCTCCTAAACACAACTGAGTCAGACATCTTTCTTAAACAATCGCTGTCAGAAAACATTTTTTTTAAAAAAATAGCAATTCCTCAGCATATCAAAAGGAGCATGCCATGGTTGTCTTCGGAGGGGCCCTGCCCGAATCTTACACATACAGAGGCAGATGCTAGCAACCAACCATGGGTCTGGGAGTGAGGTCCCCAATGGATGAGTTGGAGGGTGGTCCAGAGGAGCAGAAGGGTTTTACAGTCCCACAGGAAGAACAACGATGTTGGCCACCCAGATGCCCCAGGACTCCCAGGGACTAAACCTTCAACCAAAGGGTACACATGGTCCCAGCCTAAAATGTGGCAGAGGAATGCCTTGTCAGGCATCAGTGGGAGGAGTGGTCCTTGGTCAGGTGAAGGCTAAATAGATGCCCCAACAAGGGGAAATTGAGGGGGGGAAGGTGGGAGTGGGTCGGGTAGAGGGGCATATACTTGGAGGCAGGGAGTGGGAGTAGGGGTTGGGGGGTTTGGGGGAGGAGGGAAACTGGGAAAGGTTTTACCACTTGAAATGTAAATGAAGATTATATTTAATAAAAAAATACATATACAAAATAGCAATTCCTCAAAGAACATCAGGCTATACTTAAGCCAAGGCTTACTGGTGTTTTATATAAAAAATGCCAGCTGTACACCTGCACCAAAAAGGCTTAATTCATTTAAGAAAGAGGAAAAGGGAGGGGCATTGATATAGGTACTAGACAAATACACAAGCGTGTCCACCCCAGGATTCTAGGGTGAGACTTAAGGAGGTGCAGGACAAATGCTTCTAGATGACCCCAAATACATAGTTTATGAACAGTACATGCCACTCCCCTATGGAAGCAAGCACTCATACACAGGCCTTTGCCACAAGTAAGCTCAGCACAGTCATTTCAGAAACCACACCAGGTCTGGAGTTTTTGACCTTCGAGTGTTTTATATATAAGAATTACATCAAGTCAATTCATGAACACGTTTCAGTTTCTTTAAATGATCTCTTCTCCCAGTTTCCTTTTCCATAATTTCAGCTCTATAATCAATTATGAAGCATCTCTTCCTTCTTCTCTAAGCCCAGAAATAACCACAAAGTGATCCATCGCCCTGTATTTTATGCGCCTACATTTAGCTCCTGCCCTAGGAGCCCTGGGCCCGTGCTGGTTCTCCACCTCCTGAGGACATCCCTTCGGGCCCTGTGCCTTCTTCACTCTTTCCTTCTCATTTTTTGTTGTTGCTAATTTCAAATGTCCTAATCCAGCTTGTTCTCTCTTCTGTTAAAGCTCTCCATCTGCATTTTTACTTCTCTCATTGTCTTCTTCAGCACCAGAATTTCGTCTCAGTTCTATTTTATGGTGATTTATATACTTACTTATTTATTGTTTGATCATGTGTGAAGGGTGGGACATGGGATGGGTAGGTTTGTGTGCATTGGTGGAGAGGAGGAAAAGCTAATTTCATGAGTATATTGGAAGGTCAATAGTCAACAATGGGTGTCTGCCTTCCTCAGTTGTTTTTTTGAGGCAGGGTTACTGATTAGGCTAGTGAGTTCCACAGGTCCTCAACACTGAGATTACAAGCATGTTCCAACATGAACTGCTTTTAATTTTTTTTAATCTAAGAGCTGATAATCAACCACAGATGCCTCATACTTGCTCAGCAAACACCTAACTAGCTGACCTATCTGCCTGGCTCTGTTTCTCTCGCAATGAACACTTTCTGTTCATGTATTGGTTTCCTGCCTTGGTTCCCTGATCCACCTGTGTTTTCTTGCATTTCACTGAGATTTCTTAAGATGGTTATTTTGATTTATTTTTCAGGAAGTTCCTAGATCACTTCTTCATTGAAGTGGGAACTATAGGTAGTGACCATGCACTACCTAATTTGGTTGTGTTGATCATTAAACAAGTCATGCATGTATCAACTCATCATGATTTATGTGTCAGGTTACTGGAGAGAAACAAAGCCAATGGTGTGTATATATATATATATATATATATATATATATATATATATATATATATACATATATATATATATATTCATCTTTAAAATAATAACAACAGCAGAATCACACCTAAAAGCTGAGAACCTGGTAGTTACTTGGTCCTTGGGACTGATGACTCTTTAGACAGAGTACCCACAATGACTGTCTGGATGGGCAACAACTGTCTTGGCACAAGGCAGAGTACCTCAGTAGTCCCATAGGTTTTGGAATGATGTGTCCTCCTTTTCATTAAATTCTAAAAAGTCTTTATTTATTTATTTCTTCCTTGACCAAGCTATCACTGAGTAGAGCATTGTTCAACGTCCATGTGTATGTGTGTTTTCTGTTGTTTTTGTTTGAACTTAAGACCAGCCTTAGGCCGTGGTGATCCGATAAGGTGCATGGAATTATTTCAATATTCCTATATCTGTTAAGGCCTGTTTTGTGACCAATTATATGGTCAATTTTGGAGAAGATATCATGCGGTGCTGAGAAGAAGGTATATTCTTTTGCTTGAGGATGGAATGTTCTATAAATATCTGTTAGATCCATTTGGTCCATAACTTTACTTAGTTTCACTGTGTCTCTGCTTAGTTTCTGTTTCCATGATTTGTCCATTGTTGAGAGAGGAGTGCTGAAGTCTCCCACTATAATTGTGTGGGGTGCAATGTGTGTTTTGAGCTTTAGTAGTTTCTTTTATGATTGTGGATGCCCTTGCATTTGGAGCATAGATGCTCAGAATTGAGAGTTCATCTTGGTATATTTTTCCTTTGACAAGTATGAAGTGCCCCTCCTTATCCTTTTTGACAACTTTTAGTTGAAAGTCAATTTTATCCGATATAAGTATGGCCACTCCAGCTTGTTTCTTGGGACCATTGCTTAGAAAATTGTTTTCCAATCTTTGACTCTGAGGTAGTGAGTGTCTTTGTCACTGAGGTGGGTTTCTTGTATGCAGCAAAATGTTGGGTCCTGTTTATGTATCCAGTCTTCTAGTCTATATCTTTTTTTTTGTCTATATCTTTTTATTGGGGACTTGAGACCATTGATGTTGAGTTATTAAGGAAAAGTGATCGTTGCTTCCTGTTATTTTTGTTGTTAAAGGTGGAATTCTGTTTGTGTGGCTATCTTCTTTTGGGTTTCTTGAAAGAAGATTACTGCTTTTTCTAGGGTGTAGTTTCCCGCCTTGTGTTGGTATTTTCCACCCATTATCCTTTGAAATGATGGGTTTGTGGAAAGATATTGTGTAAATTTGGTTTTGTTATGGAATGTCTTGTTTTCTCTGTCTATGGTAATTGAGAGTTTTGCGGGGCATAGTAGTCTGGGCTGACATTTATGTTCTCTTAGGGTCTGTATGACATCTACCCAGGATCTTCTAGCCTTTATAGTTCCCAGTGAGAAGTCTGGTGTAATTCTGTTAGGTCTGCCTTTATATGTTACTTGACCTTTTTCCCTTACTGCTTTTAACATTTTCTTTGTTTAGTGCATTTGGTGTTTTGACTATTATGTGTAAGGAGGAGTTTCTGTTCTGGTCCAGTCTGTTTGGAGTTCTGTAGGCTTCTTGTATGTTCATGGGCATCTCTTTCTTTAGGTTAGGGAAGTTTCCTCCTATAATCTTGTTGAAGATATTTGCTGTCCCTTTAGGTTGTAAATCCTCGCTCTCTTCTATACCTATAATCCTTAGGTTTGGTCTTCTCATTGTGTCCTGGATTTCCTGGATGTTTTGGGTTACAAGCATTTTGCATTTTGCATTTTCTTTGACTGCTGAGTCAATGTTTTCTATGGTATCTTCAGGCCCTGAGATTTTTTCTTCTATCTCTTGTATTCGGTTGTTGACGCTTGCATCTATGACTCCTGAATTCTTTCCAAAGTTTTTTTATCTCCAGAGAAGTCTCACTTTGTGATTTCTTTATTGTTTCTACTTCCATTTTTAGATCCTGGGTAGTTTTGTTCAGTTCCTTCACTTGTTTATTTGTGTTTTCCTGAGATTGTTTAAAGGATTTTTTTTGTTTGTTTGTTTCCTCTTTAAGAGCTTCTGCCTGTTGACCCATGTTCTCCTGTGTTTCTTTAAGGAATTTTTGTGTTTCCTCTTTAAGGGCTTCTACCTGTTGACCCATGTTCTCCTGTAATTCCCTAAGGTATTTTTGTGTTTCCTCTTTAAGGGCTTCTACCTGTTGATGCATGTTCTCTTGCATTTCTTTAAGGGAGTTATTTATGTCCTTCTTGATGTCCTCTATCAGCATCATGAGATGTGATTTTAAATCCAGCTCTTGCTTTTCTGGTGTGTTGGGGTATCCTGGATTTGCTGTAGTGGGATTTGTATCAACTGGGTTCTGATGCCATGTTGCCTTGGTTTCTGTTGGTAATGATCTTGCGTTTGCCTTTTGCCAGCTAGCTTTCTCTGGTGTTAGCTGGTCTTGCTGTCTCTGATTTTGGTTTATTTGTCCTGCAAGCCTGTGTATATGTACTCCTGGGATTCCTGTTCTCTCTGTGCACACAGGTATGTAGGCTCTCCTGGGAGACCAGCTTTCCTGTGCTCCCAGGCCTCTCTGCACTCCAAATGACCTGAGTATGACTGGTTCTCAAATGCCCTGAGTACAGCTGGTTCTCTAGGAAGTATCAGCAGATGGTGTCTTCACTGTGGCAGATCTGGCAAGGTTCTGCCACAGCAGAAAGGGCTAGTGGCAGCAGAAGGGGGATAAGGATCCTAAAAAGATCTTTTTAGTCCTTAAAACATTTTCTTAAATCCTAAACAACTTAACCTTGACTGTGAGACTATATAACTATCTACCCTTCAGCCCATCAGAGACCTGAGAAGGATAAATATCACCTGAGTAAACAGAAAGTGCAGAGCAAGCAGTTTCTAAAACTACAGAAATGACAGAGACTGCTGACTGCCTGGTCAGTCACCCAAGGTTGCAAGTCTGCAAAGTTGGAGGATCCATCTCTTTAGCCTAGTGGCCCAGATTATCTGACTGACTTTTCTGTGTAGCAGGAATTATGAAGAACTTGACTAGCAGTTGACTTTCTTTGTGTCCTGCCTGGACACATACTGTCAGCAATTGAGGGAAGGGCAGGGCGTGGGGGGGTTGCCCTGTGGCTACCATTGCCAATTTGAAGCAAACTCCAAATGGAGGTTCTTCAATGCCCATCATCTTCCTTAAAGTAGTATGAAGGTACTGCCAGGAGCCTTTTACTGTTAAAACATCTTTAGAGGGCATATTCTGTAGATCTCTGAGGTTTTGAAGACTATCTATCTATCTATCTATCTATCTATCTATCTATCTATCTATCACATATCTGAATAGGCAAATGTTGCTTGTTTTTAGATATTTACTATTTGTTCATCCTTGGAAACATGTTTCTGTAATAAACTAGACTAGTATGTAAACCAGGAGTTTGATTATCTGTTAACTGGCATCGCTTAACTATCCTAAGCTGTTTGTAATAGCTTTCAAAAGGACTAAAATTTAACATTGCATTTTTTAAATTACATGCTAAATACCTCACAAGGATTTGAAACATATAAACAGTATGTTATAACAAAATATACTCTTAATTTTGTATCAATATACAAAAAGTATGTATCAGTGTAACCAAACATGACACCAATTCTGTATCATTATACAAAGATCTATACTAATGTAAGATTTTTGGCTAGTAGTAGCTCTATAGTTTAAGAGTAGACTCAGTAACCTACCCTCTCTTCCTATTATTCCTATATTCCCTTTTTTGTCTAAATAAAAAGGAAAGATTTTAACTCTAACACAATAAAACTATTTACAATAATGGAACTATTTCTGCCAAGCTTTCTACAATGTCCAGCTTGGTTATATTTGGCACTCATAAGATTAAGTTATTCTCATATTAACTCAGAAATGTGAGTGCCCTGAGCAGTTTGTATTCCAAAGTTGATCTTTGGGTGCTATTTTTTCAGCTTGACAGCAGAACACAGCAGCCAACCCAAAGGTGTCCAGTGTTTACACAGAAGATGGCAGCAGAAGAGGCATGGTGCAGTTATGCTCAGGGATGGCATTGCCTCAGTCCAGGTGGACTCATCATTGCAGGGCCCCATCATCTTCTTGGAAACCTAATAGGCTACTGTTAGGAATGATAGAGAGCCTAAATATTTTAAATGCCATTTTCAGTAGATCTCAGAAATATTTGAGGAGCACAATAACCTGAAAACATGTAAGGAATGTAGATGAGGCCTATTTTTAGAATTATTTAATGGTCTGTATTACTACTAGTATCATGAGAGAAAGTTTATACAGGCATAGCAATCTTACACACTTCGAGATAATATTTATACCTTAAGAAAAGTCTCAGAGGGTCAAATAAAAACCAAAAGATTGTGAGATTAGTTCCTTCAGCAATAGGAGAAAGAACAAGCTAAAAAAGCCTAGGAACCTGATCTCCACCAGCTCTCCTTATCAGGGCCACTTCTAGAATATGCTGTCCACTATCAGGATGGATCTTCCCATGACAATAAAGGTAATCAGGCTTCCTGTTTGGACAGGTTCCCTACTCAAGTAATTGTAATTTGTGGCAAGTTGACTTGAATGACAATCACAATAATTTATAACATTTTTATAGTTTTTGTTTGTCAATTCTTTAATTTTGTAACATGTTGGGCCCTGAGGCAAATACCGGTCTATTGCCTCTGACTTACAGGAAAATATCTTTTTGGTCTCTAAGTTAAGACATTAGGAAAACTTAACTCTTGGTTAAGTTTTCTCCAACCTCAAGCTCTTCCCCAGGCTGGGAACAGTCTCCACAGTCATAACATTTAGCACAGTATTTTAAAGTTATCTGTTTTTTTATCTACATGTGAGGCTTTGTGAAGGTGAGAATCATAGCATCTCCTCCCCCAGCCATCATACCAGTTCTCTCAGCCCATGGTGCTCTTCCCTACTCAGTTAATTCCAGGGCCAGGCCATTTCAGAAAGCTTTACAGCACTTACCTGAGCTGACTTCCTCCTGAATTTTTCCCAAACCCCTCAGACCAAATATGCTTGCTTAGTGACTTCAATGCACCTTGCAAGAGTATAATTTTCTGGGCCTATGTGCTCCTGAGACACTGGAATTCAACTTAAACTGAGTTATGCCAGTGAGTCAACATTACAGTGAGTGGCTCTAACTTTTGCTTGTTTCTGTCTGCCTATGTGCCTTCCTTCTTACCTGGTACCTCTACTCCACCCTTGAGGACCCTTGTGCATAGGTCACAGCAGAACTTCCAGCATCATCTTTATTCTTTATCCTTTAACCCTGGGATCACTGACTTCACCCTGTTTTCAGGTTCCATTTCCATACTGAGAAGTCTCTAGGGGACTCAGGAGCTCAGGAACTGCCACAATATTTTTTCTCACCTCAATTCCACACTCATACATCCAAATAAGGCAATTATGTTTAATACTTTTAAAACAAGATATGTGTATTTTTAAGGGTGCGCTTAAAAGAGCAGTAAATTATGCATGTGGGTCTGACTGTAAGCACAGGGTTTTCACCGCAACACTCTGCAATCAACCTCAGAATCAACCTCAATGTCCACCAAGAGAGGCCTGCTCAAACAGTATACATTTTAACCACACAGTGGAATTTTAAGCAGCCATTAAAATTGATGAGATATTTCTAAATTTGTTGACCCAGAAAGAAGACCATGGCAGAATGATGAGTGAAAAAGCAGGTTAGCCAGCAGTCACGATGTAATCTCATTTACATAACAGCATGTGTGGGTATTGAGTGTGTGGGTGTGAGTATGCACGTGAGAGTGTATGCAGACGTGTGAGAACCCTGTAAGTGTGGGCACATAGGCGTGTGTGTAAGGGTGTGTGTGTATGTGTGTGTGTGTGTGTGTGTGTGTGGGAGAGAGAGAGAGAGAGAGAGAGAGAGAGAGAGAGAGGGAAGGGTGAGGGGAGGGAGAGGGGAGGGAGAGGGAGAAAGGGAGAGGGATGGGGAAAATATGCAGGTGTGCTTAGAAATACTGAGGAGGTGACCACAGGGTGAGCGGCGCCACGGAGACTGCCCTCCGCCATCTTTGCTCCAGTGACCAGGTAGTTGGGACCGCCAGGCTCAGAGACAGACAGGCATAATATCGCTTCGGTTTCAGGCAGCTTGGGTGTAACCTGCTCCCAGGTGCTGGGCTGATCTGCAGTAACCAGCGCGCCAGTTCCTCGGTGGGACCTTCTGCCTGCTGGAGGGACCCCGCGCAGGGAGGGAGCCCGCCAGCTTCCCTTCCGCGACCTCTGTTCCCGCGGACTGCGCTGGAGAGACCGGTACCCAGGCTCTCCCCCCGATATAACATCACTTGGGACACGGCCTGTTGGGGCTTCCGTCTGTGCCCGAGGGCGGGTTGGCGCTGTAGTCGTCTGGGCGCCAGATCGGCGGGCCATCGTGACCACAGGGTGAGCGGCGCCACGGAGACTGCCCTCCGCCATCTTTGCTCCAGTGACCAGGTAGTTGGGACCGCCAGGCTCAGAGACAGACAGGCATAATATCGCTTCGGTTTCAGGCAGCTTGGGTGTAACCTGCTCCCAGGTGCTGGGCTGATCTGCAGTAACCAGCGCGCCAGTTCCGCGGTGGGACCTTCTGCCTGGTGGAGGGACCCTGCGCAGGGAGGGAGCCCGCCAGCTTCCCTTCCGCGACCTCTGTTCCCGCGGACTGCGCTGGAGAGACCGGTACCCAGGCTCTCCCCCCAATATAACATCACTTGGGACACGGCCTGTTGGGGCTTCCTTCTGTGCCCGAGGGCGGGTTGGCGCTGTGGTCGTCTGGGTGCCAGATCGGCGGGCCATCGTGACCACAGGGTGAGCAGCGCCACGGAGAGTGCCCTCCGCCATCTTTGCTCCAGTGACCAGGTAGTTGGGACCACCAGGCTCAGAGACAGACAGGCATAATATCGCTTCGGGTTCAGGCAGCTTGTGTGTAACCTGCTCCCAGGTGCTGGGCTGATCTGCAGTGACCAGCGCGCCAGATCTGCTGTGGGACTTCTGCCTGGCAGAGGGACGCCCCCTCCCCCCCCCAGGAGAGATCACACACCCCTGCACAGGGCAGGAGCCTGCCAGCCTCCCTTTGGCGACCTCTGCTCCAGGAATCCACTAGGCTGAGCCTTTAGATGTGCAAGGCCTCCCCAATATAAGATCACTTGGGGCAAAGCACATTAGGGCTCCAAAGTCACTCAGGAGCAGGCAGGCCCCAGAAATCGGTGCCAGGGGAATCCTGGTAATCCAGGGGGGGGCAGAAATAGCTTTGCAGGCTCACAGGAGGTCCAACCAACAGCCAGTGGCAGCAGGACCAACTAACACCAGAGGTATCCAGATGGCAAAAGGCAAACGTAGGAATGTTACTAACAGTAATCAAAGTAATGTAGGACCATCCGAACCCAACTCTCCAACAGCAGCAAGTCCTGGATACCCCACCACACCCGAAAGACAAGATCTGGATTTAAAATCACTTCTCATGATGCTATTAGAGGATCACAAGAGGGACACAAATAAATCTCATAAAGAGTTACAGGAGACCATGAATCAACGGTTAGAAGCCCTTACAAAGGAAACACAAAAATCGCTTAGAGAAATGCGGGAGAACATGGATCAAAAGATGGAGGCGCACAAGGAGACAACACAAAAATCGCTTAACGAGATGAATCAACGGGTAGATGCACTCACAAAGGAATCACAAAATTTGCATAAAGAAATGCAGAAGAATATGGGTCAACAGACGGATGCCCATAAGGAGGCAACACAAAAATTGCTTAAAGAAATGAATCAACGGTTAGATGCCCTTACAAAGGAAACACGAGAACTGCTTAAAGAAATGCAGGAGACGATGGATCAACAGATGGAATCCCATGAGGAGGAAACACAAAAATCGCTCAGAGAAATGCAGGAGAACGTGGGTCATCAGGAAGAAATCCTGAAAGAGGTAATGCAAAATTACCTTAAAGAAATACAGGAAAATACAAACAAACAAGTGAAGGATCTCAGCAAATCCATCCAGGAACTAAAAAAGGAAGTAGAAACAACTAAGAAATCACAAAGGGAGACAACTTTGGAGATAGAAAACCTTGGGAAGAAATCAGGAGTCATAGATGCAAACATCAACAATAGAATACAAGAGATGGAAGAAAGAATCTCAGGTGCTGAAGATTCCATAGAAAGCATCGACTCAACAGTCAAAGAAAATGCAAAATGCAAAAAACGCGTAACCCAAAACATCCAGGAAATCCAGGACACAATGAGAAGACCAAACCTAAGGATTATAGGTATAGATGAGAGTGAAGATTTGCAACTTAAAGGGCCAGTAAACATCTTCAACAAAATTATGGAGGAAAACTTCCCTAACTTAAAGAGAGAGATGCCGATGAACATACAAGAAGCCTACAGAACTCCAAACAGACTGGACCAGAACAGAAATACCTCCCGTCACATAATAATCAAAACACCGAATGTTCTAAACAAAGAAAGAATACTAAATGCAGTAAGAGAAAAGGGCCAAGTAACATACAAAGGAAGACCTATCCGAATCACATCAGACTTCTCACCAGAGACTATGAAAGCCAGAAGATCCTGGGCAGATCTCATGCAGACACTAAGACAGCACAAATGCCAGCCTAGACTACTATACCCAGCAAAACTCTCAATCACCATAGATGGAGAGACCAAGATATTCCATGATAAAACCAAATTTTCACAATATCTTTCCACAAATCCAGCCCTGCAACGGATAATAGGTGGAAACCTCCAATACAGGGAGAGAAACAACACCCTGGAAAAAATGAGATAATAACCTTCTTGAATCAAACCCAAAAGTAGATAACCACTCAAACATAAAGATAGCGTCAAGAATGGCAGATGGCAATAATCACTATGCCTTAATCTCTCTTAATATCAATGGTCTCAATTCCCCAATTAAAAGACATAGACTAGCAGACTGGATACGTAAACAGGACCCAGCTTTTTGCTGCATGCAGGAAACGCACCTCAGTGTCAAAGACAAACACTACCTCAGAGTAAAAGGCTGGAAAACAATTTTACAAGCAAATGGCCCCAAGAAACGAGGTGGAGTAGCCATCCTAATATCGGATAAAATTGATTTTCAACCCAAAGTCATCAAAAAAGACACAGAAGGACACTACATACTGATCAAGGGAAAAATCCACCATCAAGAACTCTCAATCCTGAATATCTATGCTCCAAATGCAAGGGCACCCTCATTCGTAAAAGAAACTTTACTAAAACTCAAAGCACACATCGCACCGCACACAATAATAGTGGGTGACTTCAACACCCCGCTCTCTGAAATGGATCGTTCAGGAAAGCAGAAACTAAACAGGGACACAGTGAATCTAATTGAAGCCTTGGACCAAATGGAACTAACTGATATATATAGAACATTTCATCCTAGAGCTAAAGAATACACCTTCTTCTCAGCTCCTCATGGTACCTTCTCCAAAATTGACCATATAATTGGTCACAAATCAGACCTCAACAGATACAAGAAGATAGAAATAATCCCATGCCTCCTATCAGATCACTATGGAATAAGGGTGGTCTTCAATGGCAACAAAAACAAAAGAAAACCCACGTACACATGGAGGCTGAACAATGCTCTACTCAATGATAACTTGGTCAAGGTGGAAATAAAGAAAGAAATCAAAGACTTTTTGAAAGTTAATGAAAATGAAGGCACAACATACCCTAACTTATGGGACACAATGAAAGCAGTGCTAAGAGGAAAATTCATAGCCCTGAGTGCCGCCAAAAAGAAACGGGAGACAGCATACACTAACAGCTTAATGGCACACCTGAAAGCCCTGGAACAAAAAGAAGCAAATACACCAAAGAGGAGTAGAAGGCAGGAAATCATCAAACTCAGGGCTGAAATCAATCAAGTAGAAACAAATAAAACCATACAAAGAATCAACAAAACGAGGAGTTGGTTCTTTGAGAAAATCAACAAGATAGATAAGCCCTTAGCCAGACTAACCAGAGGGCACAGAGATAGTATCCAAATTAATAAAATCAGAAACGAAAAGGGAGAGATAACAACAGAAACTGAGGAAATTCAAAAAATCATCAGATCCTACTACAAAAACCTGTATTCAACACAACTAGAAAATCTTGAGGAAATGGACAATTTCCTTGACAGATACCAAGTACCAAAATTAAATCAGGATCAAATAGACCATCTAAACCGTCCTATAACCCCTGAAGAAATAGAAGTTGTCATTGGAAGTCTTCCAACCAAAAAAAGCACAGGTCCAGATGGTTTTAGTGCAGAATTCTATCAGACCTTCAAAGAAGACCTAACACCAATACTCTTCAAACTGTTCCACAAAATAGAAACAGAAGGAACACTACCCAACTCGTTCTATGAAGCCACAATTACACTAATACCAAAAGCACACAAAGATCCGACAAAGAAAGAGAATCTCAGGCCAATCTCTCTTATGAATATCGATGCAAAAATACTCAATAAAATTCTTGCCAACCGAATCCAAGAACACATCAAAACGATCATTCACCACGATCAAGTAGGCTTCATCCCAGGGATGCAGGGATGGTTCAATATAAGGAAATCCATCAATGTAATCCACTACATAAACAATCTCAAAGAAAAAAACCACATGGTCATCTCATTAGATGCTGAGAAAGCATTTGACAAAATTCAGCATCCTTTCATGCTAAAGGTCTTGGAAAGATCAGGAATTCAAGGCCCATATCTAAACATAGTAAAAGCAATTTACAGCAAACCAGTAGCCAGCATCAATCTAAACGGAGAGAAACTTGAAGCAATCCCATTAAAATCAGGGACTAGACAAGGCTGCCCTCTCTCTCCATATCTTTTCAATATAGTACTTGAAGTTCTAGCTAGAGCAATTAGACAAGAAAAAGAGGTCAAAGGGATACAAATTGGAAAGGAAGAAGTCAAACTATCACTATTTGCAGACGATATGATAGTATACATAAGCGACCCAAAGAACTCCACCAGAGAACTCCTACAGCTGATAAACGACTTCAGCAAAGTGGCCGGATATAAAATCAACTCAAGCAAGTCAGAAGCCTTCCTATACTCAAAGGATAAGCAGGCTGAGAAAGAAGTAAGAGAAATAATACCCTTTACGATAGCCACAAACCATATTAAGTATCTTGGCGTGACGCTAACCAAACAAGTGAAAGATCTGTATGACAAGAACTTCAAGTCTCTGAAGAAAGAAATTGAAGAAGACCTCGGAAGATGGAAAAATCTGCCATGCTCATGGATTGGCAGGATTAATATAGTAAAAATGAGCATCTTACCAAAAGTAATACACAGATTCAATGCAATCCCCATCAAAATCCCAACTCAATTCTTCATAGAGTTAGAAAGAGCAATTCAAAAATTCATCTGGAATAACAGAAAACCCAGAATAGCTAAAACTATTCTCAAGAGTAAAAGAACCTCTGGGGGAATCAGTATCCCGGACCTCAAGCTGTACTACAGAGCAATAGTGTTAAAAACTGCATGGTATTGGTACAGTAACAGACATGTAGATCAATGGAACAGAATTGAAGACCCAGAAATGAATCCACACTCCTATGGTCACTTGATCTTTGACAAAGGAGCTAAAACCATCCAGTGGAAAAAAGATAGCCTTTTCAACAAATGGTGCTGGCTCAGCTGGAGGTCAACATGCAGAAGAATGCAAATTGACCCATCCTTATCTCCTTGCACTAAGCTCAATTCTAAGTGGATCAAAGATCTCCACATAAAACCAGACACACTGAAACTAATAGAAGGGAAACTAGGGAAGAACCTTGAACATATGGGCACAGGGGAGAATTTCCTGAACAGAACTCCAATAGCTTATACTCTAAGATCAAGAATAGACAAATGGGACCTCATTAAATTACAAAGTTTTTGCAAGGCAAAAGACACCGTCAAAAAGACAAAGCGGCAACCAACTAACTGGGAAATGATCTTTACCAACCTTACATCCGACAGAGGGCTAATATCCAAGATATACAAAGAACTCAAGAAGTTAAACTCCAGAGAGGCAAGTAACCCTATTAAAAAATGGGGTACAGAGCTCCACAAAGAGTTCTCACCTGAAGAATATCTAATGGCTGAGAAGCACCTAAAGAGATGTTCATCATCCTTAGTCATTAGGGAAATGCAAATCAAAACAACCCTGAGATTCCATCTCACACCAGTCAGGATGGCTAAGATCAAAAACACAGGAGACAGCAGTTGTTGGCGAGGATGTGGAGAAAGAGGAACACTCCTCCACTGCTGGTGGAATTGCAGGCTGGTACAACCACTCTGGAAAGCAGTCTGGCGGCTCCTCAGAAAACTGGGCATGACACTTCCGGAGGATCCGGCTATACCACTCCTGGGCATATACCCAGAGACTTTACCTGCATGCAATAAGGACACATGCTCCACTATATTCATAGCAGCATTATTTATAATAGCCAGAAGCTGGAAAGAACCCAGATGTCCCTCAACGGAGGAATGGATTCAGAAGATGTGGTATATTTACACAATGGAATACTACTCTGCAATTAAAAACAATGAATTCACGAAATTCCTAGGCAAATGGTCAGAACTTGAAAATATCATCCTTAGTGAGGTAACCCAATCACAAAAGATCACACATGGTATGAAGTCACTGATAAGGGGATATTGACCCAGAATCTCAGAATACCCTAGACACAATCAGCATATCAATAGATTTCTAAAAAGATGGAAGGAGAGACCCCTGGTCCTGGAAAGACTGGATATAGGGGAACGCCAGGACAGAGTAATGAGAGGGGGTTGAACGGAGAAAAGAGGGAGGGAAGGGGGCTTATGGGACTTTCGGGGAGGGAGGAAACGGGAAAGGGGAAGTGATTTGGAATGTAAATTAAAAAAATAAAATAAAATTAAATTAAAAAAAAAAAAAAAAAAAAAAAAATAAAAAAAAAAAAAAAAAAAAAAAAAAAAAAAAAAAAGAAATACTGAGGATATCAGAACATAACAATAATATTATTGGTTCTAGGTAGTGGGAGTTTCATGTATATACAGGCTGTGAGCTGTGACTTTATAATGTGCACATATAATTCTACACAGGAGGTGGGGTGCTCTTTCTCAGTTTTGAAACTGTCAAGGGAAGTCTGAAACAGCAACAGTAAAACTGCACCTTTTCACCTTTGTGTTGGGAAAGAAAAAAGGGTCAGGAGCTGGCTAGCACAGCTTCTTTTTGTGTGCATTTCTTGCCTGCAGTCAACAATCAGTCAGTTCTTAGACTTAAAAGAATCTCCAGCAGCATACCCCTCACCAAGTCCTCAGCTGAACAGAGCCTTCTTTCTGATCCCCAGTTAGACAGACCCTGCCCTGGTTCTCAACTGGACAGACACCCTAACCCATGCCACCCCAGCTGTGGCATTTTCCACTCCCTGGACGCCTCTTTGCCTGTACAAAGTAAAGATTTTTTGAAAAGCATTTGGAGACTTCTAGAAGGATCTGTGGTCGGTTGCACATTTGACCCATAAATCACCCACCAGACCTCAGCAACTCTTATAAAGGAAAACATTTAATTGTGGCTGTTCTACAGTTCACAGGTTTAGTACATTATCATCATGACGGAAAGCATGGCAGTGTGCCAGCAGACTGAAAGTTCTACATCTTGATCTGAAGGCAACAGGAAGTAAACTGGTTTGAGCTCAAAATCCACCCCCCAAGGACGCACCCCCTCTAACAAAGCTACACCTATCCCAACAACACCACACCTCCTAATAGTGCCATTCCCTATGAACCAAGGAAACACATGAGTCTGTGGGAGCCATTCGTTCCTATTCAAAACACCACAGTGTGGCACATGTCACTTGCTCACACCTCAGTAAAACAGGAACCACAACGAGGACAGCAAGTGGGGTCAATCACGCACCAACAGAACAAGACACAGTCATCACTTGCATTAGAATATGAGTTTAAGTGAACTTCTCTAACCCACTACCATGTGAGTTTCCTGGTTTGGTTTGGGTCATGACTCATCCTTTTATAAAAAGTAATTGCCTTGCTAGATTAATTTCACTTTGTAAGTGTGCTTCTTTGTGTGACACTAAGAATATCCTTTCCCAGCACCAATTATTCCATATTCTCTTGGACACTTCCCAGCTTCCTCTGAGGTGGGCCATGTGGCTATTGCCAGCCAATAGACTGTGAGTGTTCACTTGTAGGGGTTGTGGAGTTATTACAAGCTCTTGTCCTTCCCCTTTACACTCTTCTTAATGGTTCAGGCAGCTCAGTGGCCTGAGTTCCATCAATGACTCAATCTGCATGGCATTTAGGAAATAAGTGGGGGGGGACCTTATTAACTCTGCAGATTTCCTAGGGGAGGGGGCGGTAATTGAGTGACTGAAGAGCAGGGGTGTATCTGCACAGGCACCAGGCAGAGGCAGCACCAGGGCTATGCAGATAGAATTTGGGCTCAAGGTTTCTTTTGTTTTGTTCTGTGTACCTTGGAGACTTAGCATATTTGCTGCCTTCTATTTCTTCATATTCATCGGCTGGAATTCCTAACTTTTAATTGAAGCTCCTCAGTTTATTGTTCCCTATCTCCTCCTTGGAGAAGCTAATGACCAGGAAACAAATCCACAAGGGCCCAGCCTAACTTTGGTTTACACAACACTTTCTGAAATGCTGAAAACGCCCCCCTCCAGGAAGGATGCAGTTGCTGTGTTTGCCTTGCTGATCTGCTGCCTCCCACTGCTACAGAAGAGGCTTTTCCTTTGCTCTCAACTGTGCTGACAACCGGCTACTTGGAACTGCTTAGTGAGAAGGGCTGTTTCAACCTATTCCCTCCAATCTTCAAGTAAGGCATTAGAGATCTCTAGCAGCCTGCACCCAAAGTCCATCCATCCTCATCCACAAACAGCCAGCTGAAGCAGCCTCTGTGGGAGCTTTAACCCAGAGACAGGGCTAATTAATTTCAGGCTTAATAACATTTAATTAGTTTTGCATTTCAAACCCTTCATGCTTGTCTTTGAGGGGCTGATGCTGGTCTGGTGCTCAATGTATTTTTTTCCAGCAGTTTCAGAAGGGATCGATCAGTGGGATCAAAGAGAGGAGCAGGCACACAGGTAGGGAGTTGAGTCCCTCGCCGCCCCTCCCCCCAGGACCTAAAAAACATACTTCCAACCTCAATCACCACCGAGCAAGGCAGCCCTTTGCATTATCTACCGCACCAGTGAAAAGGAAGCAGAGGCTCTGGCAGCAAAATACACTCAGAAGCTGAGCCTGGGGAGAGAGAATTCATTTCAGACTGAGATCATGAAAAGTGCATGGGGCTTGAGCTGGATCTGAGCTCAAATCCCAGATCTGTTTCTTACCTCAGTTTCCTCTTCTGTGAAATAGGTGACATCATGCCCTCTGCATAATGGGAAGGACTTAGAGATAACCTGTGCGGGATGTTGATGCTATTAAACACAGTCCTGTCTTCTCAGCTTCCCTTCCTTTCCTTTTGTTCTCCAAGGTATCTTCAAGTGTCCCAGCTCAGATCCGTCCTGTGATCTTCTTCTGGGAAAACACAGACCAGCATCTTCACTATTTTCCCCTGTCCCCCAAGAAACATTAAAAGATGAATAGATACACTGACATCCTTTCAACATCCTTTGAAAGAATTTAGACATAAAAGGTCGCTTAGGATACAATTTTATTATATGAAATATATCATAATGAAAGAAGTGAATGGTGGGTGACTAGAGCTGACAGTCAGGACTAATGTTCAGAAATTGTGGTTATTGATCAATAATCTATAATTACTATAACAAAAATCTTTTAAGTAAACAGCTTATAAGGAGGCAAGGTTCTAGGCTCACAGTCTTAAATCTTCCTGGCCATGTTGTTCTGGTGGGAGTGTATGGCCCATGAGGTCTGACCACCACATGTAAGGTAGTCAGCAAAGAGGGGGTAGAGCTCCGACATTCTTTCCCACATTCCCAGCAGTCTGACCTAAATCATTCCACTTCGTAAAGACTCTACAAGAGCAGTTCTCAAGTGGTCCTCTGTGGGGTCGCTGCCCCTTTGGGAGTTGAATGACCCTTTTGCAGGGATTGCATATCAGACATCCTGCATACCAGATATTTACATTACAATTCTTAATAGTAGTAAAATTACAGCTATGAAGTAGCAACAAAATAACTTTATGTTTGGGGGTCACCACAACATGAGGAAATGTTGTCACAGCATCAGGAAGGTTGAGAGTCACTAGTGTAGAACCTCCAAACAGCACCACACACTGACACCCAAACCTTCAAACACAGGTATCTGGGAACACTTCAGATCCAACTTATAACACTGCTTAACGGGTAGACAGCTTTGTTTTGAACTGATGTCTTGTTTTGAAAATTGAAGTCATTGTTGCATAACTAAATGCTGCTGGACACGGTATAGGTTCAATGGTCGTGCTATGTGACTTATATCTCTACCTTTTTGAGTACCTTCAATTCAACAAGTCTACTTTTAAGTCATTCTTAAAAACAACAAGAAGGAGCTAAAGATACTTTTTAGTCTGCGAAATGCTTGACATACAAGCATAAAATTTAGTCACATCCTCAAGACCCAAATAAAAAGTTAGGCACGCGTGTGCACGCACACACACACACACACACACACACACACACACACACACACACCTCTTCAATTGTTAACTGTGGGCTTTTCCACCCATGCCCAAGTTCCTGATGTAATGACTCTGAGACTGAATTATTTATGAATAGATGCCTAGGCCAAAAAATTTGGCTCATTCCTGGATAGCACATAATTATCCCATTTATTCTATTCTAAGTCCTGCCACATGGCTAGTTACCTCTCCTCAAATGCATGAAGCCATATTCATCAGAGGTCAAGGCACATCTCCCATGCCTATCTCTACCTCAGAATCCTCTCTCCCTATCAGAACTCCACCTCCTATTTCCTGCCTCAGCTAACAGGCCAACAGCTTTTTTTATTGACAGATGCTGCTTCCATACAGCACACAAGAGATTCTCTCTACATTTCCCCCTTTTAGTCCAATAAACAGCTTTTTCTTTAATATCAATAAACTATATACAATAATAACAATTATGAAAACTATCAGGAAAGATTATATACATTATGTCCAGTCTATATGCATTTGGCTACCTTTGAGAAAGTACTATACTATTTCTCCTATCTTGGTGAGTTCAGAGTTCTGTACCTAAATTAGTTTCTATCAAACTTACTAACCTAAAAAATCTTCTTAGACCTTAAAGCACTTTCCTAAACCCTAAACAATTTAAGCTTAAATACGAGACTATAACTATCTAGTCTCTTCAACCACATCAGAGACCAGAGAAGGAATAAATAGTACCTGAGTATACAGAAAATGTAGGCAAGCATTTTCCAAAACTATAGAAATGACAAAGACAGTTAACTGCCTGGACATTGTCCAAGATTTCTCTATAATGTTGGAGCATCCCTCTTCAACCCTCTGGCTCAGTATATGACAGACTTTTTTGTGAAGCAGGAATTATGAAGGACTTACCCTTTTTGTCCTTGCAAACCTCAGCAATCAACTTCCCTGTGTCCCATTTGTCCAGTTTGGACAGCATTTTGTCTGTAGTTGTAGTAAGGGAAGTTTCTTTTTTTTTATTAGATATGTTCTTTATTTACATTTCAAATGAATTCTCCTTTCCTGGTTCCCCCCTCCCCGAAAGTCCCATAAGCTCTCTTCCCTCCCCCATTCCCCAATCATCCCCCTCCCGCTTTCCTGTCCTGGTATTCCCTTATACTGCTACATCGAGCCTTTCCAAGACCAGGGGCCTCTCCTTCCTTCTTCTTGGGCATCATTTGATATGTGAATTGTGTCTTGGGTATTCCAAGCTTCTGGGCTAATATCCGCTTATCAGTGAGTGCATACCATGTGTGTTCTTTTGTGATTGGGTTACCTCATTTAGGATGTTTCTTACCCAATGATTAGCTTGCCACTTTTGAAGCAAACTCTACATGGAGGTTCTCTGATGCTCATATCTTCCTGGAAGTAGAATGGGGTGCTTCCAGGAGCACACCTGTTTCTTAGTCTAAAAGGCCTTTAAATAATAAAAATCTTTAAGTCTGTATATCTCTGAGGTTTTTGAAGACCATCTGTCTATCTATAATATATCTGAATCGTTTGTTTCTAGGTATTTACCAAGATAATTCTGCAATTAAACTAGTACCTAACATGATCATAAGTTTAATTGACTACTAATTTGCATTTCTTAATTATCCTGAACAGTTGGTAAAGTACTTTTCAAAAGGACTAGAACTTAACATTGCATTTTAAAGAATTACATAGGTGCAATACCTTAAACAGAATTGACACACAGTATGTTGTAATTAGTCATAACCTTAAATTCTGTATCAATATACAACGATCTATACCAGTGTAGGAGTTTTGTTTAGTAGTAGTTCTATAGTTTAAGAGTAGATTCTAGAATCTACCCTTTACTCCTATTATTCCTATATCCCCTTTTTTTCTTTTCATCCCTTCTCCCCAGTTTCCCCTTAACATTATTTAGGAGGACTGAGGAAAGAAAACGAGAAAAAAAATCCCTGAGTCTAACCACCTATATTTTGTTTCCTCCCTGACCAAGCCATTACCTATTAACCACTGACCATTAATAACTTGCAACCAACAAGCATCCATCCTAAAAAGACAACATCCATCATCTTATAAACAACCAAAAGCCATCTACCTCACCTCTTGGGAATGGGGCTGCCACTCTCTTAAAATTGCTTCCTTCTGATTTCAGGTATCATTTTACATTTTTACCCCTCAACCAAAAAAGTTGGAATATTGGTCAGTCTTAAGAAAGCTAGCTGTAGCATTTATTATCCAGTGTGCTGAGAAAGTTCAGGGATTAAAGGAAGTCCTGACTGGAACAGTCAGTGATGCTGGATGAGCTAACTAGTCATTTAGAAATTGTTATGGATGCAGTTTTGAGAAAACTGTATTGGAGGCAGTCTGAGGTAGGATCAGGCAGGATGCCGGAATAAATATGCTCAGTGTCTCAGCATCTTCAAGGGTGAATCTTGTTAGGGCTGCATTGACTTCATTAGTGTTATAAATATATAAACTCTCATAGATAATGTACATTTTTTCAATAACCTATATATGGAATGTGCAATGTGTACAATTCAGTTAAAGATGATTCTCTGCTCTCTAATCAAGCAAGGCATTCGTCTTTCTTTATAAGTTAGTTTGGGATGTATAGCCAAACTACACACAAGAAATACTCTTTACATGCAGAGACAGAAACAAAAGAACCCATGAGGCTCACTGGCCAGACAGTCGAGCTTAATTGATGATCACCAGGTTTAGTGAGAGTATTTATCTCAAAAATAAGGTGAGAAGTAATAGAGAAAGGCACACAACATTGAACCCAGACCTCTACACTAGCACACACTTGTGTGTTTTTACTTACAACACAAGTGCATATGCACATGAACAAATACTTATGCATGCTCAACACATTCACAAACAAAAAGGTGCAAGGGTATCTATGGAAATATCAATGTGAATAGTGAAAAATGGCCTATACATTTATGATTGATGAGTGATTGAACATAATATAAACATTAAAAATAGATTTTTTTAAAAAAAATCTGCAGTTATGGAGTGGGGGGTGGGGTGGGGACATCCATGTGGAGACAGGGAGTGGGAAGGAGGTATGGGATGTGGAATAGTTGGAAGGTGAACGAGGGTGGGGGGACAGAATAAAATATGGAAAGTAAAAGAATTAATTAATCAATTTTAAAAATGCAGTTAGAATAGACATAGCAAGTGACTAGGGAGACGGCTCAGTTGGTAAAATGTTTGCAAGGCAAGAATGAGGACCTCAGTTCAAATGCCCAGCAGCCATGTAAAAAAGAAAAAAATCCAATGGGGCATAGCATGCCTAAAATCCCAGCACTGGGAGGCAGAAACAGGAAGGTCCCTTAGGTTAGGCGGACAGCTAGTCCATCCAAATCACTAAGCTTAAGGTTTAATGGGAAACCCTGTCTCAAGATATGACACAAGGTGGAGAGCAATTAAGAAAGACACTCAGTTCTGACCTCTGGCCTTCACATAAACATGTTCATGGATACTCAGTCACATAGGTGCACATGTACACACACACACATATACACATACACAGAGAGAGAGAGAGAGAGAGAGAGAGAGACAGAGACAGAGACAGAGACAGAGAGACAGAGAGAGAGACAGAGAGTCAGAGAGGGAGGGAGGGAGGGACAGAGAAAATCATACACAATGGTTAAAATCTAAACTAGATCTCTATTATCATTTGTAACAACCTTAAAAACATACAGTTTGAGTAAAACAACTTGCAGAAACACACACATACACACACACCTGATATTACACCATTTATAAGTTATCAACACGTTAAGTTATCTATGGTCGATGAATTAATTGGACATTTGAAAAAACAAACCCTCAGTACTGAAGCCAGCCTCATAGAAGTAACACTTGTGATGCACTAGAGAGAACCAGAGGAGAGTTCTGAGTTGAGTTCTTCTGAAAACAGAGCAGAAATCAAGGAGTCGAGGGTAGCTCATTTATTGGGCAGATGGGAAATTTGTAGAATTGAGTCTGAAATGTCCCCATAGACTCACGCGTTTGAACACTAGATGCTCTGTGGTGGCCGTGCTCAGGGAGCTGTGAGGCCTGACTTCAGGATTCAGGAACTAGGAAGGTTCATGGATCCCACACTCTGCTTCTTGGCCTGCCACAAGGCATGAGACGCTGTAGCCTGGGGCTCCTGTGATGATGTTTGCAGTACTACCCTCCATCTGGACAGCCATGGTCTTCACAGCACCAGCTGTGTCTGTTTTCCAATGAGTATCCAGCCACTCAGGAAAACGGGGATAATCATTTTCCAGTCTGATTAAGATCTGACCAAAAATCATTGCATCTCTGGCCTTTTGGGGTTGTGTGGGCAGGATCAGCATCTCCCTTGCCACTGGAGGAGGGCTTTTCAAACAAAGCTGCATGTGACTGAAGAGGTAAACAGTTGCCATGGCAATTGCCCAGCAGAGAAGAGAATGACCAGTGGCATATGAAGCCCTAGTCTTGTTGCTTACTGGGGAGAAAGTTTATCATCCATACTTTAATTTTTTTATTTATGAGTAAATATGATAAAAATATTTGTATTTAGTAATTATATCTATGAGTGGTTATATGATTCTGTGTTCTTGTCTGTACTTGCTGTTTAATCTTCATTAACTATATTTATAATGTGTATAATTAGCAACACTGTTTCCACGTTTCTCTACTGTAAAAAGACCTAAGCAATGAGTCTTTCTTCCCCTCCCTCAGACCTTGGGAATGTCTAATCATTCTGTATCTATGGATGTCTTATACACAGGTAACAAATAGATGTCCTATACACATGGATGTCTTATATACAGGTAGCACATGGGATGTCTTACATACAGGTAACACACGAATGTCTTATACACAGGCGTTGCAGGATTTTCCCTGTCCAATCACATTAGCGCAGAGAAGGTCTGTGATTGAACAGAGAAAGGGGGGCGGAGCTAAGAGTTGGGGAGGGAGGGGGGGGAGAGAGAGAGAGAGAGAGAGGAGGGAGAGAGGAGGGAGAGAGGGAGGGAGGGAGCATCCTAGAGGGGAGAGGAAGAATCATGGCCGCAGATGTGAACCATCGTGGCAATTTCTAGCCACAAGTAGCTATGATTTCACAACAAGGTTATAAATATTGGGATAAAGCTCTTATCATTATCAATTGGCTCTAAAATTATTGTATTGACATCTTATAAACTGTGATATTATTGATATATAAATCTGATTGGTTGATTAAGCATTAAGAGTCTTGATTCTACTGGGTAATTAGGTTATGAGGTGGCAGATCGTGGGGTGTGGGGTGTGTTGTGTGGTAGGAAGAGGAACTCAGGGTCCCCCGTAGGTGAGATGGTGGGCAGAGGGACCACCGAGTGAGGCGCACTGGACAGGAGCCCTGTGGCCCGGCGTGAGCTCTGCAGCTCTCGGTTGCCTTGCCAGCACTAGTGTAGGAGCATGCTGCCTCTCTTTTTTAATATTTCCCGCAGCACACAGGTAGCACGTGGATGTCTTATACACAGGTAACACATGGTATGTCTTATATACAGATAACATATGGATATCTCATACACAGGTAACATGAGTCCTTTTGTTGGTTCATTTCCCTTTGAGCACTGCTCTCCAGTTCATCCATGTTGCCCCTTGTATAACTATATCACCATATTTATGGCTTAACAATGCCCTGCTATATGCACAGTCCAGGTTTGTTCAACCATGTACCTGTTGATGAGCACTCAGGTTTATCCCATATTCTTATCACTGTCTTATTCAGGGTTCCACTTCTGTGAAAAGACATCATGACCATGTAAACTCATATAAAGGAAAACATTTAATCAGGGCTGGCTTACAGTTTAGAGCTTTAGTCCATTACCATCATAGTGAGAAACATGGCTGCATACAGGCAGAAATGGTGCTAAGGAGGAGATGAGAATTCTGCATCTGGATCAACAAGCAGCAGGAAGAGAGAGACACAGGTCCTGGCTTGAGCTTCTGAAACCACAAAGTCCAGCCCAGTGACAACAAGGCCATACCTCCTAATAGTGTCACCACTCCCTATGGTATGGGGGACATCTCATTTCAAAACACTATAAACACTTTAAATAATGCTTCAATAAACATTGGCATATAAATAACTTTTTGTTTCCAACTCCTTGGCACCACCCTAAGTCTGCAACTGCCAAGTCATATGTACCTCCATGTTCCATTTCATAAGAAACTTCTGGTCCTTTCCACAGCATCTGCTCCCTTTTGCATTCTTACCAACAACACATGAGGGCTTTCATTTTTCTCCACCGTTATCAACACATATTCCACCATGCTTTATTATTTATAATCATTTCAGTAGACATGGAGTGTTACCGGGGTGGTTTATATCTCACTGTGATTTTTTTTATTACCCCAACAAATATTTTGAATATCAGTTCATTCATGTATTTCCCATTTGTGTATCTTCTGCAAATAAATGACTGTTCAAGCTTTCTCTGCTTTTAAAACTTTTCAAAATTAAAATGTAAGGTCTTGTTTCCTGTAACAGACTCTGTGTCTTGAATATAACGCTGTCCTTGGCCAGAGATATTACTCTCTTGACTTTTCTGACAGTCAGGTTTTGTTCAACTTCATCTCTCAGCAACTTCTAGTTTCAACTACATCATTCATTCTCTCAGTCAGCAAGTTTGCTGAGAGCTTTGGCAAATCTTCTGGCAACATCAAAAGTGACAAGTAAATCAGTGTTGGGCAAAGGTCCCAAACATCACACTTCAGGAGGCATGGGCAAGGGGATCAAGCTGTCATCATTGTCAGCTTGTCCCTCATCCTGGGCTAAGGGAATTGGGAGCTTTCTTCTGTTTTTAAATAGGAAATTAGCTTTCCCAAACCCTAATCACAGAAGAGGGAACAGAGAGGGGAGGAGATATTTTAAGTGGAAAAGGTATTGTCTCAAAAAAAAAAAAGAATCTTTGAAAGGTATCAACTTTAATTCATATCAAAATGCAAGTCTTGCGAAGTTCAACAGTGTCTGTACTGTCTAAGGCTGTTCTTCTCCACTAGTGTCTAAACCAAGCCAGCTCCCCTCTGCTGCCTCTGCTGTATGTCCTCCACACAGTGTCCTAAACATCTCACCCTCTAGTTGTAAGTCATTTCTATGCCTCCCCATGCTTCATCAAGGTACCAGAAACATTTCATATTCTATTTGTTGGTTGATACTTTGAGCTTGGGTTCGGGGATTGGAGTGCAAGCTGCAGGTCCAGCCACCAGGCAACAGACTCTGGGCTTTGTCTTTAATACCATGACTCTTGCTGCTGCTGCTGCTGCTGTCATTAACTTCTCTCCACTGTCTTCAATGTTTTTTGTTGTTGTTGTTGTTGTTGTTTTGGTTTTTTGTTTATTTTTGTTTTTGAGACATGGTTTCTCCATGTAGCCCTGGCTATATTCAAACTCAGACTGGCCTAGAATTCAGAGATCTTCCCGTTTCTGCCTCCTGAGTGCTTGGACTAAAGGCGTGAGTCACCACTGCCCAGCCTCTTTCTGTCTTTAATGTTTTTAAGAACTATTGCCATAAATTACAACATGAATGTTATCTCAGTCTATAAAAACAACAGCAAGTTAGTGACTTATAACCAAATACCTGACCATAGCAACCTAAGGGAGAAAGGCTTATTTTGGCTCACAAGAGAGGGTATAGTCAGTCTATCATGGGGCATAAATCATAGTGGCAGAAGTTTGAAGCATCATCTGCAGTCAGAAAACAGAGAAGAACGCTAGCACTCAGTTCCATGAAGATCGGTGGTGACTGACACACGATAGGCTCTGGAATCTTCATGAGGTAAGCCTGTGGGCGCACCTGCAAGGGGGTTTCCAGATTAGGTTACACTCTGGGCAAGTCTGGGAAAGAGAGATTTTCTTGAGTACACTAACTGAGTAGAATGGTGTACCCTTAATGTAGGCACCACTATTGCATTGGCTTGGGTATTCCTGGACTTCGAATGAAGATGAAAGCAAGCTGAGAACAAGATGCTGTATTGTCCGCTTCTTCTTTATAGAGGGAAGAGGAGCAGCTACCTCAAGCTGCTGCTGTGATGACTATAGCCAGCTACTGTAAGCCAGAATAAACCTGCCATTCTCTCAAGGTGTGATTGTTGGGATATTTTATCACAGCAACAGAAAAAGTAACAAAAATAGCACCTTCCTCCCTGGTATTCAGTCAAGCTGTTAGGGAAAGTCTTTTCACCTCAGTTAACGAAAGCTAGAAAATATCTCACAGGCATGCCCAGAGATTCTACATCTAGTCAAAATTGCAATCAAAATAAACCATCTCAGACACTTGGTCTGGGAAGTCCAGAGCTGTAGTGGGATTTTGAGCTGATTAATTTAATCATTCAACTATGCAATATAAATATCCCCCTTCTCTTTCACACATACATACAGAGAGAGAGAGAGAGAGAGAGATATCCAAAACTTAATTGATTAATTAATTAATTAATAGGTATTCTATTTTCATAGATTGGGAAACTCGATGTTGTCAAGATGTCAACATTCCTGACTTAGGGTAGAACCAGCACTATCTCAGTCAACAGTGCAGTAAATAATTCTGTGGATACAGCTCTCAAGTTTCTCAGAGATGCAAAGGCCTAGACACACAATGTTGAAAAACAAGAAACAGAAAGCTGGTACCACCTGACAGTAAGATTTACTAGACTGAAAGTAGAATCATGGTTACCAGGAGGAGGAGAGAAGAAGGGGGAGAGACAAGGGTCAGCCAGTAGACACTAAATTACAGTTAGATAGCAGAAGTAGGTTGTACTTGGTTTTTGCACAACAGAGTGAGTATACACACTATACAATTCAAGAAAAGTAAAGGATTGTTTCGTTTCTCGGTGCTGGATACCCAGCTTCATACATGTGAGGCAAGTGATCAGTCACTGAGATATACATGCTCAGCTCCAAAAAAAAAAAAGAGGATGGTAATATTTTCACCACAAAGAAATGATCCATATTTGAGGAAATAGATATGCTCATCCCAATTTGAACACACAACATACACATCCATCAGATCAATATATAATAGTAATGGTTAAGGGTTAGCTCAGTGGCTAGAGTACTTGCCTGATGAATAAAACTCTGAGTTCCATCCCCAGCACACACAAATTGGGCATATGGGTGGACTATAATCCCTACAGCCAGCAGGTGAAGTGAGGAGGATCATCTCCAGCTACGTAGCAAATTTGAGGTCTACCTAGGTTGCATGAGAACCTGCCTTTTAAAAAATTATGGAAAACCTATTCATGAAACAATCAAATTTTGAAAAAAAATTGTAATAAAGTTAAAAGAATCAAAAGGTATATTGACAAGAAAAGAGTAGGCAAAAAAGAAGTCAATAGCATAGATAAAGAAATCAGGAACAGGACCACATAAATAAAGTCAACTGATTGCCAGGCATGGTGGTACACACTTGTGACCCTAGCACTCTGGAGGCAGAGGTAAGAGGATTACACATTCAAGGCCATTCTGAATTACGCAGTAAATTTCATGCCAGTCTAAGCTTTGTAGTAAGACCCTGTCTGGAAAACAAGACAAAACAAAAGAAAACAAAACAAAACAAAATGATAAACTACTGTCTGACACAGAAGGAAAATCAATGTGACAAGGAAAGATAGACTCAACTTTCTTGCAAAGAGTGCTGGGATAACACAGGGTATCTATGTGTTTGAACAGTTGAGCTATTAACACAGATCTTACAACCACCACAAAAGCAACTCAGGTAGATCATGGGCCTGTTGTAAAAGGCAAAGCTAGAAAAACAATAGAAAAACTCAGATGGCCTTGGATTTCCCACTGACTTGAAAGACATAACAAAAGCATTGTCTCTGATTCTCTTCTCCACCTGTTGTTTAGATCACCTCCATCCCCTGCACCAAGGTGATCTCATAACTAATCCTGGCCAGGGCATCATCTCCCTGGTACTGCTTCATCCATGGGTACTTATCCAAAGCAGCACATGCATCCCTGGACCCAACTGATCCTGAAAGCAAATTTTAGAGCCCTTTATTTACCCTTGTAACCCAAGAAATAATAGTGCACTATTTTTAAATTATTTGTGCATGTAAGTGCATGTATGTGATACATGTATGTACATGGGGTGTGTCATAAAGGTCCGCATATGTCTGTTGCAGCAAGAGGCCATTATTCAGGGTCGTCTACTGATGTTCTCCCTCTTGCTTTTGTTTTCATTCATTTGGGGTTTTTTGGTGTTTTGGTTGGTTGGTTGGTTGGTTGGTTGGTTGGTTGGTTGGCTTGTCGGTTGGTTAGATGGTTGGTTGGTTAATTGACTGGTTGACTGGTTAGATGTTTGATTGATTAATTGGTTGGTTGGTTGGTTGGTTGGCTTGTTGGTTGGTTAGATGGTTGGTTGGTTGGTTGGTTGGTTGGTTGGTTGGTTGGTTGGTTGGCTTGTTGGTTGGTTAGATGGTTGGTTGGTTAATTGATTGGTTGGTTGGTTGAGACAGAATCTCTCTCTGACTCAGGATTCATCTGTCTCTGCCCCCAAATGCTAGGGTTAAAGATGCACACTGAAGTATCTGACTTCTTATGCAGGTGCTGTGGTTCCAGATGCAGGTACTCACCCTTGTGCAGCAAGCACTTTGCCCACTGAAGCATCTCCACTGACCACTTCACACTATTTTTAAGTTAAACCAATTTGAATTGAACTTCTGTCACTGTCAACCATAGGAACTCTAACAGGGGGAATGAATAAGAGCTAATATCACAGAAGGTAAGAGTGGCGGGTTGCAAGCTAGGAACCTATGAAAGTTTGGAATTGTTGGAGTTTAGGATGGGAGTAAAGAACCCTAGGGAAGTAACAAGAAAGCCAAATCCTGGGGCCTTCATGTGACTAACATAGTTGAGACAGGGGCACTAAGTCCTCCTTTCTGAAATTACTATGATCCAGCATAATTAATGAGGCTCTGCCTGCCGAGGAGAGTATACTCACACCTCAGAATTCCTATCCAGCAACTTATGTAAACTCAGTGTCCCAGCCTGGCTATTGCTGCTGCTGCCTTCCTTGTTTGCTTTTGGTTTTTGTCCTGGCTAGTATTGATTTTTAAAGAAATTCCTTGTCACAAAAACTTTCCTGGATCCTCAGAAATCAAGGAGTGAACTTGAAAGAAACTGGATGAAATCCGAATCCCCTGGGCATCTCCAGAGCATGTCTTCCAGTGCGGGTGTGCGGGTGTGCGCGCGCGCACACACACACACAGGCACGAACATACACACATACACATCGTGCACGAATTCGACAAGAGTGGCTCAAGGGAAAAGCAGCACATAACCTCAGGCACATCCCTTTCTCTGCAAGACTCAAGACTCCTGAGCTATATTAGAGGGTGATAATTTGGGGGATGTGAGGACAAGATGTATCTCTCATCTACTGAAACTATGAAGACTTGAGATCTAGCCTCTCACAGGATCCTCAATCCCACAAGTATCAGGTAAGAATCAGCCTGAAGGAAGGATACAGTTTGTCAAGGGAACAGAGAAAATGGGAGAACCCAAGTCATGACCTGAGCATTGCCTCTCAGACTCTGAAGGGAGCCCTCATCCTAGCTTCAGGACAAATTCTCCCCACAGTCAGACCCCAGGGTCTGTATGAACCATGGCTTGATGAGACACGTGTAATTATAGTGTGATAAAGCCCAAATGCAAATATAACAGAAAAGACAGAATCAGTCCTTCTCAGCTCCTCCCTCCCTTGGAGGTCCTGAACATTAGTCCTTGGCAATGCAATGATATTTACACATTTGGAATAAAATTACAGCATCTCGTTAGCACAGATTGTAAGGCAACTGTGGATGATAGCAGTGATTGAGCCCAGTTTCCAACACAGACATCAGAGTGCCATCTTGTGGCTACATGTAAGGATGAGGTGGGAACACGCCAAGGACCCCACCTGTGCAAGAAGCAAATACTCCTGTCTACAGTTGAGCTGGACCTTAAAAATTCTCACTGCAGTTATCTATCCCAGAGTCCCAGCAGCTCACACTGCTTGAGCACAGTGACCTAAAACCATGGAGAGCTCAGAAAACCCCTTTCCATGAGCTTAGCAAAGATGGAGTCAAGGTCTGTTGATTGTGACCCAGATTCGCTTCAACATATTTTTTTTTCTTCTTTGAAAACTTAATACAACATATTTTGATATTATCTATTTCCTAACTAATTCCACTGAAACTCCCCTGGTACCTCACGGTGTGTCCCTTCTCAGTTTTGCTATTGTTGCTGTTGTTGCAGGCATCCTGAGAACAAATAGCAATGGCCGTATATACGTACATGGGTGTGGGGCCGTTTACTGAGACATGGACTTTTTATTCCAAAATTGAAATTTATTAGTCAGGATCTACTAATGCCTAGACTCTGTCCTCTAGCATTACAGCCATCCTACAGTACCAGAAAGTATGTGGTGAACAAAAACATCTGAGGGATAGATTTTGGATAATTACCTTTCCCATCCTGCAAATATCATTTTAGGACATTTTGTACTTCCCTCATGCTTAATCAGGAGGTAGCCTTGGTTAAAAAAAAATCTCAAGATCAAAGACCATTCCCCTTTCAAAATTTCCACACCTGCTCCAGGTTCAAGCCACTTCTTCCACTGTCTCAGCTAGAATAAGCAGCAGAGGTTATGGTTAAGAAAACAGGAAAGAAAGACAGGTGTTCACCTTACTGGATTTTTAAATAGTTCTCCGTAAGTGAAGTTCTTAGAAGCAGTCCTGCAAGAGTTTTGCGTGAGCACTGCTACCACTTTGGTTCCACTATTGTTCGACAAATCTTAGCGCTGACACCAGGGTTCCCAAGCCTTTCAGAGCCTGAATATACAAGCTATGCTTAATGCTTGAGAACCTCAGTAACTGCCACTAAGAATGGACTGATGATGTTAGCCACAGTGGTATATCCCTTTAATCCCAACACTTGGGAGGCAGAAGCATGAGGATCTCTATGAATTTGAGACTAGCCTGCTCTACATTTTAAGTTCCAAGACAGATAGCGCTATATAGAAAGACCCTCTCTTTCTTTTTCCATCCCTCTCTTTCCAAGACCATGTCACGTGTAGCAGTTTCTTTCAAAGTAAAGCTCCATCTTGGAGAGAAGCTCTTAAGATACAAGAGGTGTCTAAGGGGAAATAAAAGATGATTCCATCCTGCTGAGAAATATATTTAGTTAAGGAAGTAACCAACTGAGAAGCTTCAGGAAGTCCCTGAAATTCATCAATTCACTATATTCCTCCATATATATGACTGCCCAGAAACATTCTCAGACAAGGTGGGGAAGGTGAGGTGCCTAGAAGATGCTCAAACCACCTGAGCTGGCTGAAAGAGCTTTCATGAACTGCTACCAACAGTGGGCTTTGGTGATGTAGCTGTCTTTGAGAAATTTCCATTCCTGTAAATAAACCCTCACCCAAATTCCTGTAAATAACCCCAATAAAACTCATTGGTTCACAAAGCTGGGCTTTTGTGCAAGCCTTGCTTTGATCTGTTATCAGTTCCTTACCTGGGTGGGAAAATGTTTGCTTGTGTCAAATAATTTATTTCAACAAAATTTTATTGTTGTTGTTATAATATAACACAACATGAAAAATTAATTTACAACAGAAATCAGTGCCACAGTTGTCTCTTAGAGGAGAGTCTCTAGGGTATGAGAGATCTTTCTGGATGTTGAACATGCTCAGTGTCTTAATAGAAATATAGAAATTTGGGAGACGGAGTCATGAACATTTACTACATTCATTGAGACTATATATTTACATGTGTGTTTTACTCTGTAACCACAACTGTTACAATTCATAAAAGTCAAGATCTAAAAAAATAAAAAATAAAAATAAAAAAAATAAAAAAATAAATAAAAAAAAAGTCAAGATCTGAGCTTGGAAAAAGGAATAAGAGTTATACAGAGGAGCAAACAGAAGATCTTTTCTGGGCAAACACAGTAGGCATTTTATAAAATGTGTTGTGGGGTATCCTTGGGAATACAGCTAACAACCCCCCACACACACATTGGGGACTGGAGAGATGGTTCAGTGGGCCAAGTACCTGCTAAGCAAACATGGGCACCTGATGCTGTATCCCTAGCATTGAACATAAAACATCAGGCATGGCAGCTCATGTTGTAATATCAGTACTACGAGGTGAGGACAGGAGGTTTCCCCAGCTAATGAGTGAGCTCCAATTTCATTGAAAGATCCTGTCTCAAAAAAGAAAAGAAAAGAAAAGGCTGGAAAAGATAGAGAAAGACACCTAACATGGATGTTTCCCCACACAGGCAGGTCTGCATACCATACCCACAATCTCACACTGAACACACACACACATGCACACACACACACAGTGCATATGCACATACCACACATTCACATACAGAAAAAAAAAAGAAAAAGAAAAAAATCTTCCTTGTTAGAAGTCTGAATTCTGATAAGTAAACAAACAGTGCTCTCTCAGGAGAGACCAGGAAGTCCGAGAACAGAGGGTGGAAAGCAAGTAGGCCATCAGAGAGTGGGATGCACAGAGCAAGCTCCAGGCCAACTCGGAAACTCCCGTGCTCCCCCTCAGATAGACTCTCTTCATCATCCCTCTGTGCTTTCTCTTGTGATGATTGTAAATATTTGACTGAACTAACTCCACAGCAGGCTTTGTCAAGTCCTCGTCCTATCAGGTGCATTCAGTCATCCTTGGCTAATCGTAATGCCATCTTCATTAAGTTCTGAGTTCAACAGAAGTAAAAGCTAACAATCACCAAGGGCCTGCTAGGATCCACGGTGCTGAGTACTCAATGCGCATGAATCCATTTCATCTTGCTCCACGCCCAGAGTAGTTATCAGCACGGAGCTCCTAATTTATAGATGACAGGCACATGGGTGTGGAATTAAAAACTTACCCAAAGTTACTGAGCAGGAAATGAGAAGCAAGAGTGAAAGCCAGGACTGGGACCAAGGGGTGACTAACTAACCACAGAACCTCCCACACGACTGCAGCTCAAGCACTAGGAAATCAGAGAGACCCTGGAACCGGAACCTCTGGGTAAAGAGAAAGCTTTACTGTCACAAAAGCTGTACAGTGGATAAAACCTCTTCACAGTGCTGGGGAGATGCTGTGAAGAAAAGGAGGACCTAAGTGTGGATCATCAGCATCCATATAAAAAGCCGGCCGTGGGGGCGTACCAGTGACCCCAGCACTGACACTCAAGGTAGAGAAGACTGGAGGAAGACGTGTCAGCACAGACACTCATTCATTCATCAGTAGGTAGGATCTGATGACCTTCACCTCTTATTAAGTCAACATTATTTCTGTTTTCATAGCTTAAAGGGAATCTTAGTTTGGTGTCTATTTTACTCTTGGTAAATCTCTCTCTCTCTCTCTCTCTCTCTCTCTGTGTGTGTGTGTGTGTGTGTGTGTGTGTGTGTGTCTGCCTGTCTGTGTGTGTATGCACATGTCTGTGTGTATCCGTGTGTGTGTTCTGTTGTGTGTATGCACACAAGACCATACAGGCATAGATCTGTGGGGGTACATATGCACAAGTCAGATGTCATCCTTGGGTGCTGTTCCTCAGGAACGACTGTGTATGTGTGTGTGTTTGTGTGTCTGTGTGTGCACACATGCTCATATAGGCACATGTCTGTGGGGTACACAGGAACTACTGTGTATGTGTGTGTCTGTGTGTATCTGTATGTGCTATGTGTGTGCACACATGCCCATGTAGGCACACGTCTATGGGGTGCATATGCACAAATCAGATGTCATCCTTGGGTGCTGTTCCTCAGGAACCACTCACCTTATTTTTGCGACAAGGTCTGTCAGTGGCCTAGTGCTCACCAAGTAGGCAAGGCCAGTGAGCCCCAGAGATTTGCCCTATTACCTCCTCTGCTGAGATCACAAGCATGCACCACCATACCCAGTTTTTTCACATGGGTTCTGGAACCAAACAATGGCTCTCATGCTTGTACAATACGTGTTTTACTAACCTCAACCTGATTGTTGTGTGCGTTCCTTCTGGCTAACTTTAGAACTATAAATTCCTATATTAAACATATATGTTATAGTAGTCAGAGAAAACCCTACTATGTGTTAGATATCCAAAACCTTTACTGTCATATTTTACAGCACTCTACTCCAAAGTATAGAAAGCTGTCATCTAAAAGCTGCCATCCGCTTCAAAAGTGGAGCTGGATGGAGAGATGACTCAGAAGTTACAGTGTTTTGTGCTCTTGCAGAGGACCTACCACCCACGCCAGTCATCTTATAACTGCCTCTAACTCCAGCTCCAGAGATCCTGAAGCCCTCTTCTGGCCTCCATTGGCACCTGCTGTCATGTACACAACACACACACACACACACACACACACACACACACACACACACCACATACGTACATGTTTTTAAATTCTAAAACCTCAAATGGAGTGTTTATGCAACATGTATTTTCTAAATCTAGAAACCAAATGTAGTGTCTGTGCATACACAAAATAATGTCAGGAGGAGCAGCCTCGGGGGAATTTGAGAAAGAGCAGAGTTCGAAGACCTGCTCAGGAGGCCACCTCCACCCCTGCAGTTTCATCTGGCCTGAAGATTACCATGTAATGTAGGAACTGACCATCCATCAATGTAGCCCAAGCAACAATCTTAGAATAATATATCAGGACAGGGATTCTCAGCAACAAAGCTCCAGGAGGTTGCTGGGACATTAACATTGACCGATGGCTGAGACACTGCTCTCTTGGGCTAGAGGGGAACACAGGATGGATGACAGCAGGATGCAAAAGCCAATATTACAGGAAGAGCAGGCTGATGAGACCATACAATAACACCGAATAAATGCCACAGAACAGCATCAGAGACTAAAAAAGGAAGCAGGGCTAAGCAGGCACTAGTGTGCACACACACACACCAGAGCACACATGTTGAAGCCTAAGAACAATTTGTGGGACTCTGATCTCCCTTCCACTATGTAGGTCCCTGAGATTGAACTCAACTTATCTGGCTCAAGAGCAAATGCCTTCACCACTGAGGCATCTCGCTGCTCTGATGCTATCTAACAGAAGGAACTTGCGCATCCTGAATTCTAGTGCCCATGTTGGGGGTGGGAGGGAAGGCTTGGAACCAGTGTTCAAAGATACTAGGAGATGATTTCAGTTCATACAATGATAAATTCATAAAGTTATCAATAAATGGATGTGAAATTATCATATAAACTGGCACAAAAATTCAGGCATTTGGGGTTAAGATGTGCTTCTCTACCTGAAATTCTGACCCACTTAAATATGAGATCAGAGGCACCAGAACACAGGCACATGGCAGCTTGACCTTGTCTCTTTGCCCAACCAAGGTTTCTAACTCTTCTTACCTTTGCCTAAGCAGAAGTGTCAGACTCTGTCATGCCATAGCATGAGAAAGGGAAAGGAAACACGCCAGGCAATGAGGACAAAGAAGCTGACTGCACACACGAGCAAGGAAGCACCTTCCCGTTGCTCTTGGCAGCCAGGTAAAGCACTCTTCCATGTCTGCTCCAGGGGAACAGCTGAGCAATGGCCGATAAGAAGCCAATATTTTCCCCAGAATGTTTTCAAAGGGTTCTAAAGCATTGGAACAAATTCCAATTTTACAGTGGATTGACCAGCCCTATTGAATTTTCTCTGTTCATTTCTGTAAAAATTTTCCTTATTGTATGAGTGGTTTTGCCTGCATGTATGTATGTGCACCAGATCCCCATGTATTACAGATAGTTGTGGATTTCCATTTTGGTTGCTGGGAACCAAAACCTCAAGAACTTTTTAATAGAAGTAAGTACCCTTGACTGATGAGCCAGCCATATCTCCAAACAACCACCCACTTCATTTTTTACTCTTGCTATCTTTTATGATAGAAGCCAAATATTTGATTTCCAAGACTCTCTTGCAGCTAAGGGTAGACATGAAACATAGTAGAGAAACTAGAAGAATGTTGAGTAGATATACTGAGAACTGTCTTATTTCAATGATTAAAAGGCATATAAACAGGTAGCCTTAAGACAGATATTATTATAGGGATAGTCACCTTGTGATCACAGAGGCAAGAGAATAACAAACATACTAACTCTGACTTGGCTAAAGCACCAAATCACACCAATGACCACTCCCCAGAGACAAAGATGTGTGAGTCCCATTCTCTTTCTCCTTCCTGTTCAAGTTTTCAACAAGTGGAAAATAAATATGAATTCTAATAGGTGGGTTTTTCTTGATTTTCTATATTCTTTATTTACATTCCAAATGATTTCCCCTTTCCCGATTTCCCCCTCCCCGAAAGTACCATAAGCCCTCTTCTCTTCCCCCTGTTCCCCAGTCAACCCTCTCCGCTTCTCTGTCCTGGTATTAGCCTACACTGTTACATCCAGTCTGTCCAGGACCAGGGACCTCTCCTTCCCTCTTCTTGGGAATCAATTGATATGTGAATTGTGTCTTGGGTATTCCAAGCTTCTGGGCTAATATCCACTTATCAGTGACTGCATACCATGTGTGTTCTTTTGTGATTGGGTTACCTCACTTAGGATGATATTTTCTAGTTCTGACCATTTGCCTAAGAATTTCATGAATTCTTTCACAGGGGAAAATTTCCTGAACAGAACACCAATAGCTTATGCTCTAAGATCAAGAGTTGACAAATGGGACCTCATAAAGTTACAAAGTTTCTGTAAGGGAAAGGACACTGTCAAAAGGACAAAGCGGCAGCCAACAAACTGGGAAAAGATCTTTACCAACCCTACATCCAACAGATGGCTAAAATCCAATATATAAAAAAGAACTCTTTCTTTTTTAATTAATTAATTCATTCATTCATTCACTTATTTTTAATTTACTTATTTTTTTTACATTCCATATTTTATCTCCCCCATCCACCCTCTGACTGTTCTACATTCCACACCTCCTCCTCACCCCACCCCACCCCACCCCCATCTTCATATGGATGTCCCCACCCTCTACCCCACCTGACCTCTAAATTCCCTGGGGCCTCCAGTCTCTTGAGGGTTAGGTGCATGATCTCTGAACTAACACAGACCCAGCAGTTCTCTACTGTATGTGTGTTGGGGGCTTCATGTCAACTGATGCATGCTGCTTGTTTGGTAGTCCAGTGTTTGAAGGATCTCATGGGTCCAGATTGAGACTGCTGGTCCTCCTACAGGGTCACCCTTCTCCTCATCTTCTTTCAGTCTTCCCTAGTTCAACAACAAGGGTCAGCTGCTTCTGTCCATTGGTTGGGTGAAAATATCTGCCTCTGACTCTTTCAGCTGCTTGTGGGGTCTTCTGGAGTACGGTCATGATAGGTCCCTTTTTGTGAGCACTTCATAGCCTCAGTAATAGTGTCAGGCCTTGGGACCTCCCCTTGAACTGGATCCCACTTTGGGCCTGTCATTGGACCTTCTTTTTCTCAGGTTCCTCTCCATTTCCATCCCTGTAATTCTTTCAGACAGGAACAATTATTGGTCAGAGTTGTGACTGTGAGATGGTCCCTCTCTCCCTCATTTGATGCCGTCTTCCTGCTGGAGGTAGGCTCTTTAAGTTCCCTCTCTCTGCTGTCAGGCATTTCATCTAAGGTCCCTCCCTTTGAGTCCTGAGAGTCTCTCACCTCCCAGGTCTCTGGTTCATTCTAGAGGGTCCCCCCAATCTCCTATCTCCTAAGGTTACCTGTATCCCTTCTTTCTGCTGGCCTTCAGTCCTTTTACCTCGCCCAATACCAGATAAGGTTCCCCACTCCCCCATCCCTTCCACATTCCCTCCCAGACCCCACTTGTGATTGCTTTCTTCTCCCCCTCCCCAAAGTGGGACTGAGGCATTCTCACTTGGGCACTTCAGTTTGTTGACCTTTTTTGAATTCTGTGGCTAATATCCACTTATTAGTGAGTATATACATGTCTTTTTGGGTCTGAGTTACCTCACTCAGGATGATATTTTCTAGTTCCATCCATTTGCCTGCAAAACTCAGGATGTCCTCATTCTTAATAGCTAAGTAGTATTCCATTGTGTAAATGAACCACATTTTCTGTATCCATTCTTCTGTCATGGGACATCTAAGTTGTTTCCAGCTTCTGGCTATGACATATAAGGTTGCTCTGAACATAATGGAACACATACCCCTGTGCCATGGTGGGGCATCTTTTGGGTATATTCCCAAGAGTGGTATTGCTGGGTCTTCAGATAGATCTAGTTCCAATTTTCTAAGGAACCTCCAGATTGATTTCCAGAGTGGTTGTACCAGTTTGCAATCCCACCAGAAATGGAGGAGTGTTCCTCTTTCTCCAGATCCTCTCCAACATGTGTCGTCACCTGAGGTTTTGATCTTAGCCATTCTGACTGGTGTAAGGTGGAATCTCAGGGTCATTTAGATTTGCATTTCTCTGATCACTAAGGACTTTGAACATTTCTTTAGGTGCTTCTCAGCCATTCGAAATTCCTCAGTTGTGAAATCTCGGTTTAGTTCTATACCCCATTTTTTTGTTTGGGTTGTTTGGATTTTTTGGAGATTAGCTTGTTGAGTTCTTTATAAATTTTGAATATTAGCTCTCTATTGGATGTGAGGTTAGTGAAGACGTTTTCCCATTCTGTAGGTTGCCGATTTGTCTTATTGACTATGTCCTTTGCCTTACAGAAGCTTTCCAGTTTCATGAGGTCCCATTTATCAATTCTTGATCTTAGAGCCTGAGCCATTGGAATTCTCTTTAGGAAATTTCCCCCAGTGCCAATGAGTTCAAGACTCTTTCCCATTTTCTCTTCTATTAGATTCAGTGTATCCAGTTTTATGTTGAGGTCCTTGATCCACTTGGACTTGAGCTTTGTGCAAGGTGACAAATATAGCTCTATTTTCAGTTTTCTACATACAAATAGCCAGTTAGACCAGCACCATTTATTGAAGAAAAAAACAATATATTATATTTTAAGCCCTAAGTTTCCCTGATCTCTCTGTTGAGATTTAAATAGGCTTTTCTGAGATACAGTCAGACCACCAGTTCTCTGAACTGGAAAGGTTCAAAAAGCTTACAAACTATTTCATAAAGGTATCTTCGGAGGAAGCTGGGAGAGGATGTCTGTGTCCACAAACAATGCTACATCCCATCTGTGTTCAGCCTGTACATCCCTAATATTTTTACTTAAATGAGCCCTAAATTGAAGTTTATTTAAGATTAAATTGGTTATATTCAGTTTTTACCCTTCTTCATCATTCCAACTTCAGGCACTGGTGTACCAAAATTATTCACCTCTTAAATTGTTCTGCTTTTCCTTTGTGTTAGCATCACCCTTGGGTCATAACAATCTTTAAGTGTATGATGGGCTTAATAGGTCCTTACAATTCACTCTCTATTCACTATATTGGGTGTGTCTTCAGCACTATCTGGCCCACTGGGGCAGGTAGAATAAATACCCTTTCCCATCCCAAAAATCAGGCTTGACCTATAACCTGTCTTGGTCAATAAAACTGAACCTCAGTGACAATTTGCAGGCTCCTAAAAGAAGCCCTGGTGAGCATGAGGTAGTTTTTGCTCACTCTGTCATACATCTGCCTCACAAAGAGAAAATCACGACCAAGGATTGGGTCCAGGTACCCAATGCTCCAAAATAAACCTAAACTCAAACCCTTTCTTAACAACCCAAGTTTTGACTATGACTCTGTTCCAGCCTTTCTCTCATGTACTGCAAAGCAATATAGACAATTCACAAATCATCACTGTGTGCCTAAGCCACAAGATACAAGGCACAAGTCCCTAGATGTTCCCTGTCCAGAAACCATCAGCATCTGGAAACCTGATTCTGCAATTATCATTTCATCTCCTAGGCAATTTATGCCTGGACTAGGAATGTAACTCAGTGTTGTAATGCTTGCCTAGCACAGTAAGGCTCTGGGTATAATCTACAGCATTACACACACACACACACACACACACACACCCCACAGATAAGTGTGGTATTCACTTATGCATTAATTCAACAAACATGCACTGATCACATTTTATATACTAGGCAGAGGGAACAGAGCAAGGCAGATTAGTCCCCACCTTCATGGAGCTGATAATCTAATCTGTGTGCTTAGAAATTAGGAAGAAGCACTAACTATATGAACAAATACAATAAATGTAAAAGCATATCTATGTTCTGCAGAAAAATCCAAGTACAAAAAAGCATTAGAGGATAAGGAAGCACCACCTGGCTTGGTCATGGACCCCTCCCTTCCAACAAGCAGATATTAGAGCAAAGAACAAGTGGACATCACAGGAGAGAGCCATGGGTGTCTAGGAGGAGAGTGTTTAAGTAGAATAGTCAGTGCAAAGGCTTAAGGAACATTAAGGTCTTTGAAGCCAGAGTTAAAGAAATCAGGGGAAAGTAGTAGGAGGGGAGGCTGGAGCTGAACAGGGGGCACTCGATACAGGCCTCCTGGGAACTAACAAGAGCCTGGACATACACACACTTCAGTTGTCTGTGTGGCACAGACCTATTCTACATCTGCACTATGTAAGATACTCTCTCTGTATACTTCCCTTCACACAAATTGTGGGCTGAGATGACTGTCCCATAAAGCACATCCCCAGCAAGCTTGATCCCTAGAACCCAAGATGAGCCACGTGTGGTGGTCATCTGTCATCCCAGTGAGGATGAGGTGGGAAGCAGAGGAAGGAAGAGCTCTGGAAGACCAGTGTGAAGACTGTGAAGTTCCAGGCCAATGAGAGACCCATCTCAGATAAAATGCTGAACTGACACTGGGGGTGCTCTCTGCCCTCCCTCGGCACATGCCCCATGCATGCACATGCTTGCATCCAAACAAGCAGGTACATATGATTCAGAAATGAGTGGATGAACATACCCAAGCTGCTTACTGAGTGTCAAATATAATCAGAGTTTCTAGAAACCAAGGCCCATTTTACATTCTAAATCGACAGCCATGTGGGAGGGAATGTGTGTTTAAATCTCTGACCTTTTCTTTCTTAGTTCAAGATGAAATAAATTCCTGATTGCATGTGAAGCACATGGAGACTGTGTAAACAGCACATTAAACTCAATCACTCTCACAGGGACCTGTTTTCTATTCTACCTGGGAGGTTGAAAAATACAACTTTTAATTTCTAAAATGGTATCTCACACAATCATCGCAATTATCACACTATTCAACTCCAGAGGTAATTTAAACCATGGGTCAGTTCTCCAGCAAACAATCTATTTGTAATATGCAATTTGGTCTTGGATTGCAAGGATAAATATTATCCTCCAAACAAATTCAAGTTAAAAGTAATTCACAAATAATGGTGTGAAAAGAACATAAACAGTGTGCAGACGATATAATTGAAAAAAGAAAATTCTTTGAAGATGAGAATCAATAATAGTTCTAAAAGATGGTGAATTGAAAGGAGAGGAGGCTCAGTGGTTAAGAGCACTTACTGCTCTAACAGAGGTTCTGGATTTGGTTCCTAGTACTCATACTCGGCAGCTCCAAGAGCATCTGATACTCCCTTCTGGCCACCGAGGACACTGCATACACTTGACATACAAACAAATCAAAAGATTTAAATCTAAACAAGAGATTGCAAAACATAAAATACATATCCAGATGTAGCATATACAACCTAGAGCATATGTAGACATATGCTTGTGTGTTTCCAGGATGCATGTGGTGGGCAGGGTGTCTAAGAACAAGTGTCACCAAAATGTTGGAGTTTAACATGAAAGAGCAATAGATGCTTAAACACAAAAATAACGATGTATATGGATACACACCTCCCCCCAACATCGCCTCCATCTATAAATACTACAACATGCCAGTGTTTCACAGATTTTGAACTCAAAGCACATAAGATGGATTACTTCTCTAACTTACAAATGTGGCTGGGTGTAGTAACACACACTTTTGATCCCTACACTCAGGAGGCAGAGACAGGTGGATCTCTGTGAGTTCAAGACCAGCCTGGTCTGCAGAATGAGTTCTAGGCCAACCATGATAGCATAGTGAGACCCTATCTCTAAAATATGTTTCTTATGTATTATATATTATTTATACATATACTATAAATATTATATAGTGAGGAAGAGAGAGAGAGAAACTGAATTGTAGAGGAAAGGGTAGTTTTCTCATGATGAAGTCAGTATGAGGTTATCAATCCTAAGGTCTGCTTATACCCATGCCTAGTGATACCCTTTCACTGGCCTCTCCTCTTTAGATGGAATTGAATTTTGTAATGCTTTGCCTGAGATTCACAGTTTCCCTGCTGGGTTTATTTCAAGCTCCTCATTCACACCTAGTAGAAATGGAACCCAGACTATAGTGGGCCTACCCTTGTCAAAATAAAAAGCTAGTCTATAGGGGGTACATTTCCAAGTTTATTTTCATCTTTAGGACAGATGAAATAGTCTTTAAAAAATAAAAAAAGAAAGGAAAATGCTGTGTGCATTTTCAGATATGTACTCTTTTTTTAAAACTATACTATTTATTAATATTGGTGATTAGGGTGTGTATATGCCATGGTGCACGTGTGGAAGCCAGAGGACAGCTTTGTGGGGCTAGGTGTCTCCTCCTCCCACCTATCCATGAACACAGATCACATTTATACCATCAGACTTCCACAGAAAATACTTTTATATGCTGAGTCATCTCACCTGCTGGCCCTTGTGTGTGTGTTCCTGAAATTGAGACAGATAACATAGGGATGAAATACAATACATCATTCTCTTTCCCGTGCTGTGCCCTTCCCCCAGCCCTTGAGCAGGGAAATTCAGACCTGGGTGTGCACCACAGTCACCCACCTAGGGTGGAGCTTTCAGACCTAGGTGAAGTCTGTTGTTTGTCCAGATCTGCAGCTTCCTGCACTGAGCAGGTGACCCACAGAGCAGTGGAGCCAGCCGCCTGATGAACAGTTGAGCCAGTTTTCCTGAGGAGATCCTGGTATTTTGGGGGAAGGGTTTTCTCCACCTTTAAATTCAAAGTCAGCCATTGAAATTCGGGCCCTGATCAGAAAAACTTGTCTTGGCTCATTATTTCTCCCACCTAACCATTCTCCTTTAAGTCCCAGCTCTCCATCCAGGTGAATTCGGTTCTCTGTGGCTGCAGGCGGCTACACCATATGGACATTCATGCAAACATTCCTAAGTAAAATTGCAGCAACACAGAATCCACCAGTGCCTATACACTGTGGCCACAGTGAGTTTCCCACACTGTTGATGCTGTGGAAATGAAATGTCCCCTACAGGCTCCCTACTTCATGGCCACAGTGAACTGAACCTTGCACTGTGCCTTTCTTCCTTAAATTTTTTGTCAACAACAGAAAAGTCTGCCCTCTGCTGTGGTCTACTTGATCCTCATTACAGTAATCTCACCTTGTCTTCTCTGCATCATCTACTTATCTGGGTCTATTTTCCTTCGACACAGAGTAACAATTTTTGTTAATTTCTTCTTGTCTCATGTCATCAGCCACATTTACTGACCTATGTTAAACAACAGTGGGGACAGCAGATGCTCTGCTTGGGGTCAGGGCAGGAAATGGAGCAGACACTTTAGTGCTAATCACAGGAAGATGGGAGGCAAGTTGGAGAACACTGATATTGACACTATGTGCTTTGTCCTTGATGGTTGACTTGCCAACCAATGTCTTCTTTTGGAAAAATTTAATATTAAAGTTTGTGGTGGTGCTTGCTGCTGGAGATATGGGGTCTAGAAGGAGGCAGAAGGTTGATGGATTCGGTAGGAGGGGTGGTAAGAAGGTAGGCCACAGCAAACAGCTCTGTTAAATATCATGCCTTTCTAGTGAAAGACCCCTGGAGCAGGGAGACCCTCGCTCAAGTCTAGGGATAACACGACCCCCCCAAGAACTCATGAGAGACCATGCTTGCTGTAATCACACAAGGTTTAATTCCAGTGCACTGGAGCTGAGACTCATACCCCACGCAGGGGTAGAGGAGTTCGACCTCGAGTAGCGGAGAAGGGGTACTTAAAGGAAAAACCCACAACCCAAGGAAGGAGGGAGTGCGTCATAGGAAAAATACCAAAAGTACCAAGGAAAATCACAAGGGGAAACTCCCAGTTACTCATGATTGTTAACAAGGTTCTATTTTAACTTTTGTGGTCAGCTAGTTCCTGGAACAAAGTCATCCTAACCTTGTGGCCATAAATTCTTTATGGTCAGCCAGTTCCTGGAATAGAAGAATAGAATTGCTGAACTGGCTGAACTACATTCTTGGCTCTATTCTACTTGCTAGGGGTCTTTTACTTCTCCTGCTAGGGGCCGGGGTCTTTCATTCCCCCACTTCTTCTAGTGCCTAGTTCTAATCCTAGAACTAGACTTCTGTATCTTCATAATATTGATTTTCCTGACCTCCTAAAGCATGATATTGTTGGCGTAACATCAAAATCTGCACAGCACTTACTCTTTCTCTAACAAAAGCCACTAGCTTGTTAAGGATGCTCGGTCCAAACAAAGCAAAAACAAAATTAAAAGAGGCCCTATTAATGAGGAGATTAAAGTGGTCAGCCATGGGGATCTGTTAAACCATCCTTCAAACCATCCTTGCTGTTCTTCTCTGTCCCTTCTTCTTTTGTCCAGTCTTTCTCTTAGAAACTTGCCAAGTCAGTTTATGAGGGGCATGGGGGTTTTTACCCTTCACCTGAGTTATGCCTATGACACAGGCGCAGCTTAAGGGGATCAGCAGTCTTTTCCAATTCCCATCCATCCTGGGGTGGCTCTGGGGCTCTTTTGACGTGAGATGCGTGGATCCAAGCCAAAATGCCTTCAACTTTAACCACTGTAGGAGTTGTCAGAAGCACCAGATATGGCCCCTTCCAACGAGGTTCTAGGTTCCTCGCTCAATGGTGTCGGATCGGAACGGCGTCTCCAACTTGGAACTGGTGGAGTACATCCAGACTCCCAGTCTCATAGGCCTCTTTCATTTGTTCCCAGGTTTGGCGTCTTACCACCTCAAGGGCCTTTTAGGCAGGCAAACAGGGGTTTAGAGAGAACAGGATCAGGATCATATATTCCACCCGACTCAGTGAGCAGTGGTGGTCTCCCGCACAGGATCTCATAAGGGGTGAGTTTAAATCATCCAGGGGTGTTCCATACTTGGAACAGGGCAAAGGGAAGGAGGACTGTCCAGTCATTCCTGCCGGTCTCTAAGGCTAATCTTGTCAAGGTCTCTTTTAGGGTTCTATTCATCCTCTCTACCTGTCCTGAGCTCTGGGGTCGGTAGGCAAAATGTAATTTCCAATTAATCCCCAGCTGGGTGGCCAGTCCCTGACTTACCAGGGCAACAAAGGCAGATCAGTTATCAGACTGAATTACCTTGGGAATTCCAAACCTCGGGAAGATTTCTTCCAGGATCTTCTTAGCCACCACATTGGCTGTCTCAGTCCTAGTAGGAAAGGCTTCCACCCAGCCTGAAAAGGTATCTGCTGTCCGTGTAGATGTTGATAGACTTCCCCTCTGCCATCCGTAGAGCTTGTATCAAAGTCACAAGTTCCACTTTCTGGGCCGACGTTCCTTCAGGGAGACTACTGGCCCAGATCACTTGCTTTCCGTCCACCACTGCCGCCCTGCCTTCTGCTTACCTTCAACCACGAAGCTGCTGCCATCTGTATACCAGCTTGGCTTCTGCCAGTATGTCAGTGCAGTGATGAGTGAGGAGTCGTCAGTCTCAGGCAGTAGGGTAGCGAGGTTGAGGACAGCAGGGGGAGCGAAGGTTACTCGTTCAATCAACAAAAGGCTTTGATAATGTGTCATATGAGCGTTGGTCATCCATTGATCAGGGGGTTGTCGGATGATGCTTTCTAGAGCATGGGGTGCCACTTCAGTTGTCTGTTGTCCCAGAGTGAGTTTATCAGAGTCTTTGACCAGCAGAGCTACAGCAGCAATAGCTTTCAGACAAGAAGGCCATCCGCTGGCAACAGGGTCTAACTTTTTGGATAGGTAAGCTACTGGTCTCTTCCAAGGTCCCAAAGTCTGAGTAAGAACCCCTCTGGCAACCCTGGCTCTCTCATCAGGCAAAGCCAAGGCCAGGGCAGTCTGACTGGCAACAGAGGAGAGTTCCAAGGAGACTGGCAGGGTATTAAAATGCCTTGTTGCAAGAGACTCTGAATATGAGGTCTAATTCCTTCTCTGGCCTCCTGGCTCATTGGGTATTGTTGAATCCCTATGGGAGTGGCATCTGTTTTTAGTCCCACTATGATCAGGGGAACTTGCATAGCCATTCCCATGCCCCCAGTCTCTGCCCAAGCTTTAGGAAATGTTGTCAGCCATTCCTTTAAATCAGAGATTTTTACTCGATTTGGAGGTTCATGCAGTTGATACTCTTCTTCAAGTCTGAGGGCCAGTATCATGGAGGCCTCTCATGTCACCTCTGGCCCAGTTTGATTAAACCTAATCTGAGCCTTCAGCTTTGTCAACAAGTCTCTCCATAGCAAGGGCATAGGACACTCAGGAATAACCAGGAAAGAAAGAGTCACTTGTCCTTTCCCAGATCTACAGTCGGCAAGGTGGTCCACGAATATTGTTTCTGTTCAGTTGCTCCAATTACTATAGTCGTTTTATCCTTTAACTTCCCCAATGGCTGTTTTAGTATGGAGTACTCGACTCCTGTATCCACTAAAAAGTCCATAGGGGTCCCCTCCACAGTTAGGGTTACCCTAGGCTTGGGGAGGGGCTCTGAGCCCCATCCCCTCTAATCATCTTCTTCCAGGGCCAGTACCTTAGGGGTCTTCCCCTTTTTCTTTGGGCACTCTCTTGCCCAGTGTCCTTTTTCCTTACAATAAGCACATTGATCTTTTTCCAAAAGGGGCCTCTGTTCATCGTTGCTCATCCTTTGGTCTTCTGTTGCCCATGTTCCCTGCCTGCCTAGGCCCTGTCTTTCCTTTCTCTCTTACTACTGCAGCCAAGATTCTAGTCAAATTCCTTTCTTGTCTGCAATCCCGCTGATCCTATCTTTCTTCTGCCTCATGTCTGTCTGTCTCTCTCTCTCTCTCTCTCTCTCTCTCTCTCTCTCTCTCTCTCTCTCTCATCTTTCTTCCTCAGTCTCTTGCTTATGAAACACTTTCTCTGCTTCCTTAACCAAATCTTACAAGGTATAATCCTGCAACCCTTCTAACCGCTGTAGCTTTTTCTTAATATCCGATGCTGACTGCCCTATGAAGGTCATAGCTACCACTGCCTGCTGACCCTCAGAAGTCGGGTCAAAACGAGTATAACGCCTGTAAGCCTCCATTAAATGTTCAAAAAACACAGATGGCGGTTCAGCCGGCCCCTGGAGTACCTCTCTTACCTTAGCCAGATTAGTGGAGTGTCTAGCAGCCCCTCTTAGACCCACCACAAGAGCCCGGAGATAGACTGTCAGTCACTCCCTACCTTCTGCCGTATTGAAGTCCCAATTAGGTCGGTTAAGGGGAAACCTGGCATCTATTTCATTCGGAAGGTTGGTCGGTACCCCATTCGCTCTGGGGACATGTTTCCAGGCTTCCAACAGGATCCTTTTTTTTCTCCTCGGTAGTGAATAGGACCTGTAAAAGCTGCTGACAATCATCTCAGGTAGGTTGGTGGGAAAACATCAAAGACTCTACTAATCCTGTTAGGCTAGCGGAATTCTCTGAAAAGGAAGGGTGATTAGTTTTCCAGTTGTAAAGATCAGCAGAAGAAAATGGCCAATACTGAAGGGGTTGGAGGTGGGGCAGGTCCACCGGAGACCCATAGGCACGTAGCGGCAATGCCACTGTCAAGTCTGATCCTCCAGGACCTAGGGCAGGACTTGGAGCACGCCAACTTCGTGTGCCCATTTCAGGTCCCCCTTTGGCATTGCCGCTAGCACCAGCACCAGGGTCAGGCATCTGGGGTAGCAGGTATGGGGGTGGTGGAGGACTTGGCCACTCAGGAGGCTCCTCAATCTTGGGATAGATTTTAGGAGGAGCCAAAGGCTGGTTCTCAGGCAAATGCTCGGGCTTTGAAGCTATAAGTTTCAGTTTTCACTCCGACTCTCGAGAGCCAGGGCTCGGGAGCCTGGCTCTGAATCTTGAAGAGTCAGGGCTCTGGAGCCTGGCTCCAACTCTTGGAGAGCCAGGGCTCGGGAGCCTGGCTTCCATTTGCACACCCAGGGCTTAATCCAAGGTGGGGGATTCTGGACCAGATCTTCCCAGACAATAATGGAGGGTTGTTGATCAGGATGGGATCCCGATCCTTCCTGAAAGACAATACCTTTAATTTCCAAAATGATTATTAAGTCAAAAGAGCCCTCTGGAGGCCAACCAACATCAAATGTCGGCCACTCTGAGGAGCAAAAAGTCTGCCACGGTCCATCCCTAACCTCAACTGACAAGTTGTGTGCTCTAGCCCTAACTTCAGTCCAATGCTCTACAGTCAAACTCAGAGGGGTTGTCCCCTTCTGTCCTGTCGCCAAAGTCACAAGTAAGACAAAACAGAGACCAAAGACACACAGACAAAGACTAACAAATGTCCGTCTCCACTTAGACCAAACCACTCCAGAGATACAGAAGGCTGGGAGGGTGTGTAACTTCTCCAATCCAGAAGAACTACCATGTCCTCCCCAGCACCTAGACGGGAATCTCCCAAGCATCCTTAGGGTTCCCCCAAACCTCCTGGGATGTCTCCCAGGGTGGCAGTCAGTGATCCCCTAGCACGTCTGCTGATCACACTCTTGGTCTCCTCTCGAGACGCGAGCGACTGCAGAAAACGGAAAGTACAGAACCAGATTTCAGCCAGCACAGAAACACAAAGACATAGACAGTATCTCACCTCCAAGTGGGTCTTCGGAGATGAGGGTGGTCACAAATCCCAGATGAGCCCCCAAAATGAAAGACCCCCGGAGTGGGGAGACCCTCACTCAAGTCTTGCAATAACGAGACCCCCCAAGAACTCACGAGCGACCGTGCTTGCTGTAATCACACAAGGTTTAATTCCAGTGCACTGGAGCTGAGACTCATATCCCACGCAGGGGTAGAGGAGTTCGACCCCGAGTAGCAGGAAGAAGGGGTATTTAAAGGAAAAATCCACAACCCAAGGGAGGAGGGAGTGCGTCTTAGGAGAAATACCAAAAATACCAAGGAAAATCACAAGGGGAAACTCCCAGTTACTCATGATTGTTAACATTTCTATTTTAACTTTTGTGGTCAGCTAGTTCCTGGAACAAAGTCATCCTAACCTTGTGGCCATAAATTCTGTATGCCAGTTCCTGGAATAGAAGAATAGAATTGCTGAACTGGCTGAACTACATTTTTGGCTCTACTCTACTTGCTAGGGGTCTTTTACTACGCCTGCTAGGGGCCAGGGTTTTTCACTATTATGCAATATGAAATATTGTATCACAGTAAGGAAGCATTTACTTCTACAAATAATTTTTGTTCTAAAGATAAAAATGAAGTAGTGGCAGCAGGAGCTTGAAGCACGGAGGTTCACGGGAAGCCGCACCCATAACGGGCCTACTGCCCACCTCAATTAACACTAAGATGAGCCCCAGGCTTTCCCCAAGGCCCATCTCCCAGTTGATTCTAGATTCTGCCATGTTAACTTTAGTTAACTATAACTTTGGTGCTAACCTTCACAAGGAGAAAAAGTGAACTCAGTTCCACACACAGGACAATGAGCAGGGAGGGAGCTGCAAAGTGAGAGAGTGAAGCCAAGGAGTTAGGCAGTTAGGAATTAGGGTGGAAGAGTCTTGTCAGAATGCCTCCAGCACTGGCCTCCACAGGCTAGGTGACTCACCAAGGGACTCAGTGGAGCTAAGGGACCAGAGGGAGGGACCAGAGGGAGGGACCAGAGGGAGAGACCAGAGGGAGGGACCAGAGGGAGGGGTCTTTGCCAACAGATGTCATTTGCATATCTGAAAATTCCAAGTTTTCTGAATCAACTAGGAAAAAATATTACAAACGAGAAAGTGAAAAGCAACTCCCTAGAAGTATAAGTTTAATGGGCCCAAACTCGGATCTTCCTTTTGTAGACAAGCCCTCACTACTGGCCAGAGCCAGTTAAAGCTGTCCTGCTGTCTGTCGCATAAATAAAGTTTTATTGTAGTACAGCTATGCCCATTTGTTTAACAATGGTCTGTGTCTGTTTTGCCCTGCCACAGCAAAGCTGGATAGTTGCAACAGAAGCTGTATCATCACTATCACCCTGACTGTGGGGGGTGTGTGTGTGTGTGTTTGCTTTCTGGTTAGGAATATTCTTCAGTGATAGAGTGGTTAAATATTCAGCACTGAAGAAAAATAGATGATGGATAGATGACTGATTTATTATTGATTGATTGGTGACAGGTAGGCAAATACATACATACATACATAAATTCATGCATGGATGGATGGATGGACAGATGGATAGGTAGGTAAGTAAGAGATTTGATACATAGATGATAGAGAAAGAAAGATGACAGATAGACATACCTTTTGATCCTTTATAGAAAGTGTTACAAACACTACTATTTACAAGCAATGCTTGGTATATTTTTAAAAATCACCTCTACAACAATAAAAATCTCACATCAGGCTACTAGGTAAAAATCAAAGAAAATATATACAAAATCTGTATTTGAAGACCAGAAGCAGAGAAGGAGAGCTGTCTGAAATCTCACAGGCATCCAGGGGAGAGCTATGAGCCTGAGATGCTGTCAATCCAGGGATGGGCCTGGTATCATAAAGAAGTCATAAATAATAAAAAGCCTGAATCAGGAGTCCTAGCAGAGCACTTGCCATGCGCACTGGGAACAATGACAACCAGAGACAGATCTACAGGCAGACAGAAACAGGAAAGGCATGCCATGCAGAACTTAATACTGGGAAGATGGGTGTGATGGGAAGAGAAAGACAAGAAGACACAGTTTCCGGTATCCAGGAAGTTGACTGAGCCATCTGGCAGCCTGACTCTGAAGTGAGAGATGGAGCAGAATCCCCCATGGTCAGAATCAGAGTGGGCATCTGAATGTCTAATATACAGAGAGATGGTAGGCAGACAGACAGACAGACAAAGACAGAGGTGGAGATATTTAGGGAAATTTGTAGGAGAAGGAAGAGGTACTAGAAGGTGAGTGAAGACAGTCCACCATATACTTAAAGGAAAATCTTTGATGAAACCATGACAATAAACAATGGAATACACTATTTTTTAAGAGTCAATGAATGCCCTTTCTCTTAAGCATTTAACCAGTTTTTATTGCTTAGAACTGAAGCTCTAACTGGTACAGGGGTGTGGTAACATGGGGGACAAAACCTCCTAATCACCATCAGTTATTCATTTAACAGACATTTATGGGATGCCTTAAAAAAAATACAGCCTTGTATACAGCAAATAGGATTGTTTTAGAAAAACACTGCTCGGGTCTTCTGTCATGTGTTTTTACAACAAAAACAAAAAACTGAGCCACGTAGCTAAACTAAAAAAAAAAAGTGTTATTTATTTTGTTTTGTTTCGTTTTAAGACAGGGTTTTGCCGGGCAGTGGTAGCGCATGCCTTTAATCCCAGCACTTGGGAGGCAGAGGCAGGAGGATTTCTGAGTTCGAGGCCAGCCTGGTCTACAGAGTGAGTTCCAGGACAGCCAGGGCTATGAAACCCTGTCTCAAAAAAACAAAAAACAAAACACAAAAAGACAGGGTTTCTCTGTGTCACCCTGGCTGTCCTAGAACTTGACCTGTAGATGATGCTGGCCTCCAACTCAGAGATCTTCCCACCTCTGCCTTGTCAATGCTAGTATTAAAGATGCACCACCATGCTCAGCAATAAATTATTTAACTGAAGTTAAATCCAGCTTATCATTAGTGGTCATCATAGAAAATCCATAAGCTGGGCATGCTTACAAAACCCAAGCTTTCTTATCCCACACTGCCCTGCCTGGGGTTTATTCCAAGACCTCTCCTATGGTTTGAAGGTCTTCAGCATGTTCCTGCTGTCCCTCAGGACAATGACAAAGACTTTCTGCATCTGAACTGCACAGTGCATCAAGGAGGAAGGACATAGCAGCAAGTCGCCCTGCTCACTGACACACAGTTTACACACCTGACAGTCTGGCTTCATCCCAGTCTCTCCAGGTGCTGCTATCCACGTTCACAGACTCTCCTTCAGCTGGAGAGGGCAGGGGACTAGGTCATGTCTAGTAGGCATGTTCTATGTGATTTCTGAGTCTACTAGAAGGAGCTGTTTGGAAAAAGCACCCTCTCAACCCTCCTGCTGTCAAAGGGCAAATGAAATGGCCAGTGCTCTGGGAACAGTCTTGAACTCTGATATGATCTTGAGAATGGAAGCCATGGAGTGAGTATGGAAAGTTGAAGGAATGAAGTCCCAAACAATTGACAATTGACAACTATGTTCTACGGCAACACCCTGGTCTGTCTGTCTGTCTGTCTGTCTGTCTGTCTGTCTGTCTGTCTCTCTCTCTCTCTCTCTCTGTCTCTCTCTCTGTCTCTGTCTCTCTCTGTCTCTCTCTCTCTGTCTCTCTCTCCCTCTCTCTCTCCGTCTCTCTCTCTGTCTCTCTGTCTCTCTCTCTCTCTCTCCGTCTCTCTCTGTCTCTCTGTCTCTCTCTCTGTCTCTGTCTCTCTCTCTCTCTCTCTCTCTCTCTCTCTCTCTCTCTCTCTCTCTGTGTGTGTGTGTGTGTGTGTGTGTGTGCCTATGAATGTGTTTGTATGTTTATGTGTGCCACTCCATGGACTGATGAGCCGTAGCCCTGCACGTTCTGCGTCTAAGTCCTCATTGCCGGAGCCCTAGCGTCTTTCCCAAACTTATTATTCAAATTTGTTCATACTCTATGTTGTGGTCACGTTCTTGTCTCTCCTAGAGTCTCTTAATGAATTGAAAGTTTTACAGGAGGAGTGAAGAGAAAATATAGACCTTGCCTAAGAAAAAGGAGGAGGAGGAGTATAGGGAGGAGGAGGATCAAGGAGAGAAGAAGGAGGAGCCAGCAGGGCAAGGTAGCACACGCCTGAAATCCCAGGCCTCCAGAGGTCAGCCTGAGTTGTATGGTGAGATTCTGTCCTAAAGTAGGAGTTGGGGAAGTGGCTCACTGGTGGAACACTTGGCTAGCACACAGGAGGCTCTGGGTTCAAATCCCACTAAAAACATGTGAGGCTCTTTCTCCCTATTGGCAGTCTCTGAGATAATTCCGCAAGGAGCTATAAGTTTCCACCTCATACTCGTTGCCGACTGGGAAACTCATGGCACACAGAAACAATCCTGAAAGCAGTGAAGTCAGCCAGAGTGGGAGCATTCCTGAAGCCTTGTTGTGAAGAAAAATAGTTGTCAAGTTGTGCTTTGAAGGGAGAAAAATAATGAAAGCGAGTGAGCACAGCTAAGAGAACTGAAACGGATTACCCTCCTAAAATGGAATGATTAAATATGTTAACACACTCCAGACACTGTTCTCTGGCCCTAGGCCTCTGTGCGTAATGATTTGTTCTTTGTTTGAGAAAACGTACACTTGTTTGGCCATGTTTTAAATGATTAAGAAGCAGAGAGATACAGGCCTGCAGAGGAAAGGGAGCAGCGTCTTACTTTATTGCAAATCAGGCCTGACTTAAAAGCCAGACCAAGCTTCTAATCAAAACATGAACTAGGGAGTGAGCTTAGAAATGATATTAATCATTAATAGGGAGTACTTAAGGTTATGAATTCTTCAAGCCTTCAGCAGAACTTCTGAAAATCCTAAGGTCACAGTGAATGACTGAATATTTTATTTATTGAGGGATGTGTGTATGTGTGTGTGTGTGTGTGTGTGTGTGTGTGTGAGAGAGAGAGAGAGAGAGAGAGAGAGAGAGAGAGAGAGAGAGAGAGAAAGTATCAGAGTCTGGGGACACACACATGCTAATGTGCACAAGTGTGGAAGGAGAGAGGACAATCAGGAGTCAATTGTCAATTCTCTCCTTTTACTATGTGAGTTGTGTGGATCAAACTCAGTCATCAGATTTAGCAGCAAGCACCTCTACCTGCTAAGCCATCTTGCCAGCCCCATCAAGTCATTTTAAATAAATATTTAAAATAGTATCACGGTCAAGATGTTGTAAAGGAATTTAATGGAGTCCTCTGTGAACAGCTCCAGAAAACAAGACACATCACAGGTCATTTGTTTTGCATAGGGCAATGACCTATAACCTGTGGCTTCAGTCACTGCCAGGTCACTGGAGGATGTAGCATTGAGGCTGAAGTTTCCTTTGACAGTTAGTGTTTAAGTGTGCTTAGAGGCTTTCTTCTCTAGTGAGGGATCAGGGCCTTGTCCCCAGTGCAGCTTAATTCTCTTCTGGATCTGGCTTTAGCACATCTCAACAGGTATTAAAAGCTGAATCAAGTTTACATCTGCACTGGCTAGTTTTATGTCAACTTGATACACAGTAGAGTCATCAGAGAGGAGGGCCCCAACTGAGAAAATGCCTCCATAACACTGGGCTGTAGGCAAGCCTGTAAGGCATTTTCTTAAATAGTTACTGGGTGTGGAGTGTCCAGTCCACTATGGGTGATGCTATCCCTGAGCAGGTAGTCCTGGGTTCTATAAGAAGGAAGGCTGAGAAAGCCATGAAGAGCAAGTCAGAAAGCAGCACCCCTCCATGGCCTCTCAATCAGTTCCAGCCTTCATGTTCCTGCCCTGTTTGAGTTCCTATCCTGACTCTCTTGATAATGAACAGTGATATAGAAGCTTAAGCCAAACAAACCCTTTCCTCCACAAGTTGCTTTGGTCATAGTGTTTCATCACAGCAATAGTAACCCCAGCTATTCCAAGTCAATATGATGTAAACCTCCAAAAAAGAAATGCCACTTCCCCGTGGAGTAGCTGAGGCCACAGCCTCAGCTAGTCAGACTTCTGCCTATGGTGACTGTATGAGCTCAGTGTCTGGGTCTTTATCAGCCCTCTTCAGGAGAAGTTGCTAAGACCAAAAGACAGATACATCTTGTCTGTTGTGCGCCACAGGGAAGGGAATGAGAACACCAGTGAGCTCGTGAAGCAGCAAAATCGTTACTATTCCTACTTCATAAGCAGAACCACTGATTGACCATGGCAGCCAAACAAGGACTCGAGAACCCTATTTCTTCTGGCAGCCCTGAGCAGGGGCTGAAGCCTAAAACCTGCAAGCATCTGAGCCAAGTCACAGTTACAATTTTCACCAATCAGAACTCAGGGATTAAGAACTTTCCCAAGTGTTCCATCATTGTCAACTAACATTGAATGTATTGTTGCTCAACCAATCAAATTCACTTGTTCTTTCTGTTGTTAGGAACAGGCATTTTGTTTAGAGTGATCATTGTTGCTTAGAGAAGGGCTGGTAACAGGTATGTTTGGGGGAAATAGTGTTGCTTAGGAAGTCAGTAGAGTAGGTCAGCTTAGGAAAAATGGAGTCTGAAGTCAAAATGGTCTTATGTCAACTTGACATACAAACTAGAGTTATCTAAAAGAAGAAAACCTTAATTAAGAAGATATCTCCATAAGATCCAGTTGTAAGGCATTTTCTTAACTACTGATTAATGGGGAGAGCCCAGACCATTGAGGAGAGGCCATCCCTGGGCTGGTGGTCCTCGGTTCTATAAGAAAGCAGACTGAGCAAGCCAGGGAGAGAATGCCTATAAGCAGTTCTCCTCTGTAGCCTCTACATCTGCTCCTGCCTCTAAGTTCCTGCCGTGCGCATGAGTTCCTCCCTAGACTTACTTCAATGATGAACAAGCTGGAAGTGTAAGCCAATTAAATCCTCTCCTCTCCAACTTACTTTTTGGTCATGGTGTTTCATTGCAGCAATAGTAACCCTAACTAAGACAGGAGATAATATGTATTCAGCTCATAGTTTCAGAGGGTTCCATCCATCATGACAGGGAGGGCATGGCAGACCAGAGAAGCTCACACCATGGTATCCAGAAAATAGAAAGAACAGGCCACCTTATAGTAGATAGGTAACAGTAACAAGGCCAGAGCAAGATGTAGTTCCCAATGACACATCCTGGGGACTTCACCCTTATTAAAGTCTATTCACATTTTGAATCCATCAGTGCATTAATCCATGAGTGATGTCAGAGCCCTCCTGGTCTGTTACAGACACACCCAGGGTTGTGCTAGAGCGCTCTCAATTCAATGAAGCTGACACTGACCTCAAGACTACATGCATATGAAAATCACTACTCCTCCATAAGGCTGACTTTCTAGACTGTCTAAAATAGATGGGGAGTCCTCTACAAAGCTGGAAAGAACATGAAACTGAAACAAACATTGACCAACAGTCACAGAGGCTAAAGGCCGGTGATAATTCAATGCATCATGGCATCATGGCCATGGAGTGGAACGCAGACTGTGCTCTTAGAAACACTGGATAAGTCCAAATACAATAAGGAACTTGATTAACTTTATCTCAACAAAATTAGTTGCTGCATTTGCACAGATGCACCTTGGGAATGGAAGATCTTGGTGATGGGGAAACTAGATGTAGGACATGCTAAAACTCTGCACTGTCTCTGTGACATCTCTGCCAATCTAAAACAACTGTAAGACAAAAGCTTGTTTAAAAATAGCTATTGAGGGCTGCCTAGGTCAATTGGTAAAACAAGGACTTGAGTTCAATCCCCAAACCCACATTAAAAAACAAAACAAAAAAAGCGCAGTGGTCCAAGCTGGTAGCCTCAGCATTGTAGGCAGAAACAACAGGATCCTTGGGGTTTTCTGACCAGTCTAGAGCAGTAGCTCTCAGCCTTCCTAATGTTGTCATCCTTTAACACACTCCTCATGCTGTGATGACCTCCAATCATAAAATTGTTTTCATTTGTTACTTCACAACTGTAATTTTGCTACTGTTATGAATCGTAATATAATAGCTGATTTACAGGATATCTGATTTGTGGCCTTGTGAAAGGATTGTTTGACCGTCAAAGGAGTTGCAACCCAAAGGTTGAGAACTTCTGATCTAGATTAATTAATTAGCAAACTTCAAATTCACTGAGAACCCATTTCAAAACCTAAGGTAGAGAGAGACTGGGGAAGACACAGGATGTCTTTCTCCAGTCTGCACACACACACACACACACACACACACACACACACACACACACACAGAGAGAGGGGGTGGGGGAGAGAGAGAGAGAGAGAGAGAGAGAGAGGAGAGAACATCAAATGTACTGCCTAACTTTCTCAGCTTTGTCTTTACTAAAGATAATTCATTACTAAGGTGCTCAGCATCTAACAACCAACAAAGAGCAGCTGTGCCATGCGCTGCTTCATCTTGACCTGAAGATAACTTGTCTCTTACCAGCCATGGAGCAGAAAGAATAACTCATTCATTAGGGACAGGGAGCAGAGCAACAGAAGGAATACAGTAGTTCTGTACGAACATGCGCACGCGCGCGCACGCGCACACACACACACACACACACACACACACACACACACACGCACGCGCACACACACATGCACGCACACACACACACACACACACACACACGCACGCACGCACGCACACACACGCACGCACGCATGCGTGAACATGCGCGCGCGCGCACACACACACACATGCATGCGCACACACGCACACACACGCACGCACGCACACACGCGTGCACACACACACGCACACACATACACACACATGCACGCGCACACACACACACACACACACACACACACACGCACGCACGCACACACGCACGCACGCATGCGCGCGCGCGCGCACACACACACACACTTTGTTCTCTCAGAGCAGAGAACTCCAGCTGCCCTCCCCACCCTGCCGTGGCTCCAACCAAGATTTACTGTCAACAGCCACGTGAGTGACAGCTGTTTGCAGTTCTTATCCCCCACTGCTTCCTGAATGTCAAGGCTCTCAGCTGGCTGTGCTTGGTTTAGGTATGGGGGAGGTTTTTGGCACAGTATCATCTGTTCAGCCACCCCTCCTCCCTTTCCTTGTCTTGGGACATATAGGAGCGTGAATCCACCACATCACCAGGGTCAAGTCACTTATTTGCATCTGATGGTCTGTAATCATGACTCTGGGAGCACCTTCCCTTGTCCCTTTCCTGATGGCCCCTGGCCTCGTTTTGTGGTATATGTAGACTTTGGAATCGAGTGTGTCTGGAGTTGCTGTCCTTTTGGAGCCTAGCTGGGAAAGCCACTGATATCAGTCTAAAGGCAGGCTTTCCCCTTCCCGAGTGTCGTGACTTTGTTCCTCATTTGTAATCTTGCCTAGGTAGACAGGCTGAATAAGTTCAATGCCTACAGGGACATATTCAGCACTGAGAGGCGACAGCCAAATCACCACTGCCAAGAGAAAGAAGAGCTTGGGCTTCTGTCCCCTCAGAGCAGCAGCAGTGATAACCTCGGGGATCCACTATAGGAGTGTATGACAGAGACAAGGGTCACAACAGACACCAGGGCTTCTTTTCTGCTGCTGCTTTTGGTTTTTGTTTTGTTTTGACATATCTTGTTTTTCCTGTGCAGCCTTAAAGCAAAATTGTATACTCAGAGTAGACATTGATGTATTTCTAGATCATTAACCATGATCCCTAGGTGCCAGCAAGATGGCTCAGTGAATAAAAGCACATGCCACCAAATATAATGACCTGAGTTCAATCCCCAGCACCCACACTGAAGAATGAGAGAACCAACAAGGCCCTGTGGTTACCTACTGACTCTGTACATGCACCATGGGATGTGCATGCACAATCACAGGCACGCACGCACACACACACACACACACACACACACACACACATCCCTCAGGGATGACAGAGCTGTCTCTGTGTGCCTACCTACTCAGCAAGCAGTTTTTTTGTTTTGTTTTTTTTTTGTTTTGTTTTTTTGGTTTTTTTTTTTTTTTTTTTTTTTTTTTGGTTTTTCGAGACAGGGTTTCTCTGTGTAGTACTGGCTGTCCTGGAACTCACTTTGTAGACCAGGCTGGCCTCGAACTCAGAAATCCTCCTGCCTCTGCCTCCCAAGTGCTGGAATTAAAGGTGTGCGCCACCACCGCCCGTCAGCAAGCAGTTTTAAGCAAACCTCAGGAAGAGAGAAGCCTTTCTGAGCAAAGGGTTAGACTCAGGATTTGGCCCTGGCATTTCCATCTTTCTTTAATGTAATTTTTCTAAGCAAACATTGTTTTCTGACTTTTATGCCCTTCCTGCCATAAACTCAACTCCATGCAGCTGAGGAGCAACCGGGACTCCCCAGCAACTGTCATAAGTCAGGCCCTGAGGGCATCCCTACTGATAGTCAGTGTGGAATGCTGCTGCAGCAAGCCATTACTCCAAGAGATCTTCATGTAGTAAGTCAACACTCCCTCTACTCTACCCTCTCTAAAAGGTTGTGACTACTCTTGGTCCCATTGTAAATATGAAAACACTGAAGCCCTGGGTGAGGAACTGGCACACAGCTGCTAATGACAGACAGGGACTCCAGGCAGCCCACCCACATCTGTCCTCAGGATGCCTGGGCTGAGTTTCAGTGTATAAGGAGCCTCCAGCTAGGGCTTCAACCAAGATGAGGTCAAAGAGGGTAAATTTCCCACACAGGCCACAAAGAAAACTTATGAGCAAAACAAGCATCAGACAGAGAAGCAAACTACTGGCCCAAACAAGTTTGCTGTCGGTTCTTTCAGTCAGTGTGACAAGGAGTGGGCATTGCCAACATACAGCTCTTGCTACTGAGTGCCCCTTCAGCCTGCTGACCTCTGGACTTCTTGTCACCTATAACAAGCTGTGATGCTTAATCCACTATTTGCTACGTGCAGCCAAAGGCATCCTTAATGAGAAATCTAGCAGTAGAACTTCTGAGGTCTTTCAAGAGTAACCCAAGAATATTATTCAAAGGTTATTTATACCCTGGATTGCACAGGCAAAGGGTTGGACTGCCAGCGGATGTCACCTGTCTCCCCAGTGTCATGTAAAGAGTGTCTCCAGAGTCATGTAGGAAAGACTGGGGAGCTGACAAGAGGCCTCTGAAGCTACTGTAATTTTCAGCTTATAAAAAAAAGTATAAGGCTGTAACTATAGACCAGTTGGTAGAGTGTTTGTCCAGCATACACAAAGGCCTGAGCTCCAACCCCAGCACCACATAAACTGAGCACGGTGGCAGAGCATAATCCCAGCACTCGGGAGATGGAAGCAGCATGATCAGAAGTTCGAAGTAATCCTCAGATCTACCTTGTCTCAAAACCATAAACAAATAAAAATAAAGAAAAGGGAAGAAGAAAAGGGTGAGTGAGAGGTGGAGGGGAAGGGGGAAAGAGGGGAGAGAAAAGGAGGAGGGGAAGGGGAGAAGGGGAGAAAGAAGAGGGAAGAGAAGAGAGGAGGGGAGAGAGAAGGGGAAGGAAGGAAGGGGGAAGGGAGAGAGAAGGGAGAGGGGAAGGGGAAGGAGGGGAGAGAGAAGGGGGAGGGGAAGAGGTAAAGGGGAGAGAAGGGGGGAGGGGAAGGGGAGAGACAGGGAAAGAGAAGGAAGAGGGGAAGGTGAGGAGGGGAGAGAGAAGGAGAAGAAAGGAGGAGAGAGAGAAGGAGGAGAGGGGAGGAGGGAGAAGGGGGCAGAAAATCTTGGCCCAAGGCCATTCGTGAATGTCATATGCTGGACACTGAGGTTATTTTCCTTCTTTTCAAGACAGTAAGGGCTGTCCCTGGTTGATTCAGGAAGCTTGACATTTTCCTACTGACACCATTCAACCACATTCATGCTTTCCTGTTCTGTTCCTGTGACTACAAGTACTACTGACCAAAGGAAACTGTCAAGGGGGATTCTAATGTGTGTTTTCATTTGAGGTTGACTTTCTCACCAATGCATTAAAGATGTTGTTTTTGATGAAGTTGGGGGATGGATCTGACCCCTTCTCTCAACCCTGCATCCCCAGAGCCTGTGTATGTGTCTTCCCATCTCCCCAAGGCAGATAAGATTCTCAGCGGTTTGGGGCTTGGCCCAACAGTGACTGCTCCTGTTGCTGTGGGTTATTGGTGAAAGAATAAGACATGGACAAGAGATTTTATAAGAATAATCCTGTCAGGGATTTAGATATGTGCATAGACTCTGTATACCTGAGTAGGTTTTCTGTCCCTTACTGGTGCAGTTGTATAAATAGACCAGTCCTTATTTTCTCAAGTCTGTCTCTTAACTGATGGTGTCTGGGTCAGTATAAGGAACTGTAACAGGGTGATGAACTTGTCTTCTCTATCTTGCCATCCAACCTAGGCCACCAGCACCTCCTTCCTCAAACTTTCACCCCCACCCTCCCCACTGACCAATTAAACAAATGTGTGGGGGAAACTGGCCAGGATGAGGCCTTTGATACTATTTTAGCATGTTTTATCAGAGTGGGATGAATCTCTGAGATCCAGGAAAGCCTTTCTACAGCTCAAACCTCCATAGTTCAAGAGACACAAGAAAAAGGCCAAAGGTACACTGAAAAGGTTGTTGGTCTCAAGAGTCCTTAAGGCAATGAGCCCTGATTATGGCATCCATGAGGAGATGAGGGACAGCAGCCTCCTTCTTGAAGTGGCTCCCAGCAGAGGTGTTGTTGGGAATGAGGGTACACAAAAGGGAGGTGAACATCTGCATTCACCAGTCTCTGCTTTCTGACTCTGGATGCAATGTGCAAGGCACACATCTGACACTTCTGTTGTCATGCCTTCGCCACCATGACAGAAAGTAAGCCTTCTCAAGTGTGAGCCAAAATAAACCTTAAGTTTGTTGAGATTTTATCATAGCAAAAAGAAAAGCCTTCTCAAGTGTGAGCCAAAATAAACCTTAAGTTTGTTGGGATTTTATCATAGCAAAGAGAAGGGTGCACAATGCAGATACCAAAAATAATTACTAGCACTGGTACTTTTATTAGCATTGTTAATATTATGTAAATATTATCAATATTTCATATTGATAGTTGCTATCAGTATGAAAGATGAATTATTAGGGTAGTCACACCCTCCCTACTGCCTAGTTACTGTCTGTCTTCCCTCCCTTTAAGTATGGTTATGACCTTCAACTTGCTTCAACCAGAAGGATGTGGCAAGGTAATGATATGTACCCAATCAGATGGTTACAGTACACAAGACTGTGGCAACAGTTTTGCTGACATCTGTCTGCCCTTTGTTTACATATCCTTTGAAGACAGAAAAGACATACTGGAAATCCTGTGTTGGAAGGAGCTTCAAGTGAGTAAAATAGGAATCTAGGGCTGGAAAGGTGTCTCAGCAGTTAAGAGGCCTTGCTATTTAAACATGAGAACCAGTATTCAGATTGTAGCACTCTGATAACAAGCCCAGTCCCACAAACAGCTGATCTGATGCCCTCTTCTGGCCACTGTGTGTACCTGTGTCTATGTGCACATAATCTTAATTTAAAATAATTCTTTTTTTTAAAGGGAGGAAAAGAAAAGGCGACTTGTCCTTAATTCTTTTTGTATTTTAGACAGTCTCCTGGAAGTCAGAGATCTGTCTGCCTCTGTTTCCCAGGTACTGGGATTAAAGGCATTTCCCATCACGCCTCCCTGCCTTGTCCCATTATGTATTAGCAGCCAATTGTCCAGCCAAAACCATAAAATAAGCCATCTTCCCATTTTACAAGGGTAATTTGTCTTCTAAATGTTTCCACCACAAATGATACTTTTGATTGCTAAGGAGAAGTTCTGTGCTAACCAGATTCCTAACTAGCTAGGATGGATGGTGTTGGGTTAAGAGACTGCAGAGGAAATCTTGCCCAGTGGATCCTAACCAAGGTGCTCATAAAACCAACACCAGGATCTAATTTGCTGAGACCCGAGGGGATGCATCTCTGGAGAAATGAGGGAGAGGGAGCGCCCATCTTGCAGCTGCTGCGGAACCAAGCACAGCCATAACTGCAAAGATTAACAGCTTCTCACAGACATAAATACCTTTTTTTCTCTTCAATGAGCACTGGGGGATGAGAATCTGGTTATAATTGGATGTGTTGCAATATCGCTTTTCATTTACAATTACAGCACGGAGGAAATGAAAAGGAATGGCGTAAGGTTTGAGAGCAGCAATTAGGCATGGTGCTCATCACTGGCTGCTCCCCCCACACACACACACCACCTACCCCACCCCCCACCCCCAACCCCGAGCCAGATACCTGCAATGCAGGAACTGGGTACCCAGGGAAGGGGAGGGCTCTGTGACATTGGCACTATGATCCTTCCTCTGGCTGACTTTCAAAACAGGGCAGAATCATTCAGCTTTTAGCCTGGGTTTTACCCATCTACAACAGTTTTTGACATAATTATCCACACTCTGAAGTGGAGAGGAAAATGATAATTGAGTAGTAGAGTGCTTGCACAGCGTGCACAAAGCCCTGGGTTTGATCCCTAGCACTGCCCAGAACGAGGCATTGTGGGGCACACTTGTAATCCCACACAGGAGGTGGGAAGGACAATCAGAAATTCAAGGTCATGCTCTACTACCACTTAGGAGCTCTAGCCTGCCTGGTAGGATCCAGTCTCAGGAAAAAAACTTTGCATAAGGAGGCATAAACTGAAATCCCAGCACAGGGGTGGATGGACGAGGCAGGAAACTGGCTTGTTCAATTCCAGCTTAAGCTACACAGCAAGAACTTGTCTCGTGTGTGTGTGTGTGTGTGTGTGTGTGTGTGTGTTTATATTTTTATAGACTATATATTGTCATATATACACATTTATACATACATATTTATATATTTTATAGATTATATATTGTCATACATATATATTACATTACATTCAGAACATGATGTTCAAGAGAGGCAGTAGCTTACTGTCCTGCTGGCTTGTGTGTGCAAGGTTTGTTTCATGAGGTGCTAATCCTGTAGGTTCATGGGTCACTCCTCAGAGCTCAAACTTGAAGCTGACAAGGTAAGGACACTGGCATGCTGGGTAAAAGCTCTAGATCAATGTCTTCAAAATTAAAAATCTCTGCTACCTTGATTCAAGAGAAGCATTCAGGAAATGAGGGGAAATTGGCTTCTTGGTATGAGAGCCCAGAAGTGAAGTTTCCCAGTCTCTGTGGGTCTTCATGCCACCTGTGCTTTCGTGACTCCACACTGCTATCTCCAGAATCCAGCCTGTTCTAAGTCATAGCTACTGTGATTATAAATTTAACTTAGGCTTTCCTCTCATGTTATAACTGTCTTTAGAAGGGAATTCAAAATCAATATATCACATTCTTGTACTTTATTGGTTAGGGCTGAAATAAATGTGTTTATGTGGCTCCACACTGATTGCATTTTCAACAACATGTTTTAACGATAGTTTCCCTTTTGCACCCAAGATATTTTAAGGCCATAAAGTGTTGGACAAATAGTAGCTCCTGCAATGAGCCATTGCAGCAGACAGTCCATACAAGAACTGCTAGAAAAACTGACTGGAGCCATGCAGGGTGTGATTTTATGAACTCACAGCAAGATGATTGTCTACACTGAGCCCATCTCTGAACTGTTGCATACATTTGAATACACACTAAGTTAAGAGTTCTGGTGAATGAGTGAAATTCTGCCCACAGTAAGAAAAAGAAAGAAACGAAACCAGGCCTGGAAGTACATGTTTGCAAACCGCAGGAGGCTGAGGCAGGAGGATCTCAAGTTAAGGCCAGCCTGGGCAACTTGATGAGACTCTCTTAAAAAAAAAATAACTAAAAAGAGGGTTGTCTTGGATCTGGGGAGATGGCTCAGCCAGTAGCAACCTTGCTTGTGCAAACATGAGAACCAAAGTTCAGATTCCCAGCAGCCACATTAAAATCAAGCTGGGGCGCCTGTAATCTCAGCTTTGAAAGAAGCAGGCTAGCCAGACTAGCCAAAATGATGAGCTCTGGGTTTATCGAGGATTGGTGGCTCAGTATGTAACCATTCTCAACCCAGGGCCTCCATAACTTCATGGAGACAAATGCAAAGACTCCTGTACATACATACACATGCAAATATGCATACACACCCCCACAACACACACACACACACACACACACACACACACACACGATCACCCCACCTCAGAATAAAATTTTGTGGTATCCACAGGAGGCAAGAGAGAGCCATCAACTTCATCGAGGTAGCATGGCCTCTAAACACCTGCAAGTCAGGCAGTGAGGTGGCAGCTGCTACCACCAGGGTCCCGGACAGCCACGAGTGCTGTACCCTACTAGGGCAGCGACAATTTGCAGCTCTCTTTACTACATACAACAAATGCCTGCCATTGATATCACTATCTTAATGCTGCTGTTTAATTGGTCCATAATAAAATCTCTGCCTTTCCACATTAATTACAAAAGTGATTAGCAACTACTGGCCAACCAGCTCATCATGGTTTAAATGGAAAAAAAAACAAATAAACAACAACAAAACCCACCAAGTTTCTACATTGATTAGGAACTGCACTCAGCACTGACCGGCAAATCCCTGAAAGATTGCACAGGCTTAAATGAACTGGCCGTGTTTCCAGTCTGTCAAAAAGATAGGCCAAGGCTACAAGCAGGTGACTCTGTTGGCTTGATATTATTTTCTTTGGATACTATTAAGACTGCAAAGTCCCCAAGGACTGGTTGTTTTTGTGGAATATGTGCTGGTGCCCCTTCTGCAGCTGTTGGAGCCTTTTCTAATGGACCTTGCACATGCTAGGCATGCAGAGAACATATAAAAAGCATGCTCCATCATAATCAAGTAGGCTTCATCCAAGAGATCTAGGGATGGATCAACATGCAAAAATCTGTCAGTGTGATTCACCATATAAACAAATGGAAAGAAAAAAAAATCATATGATCATCTCATTAGATGCTGAAAAAGCCTTTGACAAAACCCAATACGCCTTCATGCTAAAAGTATTAGACTGGTCAGGATACAAGGCACATACCTAAATATAATCAAAGCAATATACTCCAAGCTAATAGTCAACATCAAATTAAATGAAGAGAAACTCAAAGCAATTCCACTAAAATCAGGAACAAGACAAGGCTGCCCACTCTCTCCATATCTATTCAATACAGTATTGGAAGTTCTAACTAGAGCAATAAGACAACAAAAGGAGAACAAGGGGATACAAATTGGAAAGTAAGACATCAAAGTATCTCTATTCACAGATGATATGCTAGTGTACATAAGTGACTTCCAAAATTCTACCAGAGAAATTCTACAGGTGATAAACACCTTCAGTGGACTGGCTGAATACAAGATTAGGCTTAAAAATCAGTAGCCCTTCTATATGTAAACAAAAAGACAGAGGAAGAAATCAGAGAAACAGCACCCTTCACAATAGCCACAAATAATATAAAATATTTTGGCGTAACTCTAACCAAGCAACCTGTATGATTGAAAAAAAAAAGTAAGACTTTGAAGAAGAAAATTGAAGATATCAGAAGATGGAAAGATTTCCCACATACATGGATTGGTAGAATTAACATAGTAAAAATGGCCATCCTACCAAAATCTGTCTACAGATTCGATGCAATACTCATGAAAATTCCAACACAATTATTTACAGACCTTGAAAGAGGAATTCGCACCTTCATGTGGAAAAACAAAAGACCCAGGATAGCTAAAACAATCCTGTATAATAAAAGCATTTCTGGAGTTATCACAATCCCTGATTTCAAGCTGTACTACAAAGCTATAATAATAAAACCAGACAGTATTGACATAAAAATGGACATATTCATCAATGGAATAAACCTGAAGACCACATACCTTTAGACACCTGATTTTTGATAAAGAAGTCAGAAATACACAATGGAAACAAGAAAGCATCTTTAACAAATGGTGCTAGTCTAACTGTGTGTCTGCAGGTAGAAAAATGCAAATAGATCCATATATATCATCCTGCAGAAAACTCTAGTCCAAGTGCATCAAGGACCTCAACATCAAACCAGATACACTGAACTTGATGAAGAAGAAAATGGGAAATACCTTTGAATACACTGTTACATGAGACAACTCCCTGAACAGAACACCAACGGCACAGGCACTAATTTCAACAATTAATAAATGGGACCTCATGAAACTGAAAACCTTCTGTAAATCAAAGGACACTGTCAATAGGGCAAAACAGCAGCCTACAGAATGGGAAAAAGATTTTCACCAACTCTACAACTGACAGAGGGTTAGTATCAAAAAAATATAAGGAACCCAAGAAACTAGATATTTAAAAAAAACAAATAATCCATTAAAAATAGGGTACAGATGTAAACAGAATTCTCAATATAGGAATCTCAAATAGCTGAGAAACACTTAAAAGAAATGTTCAACATTCTTAGCCATCTGGGAAATGCAAATCAAAACAACTTTGAAATTCCATCTTACACCTGTCAGAATGACTAAGATCAAAAACACAAGTGACACTGGCATGGATGTGGACCAAGGGGAGCACTCCTCCATTGCTAGTGGGAGTGCAAACTTGTAAGGCCACTTTGGAAACCAATACGATGGTTTTTGAGAAAATTGGGAATACCTCTACCTCATGACTCAGCTATACCTCTTCTGGGCATATACCCAAAGAACACTTGATCCTACAACAAGGACACTTGCCCAACTATGTTCATAGCAGCTTTATTCATAACAGCCAGAAACTGGAAACAACCTATATGTCCCTCAACAAAAGAATAACGAAAATGTGATCCATTTACACAATAGAGTATTATTCTGCTGTTAAAAACTAATAATAGCATCATGAAATTTGCAGGTAAATGGATGGAACTAGAAAAAAAATCATCCTGGATGAGGTAACCTAGACCCAGGAAGACAAACATGGTATGTACTCACTTATAAGTTGATATTACCTGTAAATAAAAAACAATTATGCTACAATCCACAGATCCAGAGAGGCTAAGTACCAAGGAGGGCTCAAGGGGTAAAACATAGATCTCCCTGGGAAGGGGAAATAGAATAGATTTCTCTGGTAGACTGGAGGTAGGTTGGGAAGGGAACAGAAGGGATCAGACAGGTGAGCAGGTGGAGGGAGAGTACTGGGAGAGTTGACTGAAGGAGGTGCATTTCAGGAACAAGATAGAAACCTAGTACAATAGAAATTCCCAGGAATCTATGAGTGACCCTAGCAAAGATTTCTAATAATTGAAGATAAGAGGCTGAACTGGCCATCTTCTGTAACCAGCAAAGCTTTCATTGGAGGGGTCAGGACACCAACCTAGCCACAAAACCTTCAACCTACAATTTGTCCGGCCTGCAAGATGTGCTGGGATAAAGGTGGCGCCAAACTTGTGGGAGTGATCATCCAATGACTGGTCTCACTTGAGACCCATGCCATGAGAGGTAACCTAGGCCTAACATTGCCTAGAGGGCCAGAAACCGGAGATTGGATAGTTCAGAGACCTATGATAAAGCCAAAAATGACCAGCAAAAACAAAACAAAACAGCCAGTAAAATAATTTCTAATGATACTCTGCTATACTCAGACTGAAGCCTAGCGTAATAGCCATCAAAGAAGTCTTATGCAGCAACTGATGGAAACAGATGCAGAGACCCAGAACCAAACACTAGGCATGACTCAGGGAATCCTGTGGAAGAGGAGGAGGAAAGATTGTAGGATCCAGAGAGGTCAAGAACACAAGACAATGGCTCACAGAATCAACTAATCAGGGCTCATTGGGGCTCAAAGAGACTAAACCAACCATCAGGAAGCCGGTATGGGTCTGACTTAGATCCTCTGCATATATATTTTGGTTGTGTAGCTTGGTGTTCTTTTGGGACTCCTAATAATGGGAGTGGGGGCTGTCTCTGACTCTGTTGCCTGCTTATGGGACCCTTTTCCTCTTACTGGGTTGCCTCATTTTTTCATAAAAAGAGGAGAGGTTCCTAGTCTTACTGCAACTTGGTAAGCCATGTCTGGTTGATATCCCTAGGAGGTCTGCTCTTTTCTGAAGTGATTCAGAGGAAGAGTGGATCTGGGAAGAGGGGACATTGGGAGGAGGGACTGAGAGGAGAGGAGGGAGGGGAAACTACATTCAAAATTAGGCAGAGATGAATTTGAGAATTGCTCTTTCTAATTCTATGAAGAATTGATTTGGAATTTTGATGGGGATTGCATTGAATCTGTAGATTGCTTTTGGCAAGATGGCCATTTTTACTATGTTAATTCTGCCAATCCATGAGCATGGGTGATCTTTCCATCTTCTGAGGTCTTCTTCAATTTCTTTCTTCAGAGACTTGAAGTTCTTGTCACTTGTTTGGTTAGAGTCACAACAAGATATTTTAGATTGTTTGTGACTCTTGTGAAGGGTGTTTTTTCCATAATTTCTTTTTTTAGCCTGTTTATCCTTTGAGTATAGCTAAAACTATTCTCAATAATAAAAGAACTTCTTGGGGAATCAGTATCCTGGACCTCAAACAGTACTACAGAGCAATAGTGATAAAAAAAAATTGCATGGTATTAGTACAGTGACAGGCAAGTAGATCAAGGGAATAGAATTGAAGACCCAGAAATGAACCCACACACCTATGGTCACTTGATCTTTGACAAAGGAGCTAAAACCATCCAGTGGAAAAAAGATAACCTCTTCAACAAATGGTGCTGGTTCAACTGGAGGTCAACATGTAGAAGAATGCAAATCGCTCCATTCTTATCTCCTTGTACAAAGCTCAAGTCCAAATGGATCAAGGACCTCCACATAAAACTGATACACTAAAACTAAAAAAAACGAAAGTGGGGAAGAGCCTCGAGCACATGGGCACAGGGAAAAATTTCTTGAACAGAACACCAATAGCTTATGCTCTAAGATCAAGAATTGACAAATGGGATCTCATAAAATTACAAAACTTCTGTAAGGCAAAAGACAATAGGACAAAATGGCAACCAACCAATTGGGAAAAGATCTTTACCAACCCTACATCTGACAGAGGGCTAATATCCAATATATACAAAGAACTCAAGATGTTAGACTCCCGAGAACCAAATAACTCTATTAAAACAATGGGGTACAGAGCTAAACAAAGAATTTTCAACTGAGGAATATTGGATGGACGAGACGCACCTAAAGAAATTTTTAACATCCTTAGTCATCAGGGAAATGCAAGTCAAAACAACCCTGAGATTTCACCTCACACCAGTCAGAATGGTCAAGATCAATAACTCAGGAGACAGCAGGTGCTGGCAAAGATGTGGAGAAAGAGGAACACTCCTCCACTGCTGGTGGGATTGCAAGCTGGTACAACCACTCTGGAAATTAGTTTGGCAGTTCCTCAGAAAATTGAGCATAATACTGCTGGAGGACCCTGCTATACCACTCTTAGGCATATACCCAGAGGATTCTCCAGCATGTAATAAGGACCCATGCTCCACTATGTTCATAGCAGCCTTATTTATAATAGCCAGAAGCTGGAAAGAACCCAGATGTCCCTCAACAGAGGAATGGATACAGAAAATGTGGTACATTTACACAATGGAATACTACTCAGCTATTAAAAACAATGGATTCATGAAATTCTTAAGCAAATGGATGGAACTAGAAAATATCATTCAGAGTGAGTGTATTAGTCAGAGTTCTCTAGAGTCACAAAACATATGGGTATTCTCTATATAGTTAGGAAATTTGTCGATGACTTACAACTTGTAGTCCAACTCCCCAACAATGGTCAGCAGCAGTTGTAGATGGAAGTCCAAGGATCTAGCAGTTGCTCAGTCCCACGAGGAAAGCAGGCAAAGAAGAATGAGAGTCTTCTTCCAATGTCCTTATATAAGTCTCCAGCAGAGGGTGTGGCCCAGATTAAAGGCTGTAGGTCTCCAGCAGAGGGCGTGGCCCAGATTAAAGGCATGTGCCACCACGCCTTTAATCCCAGATGACCTTGAACTCATAGATCTCCTTGTCTTAATCTTCTGGAATTCATAGCCACTATGCTTCAAGATCTCCATGCCAAGATCCAGGTCAGAAACTTGTATCTCTGAGCCTCCAGATTAGGATCATAGGTGAACCTTCCAATTTTGATTGTAGTTCATTCCAGATAATAGTCAAGTTGACAACCAGGAATAGCCACTATAATCCACCCCTTGTCACTGTGACACAAATAATATCTCATGTCCACATGAAACAATAACATGGTCATGAATACACCTAACATGATGTAACTATTCCTTGGACAATTGCAAAAGCATTTGTAAATTTACAATGGGGCAATGCCACTTGGGACCATTCTTTTAGTGTCTCAATGCCAATTGATGTTAAAGAAATTGAAAGAAAGACAAATGTATCCTCAACAAAATAAGACAGAAGCATTCATATTACTTATAATCCTCATTTCTGCAACTGGTTACGTGGCCGTAGCTGGTATTAATAACTACCTTCCTCTGCTACCCATTCTGTATTTCCTTCACCTTCAGCAAGCACCTCAGCAGGTCTTGGCTCTTTTCCTGGAGGATTGACCCATACCTTCATTCCTGATGGGTCTGAGTCCTTTGTCATCCTGCTTGAATTAGACTGTTGTAGTTTCCCATTGACTTTAATCAAAGGACATGGTAGTACTAAAAGATGTCCTAAGGGATCTCCTGCACTCCAGACATAATCCTGCTTACCTCCATTGTGGAAAGGCAATTCAATTTCCCCATGGTAATCTGGATCTATCACCCCTCCTAACACTGTTATTCCTGTCTTAGCCTGTTGGTTTAAGGGCATTAGAAGTCCAAAATTGTCAGGGGGAAGTCTGAGCTTCCAGTTTAGGATCATAGGTGAGCCTTCCAATTCTTGATTGTAGTTCATTCCAGATATAGTCAAGTTGATAACCAGGAATAGCCTCTACAGTGAGGTAACCCAATGACAAAAGAACATGCATGATATGCACTCACTGATAAATGGATATTATCCCAGAAACCTTGAATACCCAAGATATAATTCACAAACCAGATGAAGCTCAAGAAGAATGAAGAACAAAGTATGGATACTCTGATCTTTCTTAGAAGGCGGTACAAAATACCCACAAGAGCAGAGACTGAGGGAAAGACCATACAGAGACTGTCCCCCTCCCCAGGGATCCATCCCATATACAGTTTGAAAACCCAGACACTATTGTGGATGCCAACAAGGGCTTGCTGATAGGAGCCTGATATAGCTGTCACCTGGGAGGCTCTGCCAGTGCATGACAAATACTAAAGGGGACACTCTCAGCCAACCATTGAACTGAGCACAGGGTTCCCATTGAAAGAGCTAGAGAAAGGACCCAAGGAGCTGAAGACATTTGCAGCATCATAGGAGGAACAACAATATGAACTACCCAGCGCTCCCAGACTCCCAGGGACTAAACCAGGAACAAAAGAGTACACATGGAGGGACCCATGGCTCCAGATGCATATGCAGCAGAGGATGGACATCAAAGGGAGGAGAGGCCCTTGGACCTGAGAAGGCTAGATGCCCCAGTATAGGGGAATATCAGGACAGGGAAGCGGGAGTGGGTGGATTGATGAGCAGGGGGAGTGGAGATGGGTTAGGGGATTTTCAGGTGGGAGGGGGGGACCAGGAAAGGGGACAACATTTGAATTGTAAATAATTTATCCAAAAAAATAGGAAGAGAAAAAAAGAATGTTTTTGTCTTAGTTTCTTTTCCTATTGCTGTTATAAAATACCCTGAAAAAAGAAGAGTTTATTCTGGCTGGTAGTTCCAGGTGACAGTCAATCATGGTGGCAGCTGGTCACATTGCATACATTCAGGAAGCAGAGGGCAATAAATACTGTTGTTAGCATTTTATACAATCCAGGATGCCTTGGATTAATCTTCCCATATCAATTCTCATAATGAAGATAGTCTGCCACAGACATACCCAAAGCCAGTCTCCCAGGTGATTATAGATTCCATCAAGTTGACAATTAACATTTACCATTATATTTTGTGACACCCTAGCTACAGAGACCCAGAAGACATTGGCCCTGGTTCTAGTGTCTTTTGTCTCACTTTTCAGTGCTTTCCTGAATGAAACTCACATCTAAAATGAACCTACTAATTTTCCCACCCAGTCTCCCCTCACATCCAACTCCCAGCTTAACCTCCCTAAAGGACCTGGCATCCTACAGGTGCTTGACTGCTCCAGGAGGTCATTCTTCAGTACCAGGATCCTGATGGGGAGAACCAGGAGGTCATAAATAATATAGAAGACATGGATGTTGGGATCAAGAATTCTGCACAACTCGTGCCAGCAAGTTTATTAAGAAGTACAAAGTCTTATTATATACTTTTTGAAGAGGACAAGTGGGACAGAGTCAAAAGAAAACTATCACAAAATGGGATGAGGTCAGCAGGAAGCTTCAAACAATGTTGCACAAATGGAACACAGGACACCTCACCTGTGTCATAGGCCGAGCACACAGCAGCCTTGGCATGGATTACCATAGTCCCTTAAGTGGAAAGAGCTGGGTTCCTAGTGTATTAAATCCAAGCTGCCCCAAGGCCCCTACAAAGCATGTTCCTGATTTTACACAAGGAACTATGTTCCTTCTCCATACATGGGGGACTCAGGGAAAGCCTTGGATTGCCCTGGCTCCCAGCAGATGATCTACTCACACATCTAAGAATGCTTAACACTCTCTTTTCTCCCCCTCTTGCTCACACACACAAATCTTTCAGTATACCTGCTGTTTTTCCCAGATAGTTATCAAAGTCATTCCTTTCTCAATGCCTCACAGGGTTGCCTTTCTCAAATTCACCATCATGTCCAAATACATCATGCATAAGCTTCCTGTTTGGTCTTGGGGTTTCTATGTTTGCCCCTCTAACCCACTCTCTACCTGAATTAGGATCTAACAATCCCAGTCACATGCCACATAATTTTGCTTCAGTTAACAATGGACTGCATATGCCATGATGGTTTCAGAAAGTGAATGCAACCATTGGGAAGTGGATGCAACTGTGGAAAGAAGAGTGTGATTGGAAGAAACCCATCACTGATGGAGTATCCACAGGAAGAAATCTCTGAAACCATGAACCAAATCTTCCCTCCTTTGATTTTCTTGGGTGCAATTGTGAATATGAATAGTCAACTTGATGAGACCTAGTATTATCTGAGAGATAGGTCTCTGGGCATACCTGTTGGGGATTATCTCAATTAAGTTAATGGTGCTGGGAAGATTTATCCACTGTGGGCAGCACCATTCCCTGGGCTGGGATCATGGACTGTAGAAAAGGGAGTAAGTGGGCTCTGAGCATGAAAAAGCATCCCTCTGCACTCTTTGATTGGAGATGCAATGTGGTTAGCTGCCTCAAGCCTCATGCTGCTATGACTTCCCCCACCATGACACACTCAAATGGTGAGCCAAGGGTACCCCTTCCTCCCTTAAGTTGCATTTGTCAGAGTATTCTATTACAGCAAAAAGATACATAACTAAGACACCAGGTATTTTCACCACACTGACAAAAAGTGAGTAACACACACACAGTACTATGAAGTATACTATATCCACTTAGGTACTCTAGAACTGTATTCCTAAATATTCCTTTCCTATATGGGACATGTGAAGGACAATGTAAAGGAACACAGTGCTTCAGACCCATGAGAATGATAAGACCTTCCTCCTCCAGGATGACTGCTCCCTTACAGAGCCCGCTACTGAGACCATCTCATCTTCTTCTTCAGCTGGATTTAATACATAGCTGAGTTTCCCTTATGCTGAGCAACCATCAGAGATGACCCAACCTAGAGTCCTCTGACAAAAGCCTCTCAATAAGGAACTGTGTAGGCAGATTGCACTCCGCCATCTTTGCTCCAGTGACTGGGAAGTTGGGACAGCCAGGTTCTGAGACAGACAGGCATAATAACAAGTGCGGGGCTGATCTGCAGTAACCAGCACGCCAGCTCTGCTGTGGGACTTCTGCCTGGCAGAGGGACCCCGCACTGGGCAGGAGCCTACCAGCTTTCCTTCCGCGACCTCTGTTCCCGCAGACTGCGCTGAAGAGACAAGTACCCCAAGCTCCCTATCCCCAATATAACATCACTTGGGACACGGCCTGTTGGGGCTTCCATCTGTGCCCGAGAACGGGTCAGAGCTGTGGTCGTCTGGGTGCCAGATCTGCAGGCCAGCATGTCTGCAGGTGAGCGGCGCCACGGAGAGAGTGCAGATTGCACTCCGCCATCTTTGCTCCAGTGACTGGGAAGTTGGGACAGCCAGGTGCTGAGACAGACAGGCATAATATCGCTTGGGTCTCGGGCGGCTTGTGTGTATGCGGCTCCCAAGTGCGGGGCTGATCTGCAGTAACCAGCGCGCCAGCTCTGCTGTGGGACTTCTGCCTGGCAGAGGGACACCCCCTCCCCCCCCCAGGAGAGATCACACACCCCTGCACAGGGCAGGAGACTACCAGCCTCCCTTTGGCGACCTCTGCTCCAGGAATCCACTAGGCTGAGCCTTTGGATGTGCAAGGCCTCCCCAATATAAGATCACTTGGGGCAAGGCACATTAGGGCTCCAAAGTCACTCAGGAGCAGGCAGGCCCCAGAAATCAGTGCGAGGGGAATCCTGGCAATCCAGGGGGGGGGCAGAAATAGCTTTGCAGGCTCACAGGAGGTCCAACCAACAGCCAGTGGCAGCAGGACCAACTAACATCAGAGGTATCCAGATGGCAAAAGGCAAACGTAGGAATGTTACTAACAGAAATCAAAGTAATGTGGGACCATCCGAACCCAACTCTCCAACAGCAGCAAGTCCTGGATACCCCACCACACCCGAAAGACAAGATCTGGATTTAAAATCACTTCTCATGATGCTATTAGAGGATCACAAGAAGGACACAAATAAATCTCATAAAAAGTTACAGGAGACCATGAATCAACGGTTAGAAGCCCTTACAAAGGAAACACAAAAATCGCTTACAGAAATGCGGGAGAACATGGATCAAAAGATGGAGGCGCACAAGGAGACAACACAAAAATCGCTTAACGAGATGAATCAACGGGTAGATGCACTCACAAAGGAATCACAAAATTGGCATAAAGAAATGCAGAAGAATATGGGTCAACAGACGGATGCCCATAAGGAGGCAACACAAAAATTGCTTAAAGAAATGAATCAACGGTTAGATACCCTTACAAAGGAAACACGAGAACTGCTTAAAGAAATGCAGGAGACAATGGATCAACAGATGGATTCCCATGAGGAGGAAACATAAAAATCACTCAGAGAAATGCAGGAGAACGTGGGTCATCAGGAAGAAATCCTGAAAGAGGCAATGCAAAAATACCTTAAAGAAATACAGGAAAATACAAACAAACAAGTGAAGGATCTCAGCAAATCCATCCAGGAACTAAAAAAGGAAGTAGAAACAACTAAGAAATCACAAAGGGAGACAACTTTGGAGATAGAAAACCTTGGGAAGAAATCAGGAGTCATAGATGCAAACATAAACAATAGAATACAAGAGATGGAAGAAAGAATCTCAGGTGCTGAAGACTCCATAGAAAGCATCGACTCAACAGTCAAAGAAAATGCAAAATGCAAAAAACGTGTAACCCAAAACATCCAGGAAATCCAGGACACAATGAGAAGACCAAACCTAAGGATTATAGGTATAGACGAGAGTGAAGATTTGCAACTTAAAGGGCCAGTAAACATCTTCAACAAAATTATGGAGGAAAACTTCCCTAACTTAAAGAGAGAGATGCCGATGAACGTACAAGAAGCCTACAGAACTCCAAACAGACTGGACCAGAACAGAAATACCTCCCGTCACATAATAATCAAAACACCGAATGTTCTAAACAAAGAAAGAATACTAAATGCAGTAAGAGAAAAGGGCCAAGTAACATACAAAGGAAGACCTATCCGAATCACATCAGACTTCTCACCAGAGACTATGAAAGCCAGAAGATCCTGGGCAGATCTCATGCAGACACTAAGACAGCACAAATGCCAGCCTAGACTACTATACCCAGCAAAACTCTCAATCACCATAGATGGAGAGAACAAGATATTCCATGATAAAACAAAATTTTTACAATATCTTTCCACAAATCCAGTCCTGCAACGGATAATAGGTGGAAACCTCCAATACAGGGAGAGAAACAACACCCTGGAAAAAATGAGATAATAACCTTCTTGAATCAAACCCAAAAGTAGATAACCACTCAAACATAAAGATAGCGTCAAGAATGGCAGATGGCAATAATCACTATGCCTTAATCTCTCTTAATATCAATGGTCTCAATTCCCCAATTAAAAGACATAGACTAGCAGACTGGATACGTAAACAGGACCCAGCATTTTGCTGCATGCAGGAAAACGCACCTCAGTGTCAAAGACAAACACTACCTCAGAGTAAAAGGCTGGAAAACAATTTTACAAGCAAATGGCCCCAAGAAACGAGGTGGAGTAGCCATCCTAATATCAGATAAAATTGATTTTCAACCTAAAGTCATCAAAAAAGACACAGAAGGACACTACATACTGATCAAGGGAAAAATCCACCATCAAGAAGTCTCAATTCTGAATATCTATGCTCCAAATGCAAGGGCACCCTCATTCGTAAAAGAAACTTTACTAAAACTCAAAGCACACATCGCACCGCACACAATAATAGTGGGTGACTTCAACACCCCGCTCTCTGAAATGGATCGTTCAGGAAAGCAGAAACTAACTAAACAGGGACACAGTGAATCTAATTGAAGCCTTGGACCAAATGGAACTAACTGATATATATAGAACATTTTATCCTAGAGCTAAAGAATACACCTTCTTCTCAGCTCCTCATGGTACCTTCTCCAAAATTGACCATATAATTGGTCACAAATCAGACCTCAGCAGATACAAGAAGATAGAAATAATCCCATGCCTCCTATCAGATCACTATGGAATAAGGGTGGTCTTCAATGGCAACAAAAACAAAAGAAAACCCACGTACACATGGAGGCTGAACAATGCTCTACTCAATGATAACTTGGTCAAGGTGGAAATAAAGAAAGAAATCAAAGACTTTTTGAAAGTTAATGAAAATGAAGGCACAACATACCCTAATTTATGGGACACAATGAAAGCAGTGCTAAGAGGAAAATTCATAGCCCTGAGTGCCGCCAAAAAGAAACGGGAGACAGCATACACTAACAGCTTAATGGCACACCTGAAAGCCCTGGAACAAAAAGAAGCAAATACACCAAAGAGGAGTAGAAGGCAGGAAATCATCAAACTCAGGGCTGAAATCAATCAAGTAGAAACAAATAAAACCATACAAAGAATCAACAAAACGAGGAGTTGGTTCTTTGAGAAAATCAACAAGATAGATAAGCCCTTAGCCAGACTAACCAGAGAGCACAGAGATAGTATCCAAATTAATAAAATCAGAAACGAAAAGGGAGAGATAACAACAGAAACTGAGGAAATTCAAAAAATCATCAGATCCTACTACAAAAACCTGTATTCAACACAACTAGAAAATCTTGAGGAAATGGACAATTTCCTTGACAGATACCAAGTACCAAAATTAAATCAGGATCAAATAGACCATCTAAACCGTCCTATAACCCCTGAAGAAATAGAAGTTGTCATTGGAAGTCTTCCAACCAAAAAAAGCACAGGTCCAGATGGTTTTAGTGCAGAATTCTATCAGACCTTCAAAGAAGACCTAACACCAATACTCTTCAAACTGTTCCACAAAATAGAAACAGAAGGAACACTACCCAACTCGTTCTATGAAGCCACAATTACACTAATACCAAAAGCACACAAAGATCCAACAAAGAAAGAGAATCTCAGGCCAATCTCTCTTATGAATATCGATGCAAAAATACTCAATAAAATTCTTGCCAACCGAATCCAAGAACACATCAAAACGATCATCCACCACGATCAAGTAGGCTTCATCCCAGGGATGCAGGGATGGTTCAATATAAGGAAATCCATCAATGTAATCCACTACATAAACAATCTCAAAGAAAAAAACCACATGGTCATCTCATTAGATGCTGAGAAAGCATTTGACAAAATTCAGCATCCTTTCATGCTAAAGGTCTTGGAAAGATCAGGAATTCAAGGCCCATATCTAAACATAGTAAAAGCAATTTACAGCAAACCGGTAGCCAGCATCAATCTAAATGGAGAGAAACTTGAAGCAATCCCACTAAAATCAGGGACTAGACAAGGCTGCCCTCTCTCTCCATATCTTTTCAATATAGTACTTGAAGTTCTAGCTAGAGCAATTAGACAACAAAAAGAGATCAAAGGGATACAAATTGGAAAGGAAGAAGTCAAACTATCACTATTTGCAGACGATATGATAGTATACTTAAGCGACCCAAAGAACTCCACCAGAGAACTCCTACAGCTGATAAACGACTTCAGCAAAGTGGCTGGATATAAAATCAACTCAAGCAAGTCAGAAGCCTTCCTATACTCAAAGGATAAGCAGGCTGAGAAAGAAGTAAGAGAAATAATACCCTTCACGATAGCCACAAACCATATTAAGTATCTTGGCGTGACTCTAACCAAACAAGTGAAAGATCTGTATGACAAGAACTTCAAGTCTCTGAAGAAAGAAATTGAAGAAGACCTCAGAAGATGGAAAAATCTGCCATGCTCATGGATTGGCAGGATTAATATAGTAAAAATGAGCATCTTACTAAAAGTAATACACAGATTCAATGCAATCCCCATCAAAATCCCAACTCAATTCTTCATAGAGTTAGAAAGAGCAATTCAAAAATTCATCTGGAATAACAGAAAACCCAGAATAGCTAAAACTATTCTCAAGAGTAAAAGAACCTCTGGGGGAATCAGTATCCCGGACCTCAAGCTGTACTACAGAGCAATAGTGTTAAAAACTGCATGGTATTGGTACAGTAACAGACATGTAGATCAATGGAACAGAATTGAAGACCCAGAAATGAATCCACACTCCTATGGTCACTTGATCTTTGACAAAGGAGCTAAAACCATCCAGTGGAAAAAAGATAGCCTTTTCAACAAATGGTGCTGGCTCAACTGGAGGTCAACATGCAGAAGAATGCAAATTGACCCATCCTTATCTCCTTGCACTAAGCTCAATTCTAAGTGGATCAAAGATCTCCACATAAAACCAGACACACTGAAACTAATAGAAGGGAAACTAGGGAAGAACCTTGAACATATGGGCACAGGGGAGAATTTCCTGAACAGAACTCCAATAGCTTATGCTCTAAGATCAAGAATAGACAAATGGGACCTCATTAAATTACAAAGTTTTTGCAAGGCAAAAGACACTGTCAAAAAGACAAAGCGGCAACCAACTAACTGGGAAATGATCTTTACCAACCTTACATCCGACAGAGGGCTAATATCCAAGATATACAAAGAACTCAAGAAGTTAAACTCCAGAGAGGCAAGTAACCCTATTAAAAAATGGGGTACAGAGCTACACAAAGAGTTCTCACCTGAAGAATATCTAATGGCTGAGAAGCACCTAAAGAGATGTTCATCATCCTTAGTCATTAGGGAAATGCAAATCAAAACAACCCTGAGATTCCATCTCACACCAGTCAGGATGGCTAAGATCAAAAACACAGGAGACAGCAGTTGTTGGCGAGGATGTGGAGAAAGAGGAACACTCCTCCACTGCTGGTGGAATTGCAAGCTGGTACAACCACTCTGGAAAGCAGTCTGGCGGTTCTTCAGAAAACTGGGCATGACAGTCCCAGAGGATCCGGCTATACCACTCCTGGGCATATACCCAGAGACTTTACCTGCATGCAATAAGGACACATGCTCCACTATATTCATAGCAGCCTTATTTATAATAGCCAGAAGCTGGAAAGAACCCAGATGTCCCTCAACGGAGGAATGGATTCAGAAGATGTGGTATATCTACACAATGGAATACTACTCTGCAATTAAAAACAATGAATTCACGAAATTCCTAGGCAAATGGTCAGAACTTGAAAATATCAGCCTTAGTTAGGTAACCCAATCACAAAAGAACACACATGGTATGCAGTCACTGATAAGGGGATATTGACCCAGAATCTCGGAATACCCTAGACACAATCCGCATATCAATAGATTTCTAAAAAGATGGAAGGAGAGACCCCTGGTCCTGGAAAGACTGGATGTAGGGGAACACCAGGACAGAGAAACGAGAGGGGGTTGAATGGAGAAAAGAGGGAGGGAAGGGGGCTTATGGGACTTTCGGGGAAGGAGTTAATGGGAAAGGGGAAATGATTTGGAATGTAAATTAAAAAAATAAAATAAAAAAAAAAAGAAAGACTAAGGCTCTGAGGCATCTACAACTTAGCTCATCTCATATTAAGACTCACTTTTCGATTGGCCAAAACAGGTATTAGATTTCATATTCAAATGTTCAAATGTATATTTAAATGGAGGGGGGGCAGTTTGCGAATTACCAAAAGCACGTCTAAGCTACTGTTTAAATATTGTACAGTAGAGCAGGGCAAGGTAAAGCAATCTGTATATTAGAAAATATGTCGTCTTTTCAGCTAATTTTCAAAAGTAACCAATAAAACCAACGCTTTGTTATTAGATTAAGCCCCCCCCCAAAAAAAGGAACTGTGTAGTGACAAATCTGCTATTTTGGTTTCTTAAAAAAAAACAAACAGAAATATTGTATGTCTTTTTAATCCCAGGGGTGGGGATGTGGGGCTGCTTTGAACTGTCCACAGCAGCTGACAATGAGTTGCATCATGGTCTAGCAGAGGCATGATTTTTCCAGTTACAGATAGTTTCTGTGATTGCATGACATTTAGAATTCTGGGGACTTATGAGGGTGTATAAATGCTAGGGGCCCAAAAGGTGGTTGTTGGTCATTCAACAACTACTATGTTGTCGGGAGTTGTGCTTAAAGAAGAAAGAAGAAAGAAATTAGATTTAAGAATCTTTCTCTCTCTCTCTCTCTCTCTCTCTCTCTCTCTCTCTCTCTCTCTCTCTCTCTCTCTTTCCCTCCATCCCTCCCTCACTCTTTCTCTCCCCCTCTTTCCTTTATCCTTTCTCTCCTATCTAGTGATAGGGGATGAAACCAGGAGGATAAAGGGTGGGAAAAAGAACCCACAAAATAGCAAAGACCAGCTACACCAGCTATAGGACTGTCTACATTGAGTTGGCCTTTGGGCATGTCTTTAGAGGACAGTCTTCATTACATTGCTTGATATTGGAAGACCCAGCCCACTATGCTTGACACCATTCCCTTAGGAGGCAGAGAAGCTCCTAAACTGTGTAAAAGTGGAGAATTGAGGCTGAGCACAGGCAGGTTAGCATGCATGAATTCATTTTCTCTCTGCTCTTGACTGTAGGTGGGACTAGAGTCTCTTTACAATGACGGACTGTAACCTGGAATTGTAAACTGAATAAGCCACTTTCTTCCCTGCACTTTCTGTCAGGTATTTTATCACAGCACAGATATTAAACCAGGATATAAACAATAGATTTCAGCTCATTCTCACAAATCCTAGGTGAAAAACCATTTGCTTTACAGCTGTCTTCCCTTCCCTTTCAACTTGCCCTAATGACTTTAAACCCAGTGCCGGACATTGAATCAATAACTAGAAGCTAGCCAACCACCTAGCTATGGTTCATGTAGTGGCTATTCCTGGTTGTCAACTTGACAATATCTGGAATGAACTAATAAAGAATTGGAAGGCTCACCTATGATCCTAATCTGGAGGCTCAGATATACAAGTTTCTGACCTGGATCTTGGCATGGAGATCTTGAAGCATAGTGACTATGAATTCCAGAAGATTAAGATAAGGAGAGCTATGAGTTCAAGGTCATCTGGGATTAAAGGCGTGGTGACACACTCCTTTTATCTGGGCCACACCCTCTGCTGGAGGCCTATATAAGGACATTGGAAAAAGGAAGATTTACTCTCACTCTTCCTGGCCTGCTTACCTCATGGGACTGAGCAACTGCTAGATCCTTGGACTTCCATCCACAGCTACTGTTGTCCATAGTTGGGGAGTTGGACTACAAACTGTAAGTCATCGACAAATTCCCTAACTATACAGAGACTACCCATACATTCTGCGACTCTAGAGAACCCTGACTAATACAGCTCACAACCCACTAACAAATTCTTTCTCCATGTGATGCCTAGCATATGTGCTTCTCCAATGGAACCCACACCTCAGATCTGTTTCTGGAGAATCCATCCAAAGACAAGTTGTTGAATAGATGTTTTATAATGTGTTATGGTAGTTAACCCTGATTATCAGCTTGACCAATATTTGGACTCATCAAAGTGACCAGACTTGGGCCTGTGAATCAGGGATTATCTAGAGTGTGTTCATTGTAATCAGAAGAAACAGGATAACTGTAAGCATCACCGTTCCCTGGGCCAGGGGCTCAGGCTGCAAAGAAATATAAAAAAAGGAGAGAATGACCTGAGCATTGCTATTCACAGCTGTCTACTCCCTGCTTCCTGACTGTGGCCGCAATGTGACCTGCTGCCCCCACCACCACAGTTTCCCTGCCATGATACACTCTATCCCTGGAACTGTGAACCACAAATGAACCCTTCCCTATTTAAGTGCTTCTCTCAGGTAGTCTACTGCAGCAGCAGCAGCAACAAAGTAACTGATACAGCTGCCAGTGCAGTGCCTGTACAATGGCTCTCAACCCAGGCACAGAAGACTAAAGGTCTTCCAGAGCACACAGCCCCTGTAGGAGGGAAATGGCAGAATTCATCCAGATGTGTAAAACTGGTATAACCTGCTGGCACAAGGGACCAAGAAGGAATCTCCACACAGAGAATATCACAGCAGGCAGGCTGAGGGCAGAAACTAACTAATTCTCAGCTCAGGTGTTTTTGCTGTGTGTTGATATTTGGTCTGAAGTCAAAATAGAGTCTCTCTGGCTCTTCCTACACCAGCAGGTGTTTCTTGCTCCAAGCCCTTGCAATGTATGTGTCTTCTAAGACTATAAAAATAGGCATCACTGGTGTATCTCTATAGGAACACTTAAAAACAAACAGCACTTGGAAAACTGCATACATCCTTTATGAAGCTTCCATAGAAGGCTTGCTAGATATGTGTATGTTCATAAATTCCTGGTGCCAGCCTACTTCAGATTTCTGCCTTCTGAGGCAAGCAAGGGGACAGATCAACTTTGAAGAAGATTTTTATTTGAAGAGTTGTGCTCCAAACAAATTTGGAAATTTCCAAGTTGTTTCATGCTGCTAAAGTTTAGGAAATATGGATTATAATTTAAAACATCAAATTCTAAATAGAATACTAGGAAACCCTCAAAATTATAAATTTAATTTCCTAATTTAAAAAATAGCTACTATCACAATAAGACAATTCTTATACCAAATATTTTCTATCTACCTAAATTTCTAATTTTCTATCTACCTAAATTTCTAATAACTCCTCTTACAACTAAACTTTGTTCTCAATAAATTATATATAAAATGAGTTATTTTAAAGCTGTTTTTATTCTGGGACTTCAAAACAGACAAAATATTCTCATCTAGTGTTTTATAGCTTTGGATCAATAATAACCCATTGTGATAGAAACCACAGATCTTCTTATTCATAAAGAATATTTTGGTGGAATTATTGATTAAATGATGCGAATGCTTTTCTTCCATGAAATTACAATTCACATCTGAGGCTTATAAAAAGATACTAAAGCATAAGGAAAGAGAACATTACCCTCCAGACTCAGAGAAAAGCTTCAGTTAGAAGTGATTTTCTAAAGAAATGGACAGATTTCAAAACAGAATGTTGGCAAATACGAAGTAGGTATATATTTATATTTATATTCATACCTGTATCTGCTCCAATTATAAATGTAGACATAGCTATCTGGTAAATAGCAAGTAATTGTCTGATATCTATATCTATTCATACTAGATATAATTAGATGCAGATATAATTGCCACAGAAGTTGATAAAACCAAGAATCCTCCATGAAATACAAGTATAAAACTGTAGGAGCTGAAGCCAGCTTCTCTTTCACACCCTTACTGCAATACACCACATGCCCTATCCACCCTCCAGGCCCAGCATAGCTGCACGTCCTGTGATCTAGCTCAGCCTAGTAAGTACATCCTCTTATCTCTACCCCATCTGTGCACACTTGGGTCCTCAGATGTTTTGGCTCCCACATGCAGTGCCCTACCTGCACCTTCCTCAACCTCCAAGTTTAGCTAACCCACGATGCACATTCTATGTGCCAGCCAAGCCTGCTGTATTCACATCAGATACACAACCAACAAAAGAAGTCTACATGCCCAGGGCTCCTCCACAAAACATAAACAATATGAAAGGTAAAAGCAGTACCCCCCCCCAAATCAATATATTCAGGGAGGGTGAAAACCCATGTATTCTCTCTGAACACAGAGCTGTAAAATGAATTCAACAAAAAACAAACCACCAATTAGCACAAAAGCCAAGGTGTTAGACAACTCGTTACTGAATGATGACAGATTAAAGAAGAAACAAGAAAGATACCTAAGAGTTCCTAGAAGCCTGACTTCAGCTGGCCAGAAAGCATTACTGTTAATAATGTTAGTAGTAAATGTAGACTATCCATCTCACTCTCTCTTCTACACAAGACTATTGTCTTATATTCTCTGTTTTCATGTATTACATTATCTGTATATAGCATGAAGTGAAATTTTCAAACTAAAACAAAACATTTCAAATTCTGCACTTCAAAAAAAATGAAAATAACATACAACCAAGCCTCTGGGGCATCAATCATGAAAGCAGTACTCCAGGAAAGAGGAACAGCTAGAAGCTCCTACACTAAAAAACCAAAAAGCACGAATAAACGATTGAATAGTGCAACTCAAGAACTTAGAAAAACATGAACAATACCAGTAGATAGCAAAAAGTAATAAACACTGGAGCAGAAAGGAACAAAACAGAGACAGAGAATCAATGAACCCCAGAGCTGGTTTTTCAAGATGATAAACAAGCTGATTCAACTGACCAGAGGGAAGACAGAAAGATGACCCAAAATAACAGAGTCTGACATGAACAAGAACAGTATAACAGACACCAAAACTTCAGACTATAATATCTTAAAAACCTACTGAGAGATAGCTCAGTGGTCAAGAGCATTATCTACTCTTCCAGAGGTTCTGAGTTCAATTACCAGCAATCACATGGTGGCTCACAACCTTCTATAATGTGATCTGATACTCTCTTCTAGCATGCCAGTGTACATGCAGCTAGAACGTTCATATACGCAAGATAAAAATAAATCTTAAAAGAAAAAAAAAACTAAACTCAAGTTGCTGTCTCAGGGTTTCCATTGCTAGAAGAGACATCAAGACAACTTTTATAAGGGACATTTAATTGGGGCTGGCTTACAAGTTCTAAGATTCAGTCCATTATCATCAATGAAGGAAGCATGACGGCATCCAGACAGGCATGGCACTGGTGGAGGTGAGAGGTTTACATCTCATTCTGAAGGCAAACAGGAGAAAACTGATGTCCAGGTAGCTAGGAGGGTCTCAAAGTCCACCCCCACAGTGGTACATTTCCTCCAACAAGGCCACACCTACTCTAAAAAGGCCACACCTCCTAATAGTGCCACTCCTCTGGGCCAACCATATTCAAAGCACCACAGTTGATCCAAGAGGATCAGCAAGTTAAACAGACTCATAGTCAATAAGGAGACAGAAACAGGAGGAAAAAAACTAAATCATGTGAAAAATTAATTTTTAAAACTGCCCAGGCCTAGATGGACTTACCACAAAACTACCAGATTTTCAAAGCAGATCTATAACCAATACTTCTTAAATTATTTTTAATTGAAACAAAAGGAGTTCTTCCAAGCTCTTTCTATTAAGCCAGTATACTTTAAGATCAAAGCCATGTAGAAACACAACAAAAATGACAGACCAATATCCCTCATGAATATAGGTATAAAAATTCTCAATAAGATCTTGCAAACCAAGTATAAGTACATATCAAAAATGTCACCCACCACAATCAAGTCTACTTTTTCCTAGAAATGCAGTAACGATTAAACATGTATTAAGCCACTAAATATAATAACACATATAAAGGGCTTAAATACAAAAATCACATGATCACTTCAATAGATGCAGAAAAAAGTATTTGACAAAAATCAGTGTGACTTCATGATAAAAGTCCCAGAGAGAGGAAAACCAAAGAAAGCACAGCTCAATGTAGTAAAGGCTGTACATGAAAAACCCAGAGCCAATGGGAGACCAGAGCTTGGGTTAAGACTCCATCTTAGAGAACTTGACTGACCTAAGGCTGAACTCAAGTTAACTAACAGGCTGGCACCTAGCACAAGCCTACCCCTGGCACTCCACTTCCTAACAACCACAATCAGAAGGAAAACAAAAGTTAAATTTATGGTTTGACTCCCAGCACCAGCTAATTATGTTAAAGGGCAACAAAATTACGTAATAGCTCCACAACCAAATGTGTGCCAGGCTTACCATTTCCTATAAAACCTTGTCCTGCTGAGAGGCTCCACCTTCCTGCCCTGCTGTGTCAGAGTTGGCTGTGTAGCCCAAGCTTGAGCTTGAAATAAAGAGACCCTAGTGCGATTGCATTGGAATCAACTCCTTGGTGGTCTTTTGCGGTTCACAAAATGAGCATGACACCAGCATTGTTTTAAGTGGAGAAAAACTCTGAAACCATTCCCACTAAAATAAGAATGAGGCAGGCAGTTCTTCTACTCCTTTTCAATATAGTGCTCAAAGTACTAGCTTGGGAAATCAGGCCAAAAAAAAAAAAAAGAACATCAAAGGGATACAAATAGGAAAGGAAGAAGTCACATTATCCCTACTTGCAGATATGCAGGTATATGATATTATACCCTAAATGTTCCACTTGATATAAATAAAGTACCAGAACCCAAGATCAGCTTAGAAAGAACGGTACAGTTCTTTACCCCAGCAAGCATACTAAGAGAGAAATCATGGGCACACTCACATTTACAATAGCCCCAAGAAAAATACCTTGTAATCTCACCAACAAGGTAAAAGACCTGTATAGTGAAAACTGAAGAAAGAGACTAAAAAAGATACCAGAAACAAGGAAGATCTCTCATGTCATAGATTGGTTGAATTAATACTGTGAAAATGGGCATTCTACCAAAAGCAGTTTACAGATTTAATACCATCCCAACCGAAATCCCAACATATTTACAGAAATAGAAAAAAAATCTCCTAATATTCTTATGGAACCAGAAAAGACCCTAGATAGTACATGCAACCCTAAAGAAAAAGAACAAATCTGGGAGAATTAATTACCATTTCAGACTTAAAGATATATTACAGAGTTAAAGTAATAAAAATAGTATGGTACTGCCACAAAACAGACATGTAGACCAATGATATAAATAGAAGACTCCACCATGGTCACATGTAATGTTATCTGATATGATCACATGTAACAACAGCTATCTGATATGATCACATGTAATGACAGCTATCTGATATTTGACAAAAGTGCCCAAACATACAAAAGAGCAACTTCAACAAGTGATGCTGGGGAAAGTGTGTGTCTACATGTAGAAGAATGTAGCTATATCTGCATTGCTTTCGGGTGTCTCAAAGACCTCAATTTGAAATCTGAAATGCTAAAACTGATAGAACAAAATATAGGCAGTCCCTACAAGACACAGGTTATGAAAGAACTTTTTCTGAATAGGACTCCATTTGCCCATGAATTAAGGCAAACAATAACAGGCAGGACCTCATAAAACTCAAAAGCTCCTGTGCAGCTAAGGAAACAATAGATTGAGTAAAGAAGAAGCTCATACAGTGGGAGAGAACTTTTGCCAGCTACACACCTAACAGAGGATTAATATACAAATTGTATAAAGAACTCTAAACAAAGAATCAAGAAAAAAAACAATACAATTTTTTAAATGGACTATGGTTCTGAACAGATTGCTAAAAAGTGTTCAGGATCCCTAGCAAGTCAGGAAATGCAAATTAAGACAACTCTGTGATTTCGTTTTAACCTAGTCAGAATGGCAAAGATCAACAAAGCAACTGAGAGGAAATGCTGGAGAAGATAATGGAGAAAAAAAGGAAATTCAAATTCACTGCTGGTGGGATTGCAAACTGGTCCAGTCACTCTGAAAATCAGTGTAGAGAATTCCCAATAAGCTAGAAATAGGTCCACCCTATGCCCCGACTCTACCACTCCGTGCCATTCCCTCAAAGGGCTCAACACCCTACTCCACAGACACTTGCTCAGCAGCATGTACTGCCCCTCTCAGCACAGTAGAAATGGAAACAATGTAAATGTCCTTCAAATGATGAACGGATAACAAAAACATGGCACATGCACATGACAGAACACTCTAACCATAGAGAAATCTGAAATCATAAAATACGCAAGTAAATGAGAGGGACTAGAAAAACAGGTGACCCAGAGAGACAAACACATGTTCTTTCTCATGCGTGGTTCCTAGCTCCAAACCTTCAGACATGAGTACATAATCTGGAGTCCCTGCAGAAACCAAGATTGTTAAAAGGGACCTGGAGTGGCAGGAGAACCAACAGGAAGGGGAATAGCAGGATTAGGTGATAAAAATGGGGAACGGGAAAAGGTAAGAAAACCTTAGATAAAGAGGGAGAGGGAGGGCCACACAAGAAAAGGAAGGAGGGATAAAGACATTACGAACCTTTGAAAAAGATAGTGAATGATTATTTTGTATTTACCTAAAACTACATATTAGTGTGAGTGTATACATACACATACATATGTGTGTGTGTGTGTGTGTGTGTGTGTGTGTGTGTGTACATATACAGATACACATACAGTTTAAATTAAGGTATACCACTTAGGATAACAATACTCTCTCCCTTCAAGAGCCATAGACCAACAAAGCCCCAGTGCTGGGCATGGGAATCCATTCCAGTTGGTTAGGGGAGTCCAAGAGATTTCTAAAATAATATAGACAAGTTATAGTTCCTTGTTGCTTTCCAGGAGTTGAAGGCGAGTACCTTCAGTTGAAGATACCACACATCTCGGACATGGAACACAAAGGATGTGGCCTGGAATTGGTTCGAAAGTCTCTTCCCTGAGAATTAGGTTTCATCATAGAAAGTGCTATGAAAGCTGTTATGGAAGAAAACAGTCAACAATTTTACCCCTTATCTATGAGCATGGCGAGATGGAGCCAAATGTAAAAGAGTGGTGCTTGTGTCTTAGCAAGTGACTGTGGGGTGCCCTGCCATAATTTATACATCTACAACACAAATCCTGCACCTACAACTCAGGGAGCACCCTGGGAAAAGGAGTGGATAGATTGTGAGAAGCAGGGAGTCTTCTGTGAGATTGTGTTATGTAGCTATGGCAGGAAAAGTATACTCAGGAGCTGCCTAACCGAGACCAAACAATTCCAACAAAAGTTACCATCCCAACTTGGATGAAGGAAATCACACAGGGCCAACCCTACATAAAGAGCTACAACCAATCAGCAACTGCTGAGAGAAGGAGAATTAATCTTCTCCAGGTAGGAGCTTCCTGATTGGCTCTCCAATACAGTGTGGTTACCCTTAGAAACACAGGCAGGCAACAGCAGAACATGCCAGGCATAAACAGACTTGGCTGGTTGTATTTATGTATTTATTCATTTTATGTATATGGAACAACAATGCTTAAAAAGGAATAGACTATAAATTTGGGAGGGGCAGAGCCATATAAAAGAGGTACGATGGAAGAGAGAAGGGAAGGAAGATATGATTATATTTTAATTAAAATTTTTAAGAAAGAGATAAAACATAAATGACAGATTACATGATAAAATAAGTCAATAAAATCTAAGTCCTAGTAAGGTTTAGTAAGATTTAAAATCCATACTGGTAGCAGTTTCAAAAAGAAAAAAACATTGTAGAATAAGTGATATAAGAGAGAAACTTGAGCCATCCTCAAGAAAGGACAAAGAAATCAAACTCAATTTTCTTTAAGAAAAGAACAAAAGTGATAACCATAAAATACTGGGCAAAATCAACTATATTTATTGCAAAGATAAATATAAATAGGTACATTTTTTCTTGCCAGCTGTAATCATAAAACAAGATAGTAGACATACCACCAACATGTTTATTGTGACAATAAATACAAATTGATTAAATTTCCCAGTCAAATGGTTAGGAATATCAAACAATGTTTAAAAAATACAATCATTCATATATATATATATATATATATATATATATATATATATATATATATATATACATACACACACACGTTTAAACTAATACACCCCGCATGCCTATAATCTTAGCACTCTAGAGGTTGACTCAAGAGAGTTGGTAACTCCAGAACATCCTGAGTCACATGGTGTCTTAGGTTATCCACTGCTGTGAGGAGAGACCATGACTATAAAAACTCTTATAAAGGCAAATGTTCAACTGGGTCTGGCTTGCTATTTCAGAGATTTAGTCCTTTATCATCATGGCAGAAAGTATGGCAGCATCAAGGCTGACACATCTTAATCCAGAGACAACAGAAAGAGACCGTGCACAACAATGGGTGGAGCTTGACCCTAAGAGATCTCAAGGCCTACCTCCACAGTGACACACTTCCTCTAACAAGGCCACACCTATTCCAAAGATTGCCACTCCCTAGGGGCCAAACATGAATGGGGGCCATTCCTATTCAAACTACCACACATTCAGAAAAGCCTGAATAATGTTTAGAACCAGACCCTTCCAAGACTCTCAGAGGCCCTGGTGGAATATAAACAGAACTTAGTTGTGTGCAAACGTAGTTGTGTGCCCTTACCCAGAGCAGGCTTCGTAAGGTTCAAACTGGGGCCAAGGCCTCAAAGGAGTTAAGGTTTCAGTTCCTGGGAACCTGACATTTACCCCTGAAAAGACTAGCGTTATCAACCCCAAGGGTGCTGTGTATTCAATCTACAATGCACTTGAGATACTCTATGTTCTCTTTGTGCAACATTACTTAGTTAGCTCCCTATTGATTTCATCCCATTTTATGATAGTTTCTGCCTTCTCTCTCCCATTTTTCCTCTGCCGTACTATATACTATAATAGTATATGTAATATTATATATTATACACAATATATTTATATATGATCTAGATAGTCTTTAAGAAGAAGAGTACTGGCTGGGATATATATAGTATATAGTATTATATAGTTATATATTATTACATAGTATATTATATATTAGAAATATATAATACATTTTATAGTATATAAGATGATGTTCTTCTTAATAATGTTGATTGGCATAAAACATAGGTTGTGGAAGACCTTCTAATCCCAAACTTTCCTCTTCTTATCTTTTGATACCCTAGTCATCTCTCTATCTATCTATCTATCTATCCATCCATCTATCTATCTATTTGAGACCTGTCACCTGTCACTGAAGAATGACCTGTTGATCCAGGTCATTTGAATTACACAGTGATGCTCTAATCTAAATAAATAAACAAATGGAAATATAAGCAAAAAAGATGAAATATGGTTACATTATATGCATGTATGGAAGAGTCATAAAAATCACTATTTTATTAATATATGCTGATTTTAAAAATATTACAGTTCAAGGCCAAGCATGTAAAAGGTTAGCACATACATGAAATGGTCAGAATATATTGGAATCATCTTGTACCTGTTCACAACAAGAACTAGCTCTACACAGCTATTCCCAACTCCACATTTGGTAACATCACCTTGGTACCAGGAGATCAGCCCAGGCAGAATACTAACACTTAAAATCAACATGTGATAAGTGCCTGACCAATAGGAACTTGGGGAAGAGAGGGTTTATTTCAGCTTACACTCTCCCCTGAGGTGGGATCCTGGAGGTAGGAATGGAAGCAGAGGCCATGGAGGAACTCTGCTTACTGGCTTGCTCTTCATGATTTGCTCAGTCTGTTTTCTTATGCAACCCAAGGCCACCTGCCGAGGCATACTAACCCCACTGGTCTGTGTAGGGAGAGTCCTAATTGTTGATTGGCTAAATAAAGATGGCAGAAGCCAATCGCTGGACGAAAGATTAGGAGGGATTTCCGGGCAGGACAGGAAGAGAAGGACAGAGAGGATTGGGAGTGAGAGCAGGTGGGGAGCAGATTAGAAGCTGCACCCGTGTAGGTCTCCAGGGACACCGATAGTTTATAGCCTCCAGCAGGCGGCTGTGGAGGCCAAGGAGTATGGGTCAGGATATTTTTTGCCCAGCCTTTGAGTTGTCTGGTCAGTTTTAAAATAAAAAGGTCTCTAGTGTTTTTCTTCCACGGAGCTACAGGGAGCTGGGTGACGCGGCCATTGCGACACTGAACAAACCACAAGCAGAGACCAGGAGAGCTAATGTGGGAGCTGAGTGAGATGGGGTGGTGGTTGGTGGAACTAACCTGGTGGGTAGAGGTTGAAAGGGGCAAGTGTGGGCGGTAGTTACAGGAAAACGCCAGCAGACAACATGATGGTGGCTGTGTTAGCAGGTGGGCGGCTGCTAGTCCCAAAGCCAAGCAGGACCTGTGGGAACCCTGTCAGAAACAGCAGGCCAGCTCCCCATGACCAAGGATGGGGGCTCACAGCCAGCCTGAAACTTTCCATTTCACCCAGGACTGCCTGGGAAAGGACAGATAAGGAACTGGCCTAAACAGAGAATTACCCTGCCTAGAGTGAGGACAGAGAGGGAAGTGACTCGACAAAAAAGACAATGCCAGGAAATACCACGAATACCACAAGGTGGGTAGGACAGGACCAAATGGCAGAGACAACCTCCCCATTCAAGTTGACCAATAATTTTAAATGTTGCTCAGGGTAACCAATCGCAGTCGTCCAACTCAGGCGACTGCTGAACTCCCCACCAAAATGTTTATAAAAAGGGCATACTTTGTGAGCTCGGTGTCTCCTCTTGCCTGCATGCTGGGGAGACCCCAATGTACATTGGAACATTAAACCTCTTGCAGATTGCAGCGATTCTTTTCTCTGTGGCCTTATTGTGTGGGGGGTCTTTCGATGGACTCTAACAGAACTAGCGTGATTTTCTAAAATTACAACAGGTCTGGGTCTTCCCAGATCAGCCATTAATGAAGAAAATGCCCCCCCCCCCAACTTGTCTACTGGTCCATTGGATGGAGGCATTTTCCCAACTGAGGTTTCTTCTTCCTAGATGACTCTAGCTCTGTCAAGTTGACCAAAAGCCAGCCCTCAGCCACAGAAGGTATCAGAGCCCCTGCAACCAGAGTTACTGGTGCTTGTGAGCTACCAGATGTAAGCACTGGCATTATTGGGTCCTTTGGAAGAACAGCAAGTGCTGAGATTAGCAACGGCTGAGCCATATCTCCCCTCCTTTCTTTTGAATGCTAAACTTACCCAGTGTAGCCTTGAACTCTTGAACTTGTGATCTTTCTGCTTTGGTCTCCTGAGACCCTGGTTAAATGCAGTCAGTGCCAGCCCAGCCAGTACTTTCTCTTGACTTGAGTGAAACTTTCTTGAGTCTTAAGCCTCCTAGGCCATAGAGTGAACTTAGACATGCCAATCTTTGCAATCATGAGTCAACTTCCCAAATATCTTGAGATAAGCAGTAAAATATTTATGCATTTTTGTCTCAGTTTATCTGGAGGCCATCAACTAACATTTCTGTTATAAAGTTTTTGCTTTTTAAAATAATTTTCTATATATTTTCATTATTTTGGAGCTATGCTAGTTATCATTACTAACTTAATGACTTAAAGCTTTATTTTATATTATGAATTCCACATTCATAATATCATTGTCTCAATTCATGTCTTGTCTATCTGGAACATGATACTAAGAGATTATTTTAGGGCACAGCGTTTTAAAGGAAGGGCTGTTATCTTAGGGTTTCTTGTGAAGAGACACTATAACCAAGGCAACTCTTTTCTACATTTTATTTATTTATTTATTCATTCATTTAATGTATATGGGTGCTCTGTTTGCATGTACACCTGCATGCCAGAAGAGGTCATCAGAACTCATTATAAATGGTTATGAGCCACCATATGCTTGCTAAGAATTGAACTCAGGACCTCTGGAAGAGCAGATAGTGTTCTTAACTTCTGAGCCATCTGTCCAGTCCCAAGATAACTCTTATAAAAGACAACATTTAATTGGGGCTAGCTCAGAGGTTCAGTCCATTATCATCAAGACAGGAAGCATGGTGCTAGAGGAGCTGAGAGTTCTATATCTTGTTCAGAAGACAAACAGGAGAAGACTGTCTTTCAAGCAACTAGAATAAGGGTCTCAAAGCCCACCCCCACATTAATACATTTTTTCCAACAAGGTCACACCTCCAGATGGTGCCACTCCCTGGGCCAAGCATATTCAAACCACCACAGCTGTACTGAGAATGTCTCTGATACATAACCCACTTCACCAGCAAAGTTTCTTTAGCTCCAAATTCTGTACAACTTGTTCCACCATCTGACCATTTGACGTCTCTGGGGCAGAGACTCCTCACACTTGCTTTCCTTCTTCATGGAGCTGTCCTTTCTAAGTGTTCATCAATTTTTTTTTTTGCTTTAAAAATCCAGTATTCCATCAGAATAGCCCATTCCATGGATTCAAAGATGAATTTTTCCCTCAATGTTATCCACTCTAAAACTGCATGGTACAGTGGGGTGCCACACAGTAACTGCATCACTGTCCTGTCTGGTGACACTTCTGAACAACCACCCCTAAGTCCCTTTCTAGTCCTGGTGCTATGTGTGTAATACTATTTTTAATTTTTTTCATTAGTTTCTTTTCCCCCACACTGGTAAACCATAAATTAAACTCTTGTCCATTTAAAAATACTTATCTATTATTCCTCTGAACTATTCTTTGAAATTCTCACCCTTGTCCTGCTGTCCTTGTTCCTCTTCTGTCCTTAAGTCAATATCTGTGTCTTTGGGCTCTATCTCCCCCTTGAGTTTGGGGAGAGGTTGTGTCATGTTTCTCACTACCTTTGATTGTGTTGTCTGCAGTGCACATCTGTAAATGGGCGCCAATCGAGTCCCTGCCAGATTTTAGCAGTCACCTCATACCTCTCCACACACTCCTTCCCAATCTTCTCCTTCCTCCTATGAACATAACAAATATATACTATTTACTTACAGGCACAATGCTCCAAAAAGTATCAAGATAGATTCAGCAATATCTGTAAAGGTGTTCTCTCCATTCCTGAAACTCCTCTAGCTCACAGGGCAGTGTTGGCTTTGAGTGTCGACTTTCATCCAAGTCTCTCCATTTTGTGTACTATATACTTCACGTGACCATGCCCAAATTTCTGACAGACAAAACTGAAGAGGGCAGCAGCTTATTCTGGCTCATAGGTTAGGGGATACAGACCATCATGGTAGGATGACATTATACCATGGCTTGGTCATGTTGGTGAGATTTGGCCAACCAGGAAGCAGAAAGAGGTCTAATCCTCAAAGCTAGCCATTGGAGGGGGGATGGCCCACCTCCACCAACCATTCTTCCCACCCCAAATGTTTTGCAACCTCCTAACGCATCCCTACCATCTGGAGACCAAGTAATGAAGCACTCAAGCTTTGGGGGAGATTTTACACCCAATCCACAGGACCTGGGTGCTCTCATATGGCTGTTGGCTTTTCTCCTGCACTTGCTCTGAAAAAAGCAGCAATGCCAAGGCCATTGAATCTGCAGGTAATGGTGTCTGTCCACTCCCTCCCTGCAGGAGAAAGTAGTCCCAGACAATTATACTATGCAGTTTAATTAGTCGGACTGCAAACAGTTCGTCCACAGCCTCCCCACTCTGTTCTTAACATCTGGCCCTTCCTCCTACTCACCAGTGTTTCTGCTCTCATTTGAGCCCAGCTAGGATATATGGCTTGAGTTATTTGTTTCTTCTTGAAGAGTTTGATAAATGAATGAACAGCCGTTCCCTAGACCCCCATCAGTCATTATTCCTACAGAGACAAAATCTATCTCAGAGGGACACTTTGCTTTCACTAAAATGATGTGAGATAATTAAGATGCTATTAACTCGTTTGGATCATTTTGGAGTCTTTGAAGTTCTTTATCTAATAAGATTAAAGAACCACGCTAATATCATAGCAAAGTAATTTATTTTCTTCATCAAAATAAATAAGCAATTTCTCATATCTCACAAGATTGTGGGCTCTATATTTAGTAGCAAGACACACAAAAAAATAAGATAGTCTTTATGATTTACTGCTGATCACATCAAGGTCAGAATCTGCATTGATGAGAGTCAATTAGGACAAAAATAACAAAGCACAACAATTATTATACACGTAAGAAGCTAGATTGATTCATAGCTATATTCACACATCCTCTATGTGCTGCTCATTGGTAAAGCACAAAGTTACACTGTACACATGCATGTGAACTAACGATGCATCTATATTTAAAGCAAATTGAATCCCTATTTATGTTTCCTTCCTTCTGATTTACTGGCAACTCAAAATAAGTCCCTTGGCATTTAACCTTCTCCCTCCCAGCGTCTTTTGTTGTTACCTTTCTTGAGAAAGAAATACAGGGAGGTTTCAATCAAATATATTCTTATTTAATTCAGTAGCATTTAAATTTTTAAAAGGCTTTCTTTATTTTTTATTTGCCTGTATTTTAGTATGCTCACACACCATCTGGAGTCCAGAGGAGGGCATCAGATCCCTGGAAAGTGGAATTACAGAGGGTTGTGAGGAGCTGCCATGTGGATGCTGGAAACAAACCCAGTCCTCTGCAAAAGCAGCCAGAGTTCTTACCCATTGAGCCATCTATCCAACTCCTTAATAACTTACTTTAATGTGAGCTGGCATAAGAAATAAATAAACACTAGAAGAAGAAAGTGTACCTTCCCAAAGTGTGCATATAATCCATGATATAGTTCTTTAAAGCAGTAACTCCAACAAAATTATCTATATACTGTCGTTTAAAACCTGTGGTTACAAATCGCTCTGACCTTACTTGATTAAATAATGTCTTTCTCTTAATACTCTCTGATCTAGTGACTATCCCATAGTCGATTCTTGAGGCATTCCCATAAGATGTCCTCCATTCTAGTATACCCATTTTACAGAGAAAAAGATAGACACTAAAGGTACCTGTGTACATATCATGGATACATTGAAAAGATTTCATGCTGAAATTCCTTGGAATGGAGTAGCATCTTTGGTTACCACAGTAACATCTCACATGTACTTCTATAGACTTCTAAAAGTACTATTACCTAATTAGCTAAAAGGCATGAAAAAAATCAAGTATGAATGAATCTTAGGACATTCAAAGCCCAGTCAATTTCTATGATACATCAAAGGGAAGATTCAGTTGTTCACAGCAGTAAGTGTTTGAAATAGTTTATACAGTTCAACACCCATTTCCAATTCATATACCTTAAAAAGGAAAACGTGTGGTATATGAAACTATCCCAGAGCAGAAGCATGCAGAAGTCAAAGTGAGCAGTTCTGAAGGCAGAGGGGAAAACTGGCTGTTATTAAATTTGGATCTGCATAAAGATGGCCAAGTTTCAGACTATGGATGCCAGAGTTAGGCTTGTAGAAGGCTAGTGGATTCATCTTCTCAGAAACAAACCTGGTTGAGAGGAAAATCCTAGAGGTGGGAGACCCAGAGATCCCTCAAGAAAATCAAGAAGCTTTGTGCATGTGCAGCACCAGTAGCCATCCATCAAGTCCCTTCTCTATTTTTGGCATGGGTTCTGAGAATCAAGCTCAGATACTCATGCTTGTATAGCAATTGACTGAAAAAGCTGTGTTCCCAACCTGGTTCCTTTTAAGCAACCTGGTTCTTTGTCTCCTTGGAAATTATGTGAATCACACAGAATCTATTTCAGTTGCTAGCCATTCAGCAACTGTCTCAACTAATTCCCAAATGATGTCACTAGACGAAAATGTAATACAATATTTATGGTATCATTTAAATAAAATAAAAGCTATCCACAAGACAATGATCATGGCTGATTTTATTTTCTTCCTTTGACTATTCTGTATTTTCTGATTATTTTGCAGTGTGCATATGCATAATAATGTTAAAATGTTTAATAATTGATAAGTAGTGTATTTCCACCATCACAGTCTTTCAAAAGTTGACTCTATGAAATAAGTTGGCATATAGGAAATTCATTAGGGAATTCTCAACACCCACAAGGGAACAGAGAACCAGAGCTGGCCCAGTGGAGGAGTTGAACTGACCCAGAGTCACAAAGACTCCAGGAGGGACTCTGAACTTGAGGGGACCTTGCATCAACCTGAATTGGGATGGAACCACAGCTTAGTGCTTGCATAAACAAGGCATTATATATGACCTACCCCTAATCACGAGCAAAGCTGCTTTTTAGCTGAAGGCAAATCTTTGAAAAGAGTTTGGCTAAGAGCTTGCAGCTGCCAAACCCCAAGCAGCTGAGGGAATTAGTGTGCACTGCTGGAGTGGAGCGATCAGCTCAGTACCGTGCAGCTCCCACAACTGTCTACCACGTCTCCTGAGCAGTTGTGTGCTTACCATAATCAAACCTGGAAGTAGCTTCCCAGGATTCCACCCAGCATCTTTTCTGGGATGAATTTGGAAGAGGGCAGTTAATGTAATGAACTATGACTCCATCCATCACTAAAGCGTGCTTCCTTCTTATCATCTTCCCTTTCTCCCCTCTTCTTTCTCTCTTCCTTCTCCCTTTCTTCTTTTCCTTCCCTCCTTCATCCTTCCTTTCTCCTTCCTCTCCCTTCCATCTTCCTTTCCTGTTTCTTTCCCCTTCCTTCCTTCTTTCATCCCTTCCTTCCTTCCTGTATTCCTACCTCCAGAAGCTATTCTTGATTCCGTACCATGGATAGCACAGATATCTGCTTGAGAAAATGGAAATTCCCATCATCAAAAGGGCCAAGCACTTGGTCATCTGTGCTTCTTAGAAGTGGCTGCTATTCCTGTACTTTTTCTAGCAAAAATGAGGCAAAAACAAGCAAAAGGCACCCATGGAAATCATTATGTGTCAGGCGCATTCTTCTCTGCCCCTACTGTACACAGAAGCTCAGCATCCTTTGTAATGGCTTTTACCATTCCCTCTAGTCTAAATATTCCCTCTTGGGAGTCAGGACCACTAAATCCTTAAGATTCCAATCTGTGTGGACAGAATGCATAATTCTTGTGAGTCATGGGAACCCTGCCCCTTGTTTCCAAGACCTATTCTTCTTATGCGTGACATGTACCATTGACTGGCATTTCCCTTAGGATTGCACTGTGTACTGGATGGTGCTAGTCCACAGGTCATCCTTGCCTAGTTGTGTCTCAGCCACACTATCAGAGGCCATGCTCTCAATCTATCAAGTCAGCAGTCTCCTGTCCTTATTACTTGGTGCATCTGATACACGAATCTTTTCTTTAGTCTGTCATAGAAATGGGCTTCAGAGTGAGTAACCTGTGTAGTCACATTTAGAAAGGACTTTGTTCAATTAATTGCCCTGTTGTCACTATCTCAAAAATACCAATAAGTGTGTGTTTGTGTGTATACATGTAGGTGCATGGTAATTAGAGTGTGTGTGTGTGTGTGTGTGTGTGTGTGTGTGTGTACAGGAATGCAGGTAAAGGTCAGAGGTCAATCTCAGGATCATGGTTGCCATCCACCTTGTTTTTTGAGACCGGAACTCTCATTGGCCTGGAGGACCCCAAGTAGACTAGAATGGTTAACTAGTGGAATCCCCAAAATTCTCTTGAGTCCACCTTCGCAGTGATGTGCCTAGAATTCTTCAGGTAGGTTCTGGGAACTGAACTCAGATCTTCAAGCTTACAAGATAAGCTTCTTGTTAAGTTCTCGTCCTAGCCCTTTGATAATAGTATTTAACAGGTGGGACTGAGAGTCACAGATTGTATAACCAGCTCTTTCCTCTGCCTCTTCTCAGAATAAACACCAAGAAGGACAAAGCAATAATGGAAAAGTAATGTTCCCCCAAATATGGGGAAAACAGCAAAACAAACAAACAAACAACAAAAACTTCACAATGCCCGTCTGACTTGTGCGCTATTTTCTCCACAGAAAAGCTTCCCTGAGGCATCTGGGAAATCCTTACAAAAGGTTATTTGCCTAATTCATATAAAATCCTATCATATTCCAAAGAGGGACAGGTAACCAGTATGCCTGTTCAGCTTTATCCCAGCTTCTCTCCCCCTTTTCTGTTAATGATGAATCACTCATCAAACCTTGTAAAAAATGTTTAATTTAATTAGTCATGAGAAGTCTTTTTTTCCTGAAAAAAGATTTAATGATTAAATCTCCTAACCCACTACCACCTCCAAGGTACCAAATAGAGTATCTCCTCTCAGTGGACACAGATCAGAGCGCAACTGACTTTCTCCACAAAGAATTAACATGATACACATTGCTGGGTTCCCCATTGTCAGAGAATTAGTGTAAATTGTGCACATACCAGGATCTCCTGTGGACCTCGGACCCTGGGCAGAGATTCAGAGATATTGGAATTTATGATGATTATTTTCTGTCAGCCTGACTGGGCTGTGGTGTGGCTGGTAGGATATTATTCTAGGTATTTGTATAAGGGTCTTTTTTTTCTTTTTTTTTTTAATTCTTTTCTCATATTTTACATCCCCTCCCTCCACTCCCCACTCACTCTCCCCATCTCACCACTCCCCCAAGTCCTACCCCACCTCCCACGCCTGCTCTGCCTCCCCTCAGGAAGGAGCACATCTCCCAGGGACATCAACCAAACTCATCATAACAATATGATAAGACCAGGCACACGCCATCACCTCAAGGCTGGACAAGGCAACAAAGAGAAAAAAGGAGGAGGAGGAGGAGGAGGAGGAAAGGAAGGAAGGACGGAAGGAAGGAAGGAAGGGAGTCCCATAATCCAGCAAAAGAGTCGAAGATGGCCACTGCTCCCACTGTTTGGATTCCCACAAGAACACCAAGCTGCCCAGCCATGACATAAATGCAGAGGACAGAGGTCAGACTCATACTGGCTTCTGGTCTTTGTAAGTCCCCATGAGTCCTAGTCAGTTGGTTCTGTGGGCTGTGCTTTTGTCCTCTCCCTACCGCTCTGGTTCCTCCAAAACTTTCTCCCCCTCTTCCAAAGACTCCCTGAGCTCCATTCACCTAATGCGTGACTAGGGAACTCTTTATCTGCTCCCATTAGTTGCTGGATGGAGTCTCTCTGATGCTGGTTCTACTAGGCTCCAGTCCCAGCACATCCTGCAGGCAGGACCAACTGTAGGTCAAAGGTTTTGTGACTGAGTTGGTGTTCCAATCCCTGCACTTGAGACCTAGCCTGATTACAGAAGATGGTTCAGGCACCATGTCCGATATTACTAGAGTCCTTGCTATCGTGACCCCCACAGGTTCTAAGGAGTTTCCACTGCACTAGGTTTCTACCTCACCCTCAAAATTCCACTTGTCTTTCCCAGTATTCTCTTTCCAACACTCCCTACTTGATCCCCACCCACCCAAGTCCACCCATTAAATCTATTCTATTTTCTCTCCCAGGGAGATCATCCTTACATTCTCCCCAACCCCTCCTTATACTTAGCTTCTCTGGGTCTGTGAACTTTACCATGGTTATCCTTTACTTCACAGCTAAATAGCCACTTGTAAGTGCGTGCACACCATGCTCATCTTTCTGGGTCTGGGACACAGACACTTCACTGGGGATTTATCTAGTTCTATTTATTCATGTGCAAACTTCATGATGTTGTTTTTTAACAGCTGAATAATATTCCATTGTGTAAATGTACCACATTTTCTTTATCCATTCTTCAGTTGAGGGGCCATCTAGGTTGCTCCCAGTTTCTGGCAATTATTTAAAAAGCTGCTGTGAACAGTTGAGTGGAGTGTCCTTTGGGTATGTGCCCAGGAGTGGTCTGCTGATTTTTTTTTTTTAACTTTTTGCAGATTCTTTGCAATTTTCAATCCCACTCATCTCCTCATCCCTTCATACCCACCTTCCACCCTTGCAACCCCCCCTAAAAGAAAATAAAATCTTGTTGTGGAAGCTGCAGTGTGTCATGGTGTGTACCACAGTATACGCTTTTGTCTGCATAACTTTACTTGCAAATGTTTATTGCAGTGAGTCATTGATCTGGGTTGAGGACTCTGGCTTCTGCTACATTATCAATACTGGGTCCTCACTGGGATTCCTCTCAGATATCCTGTTGCCCTGCCTCATGGAGATCCTGCAGCTTTGGATCTGAAGGACCTGTCTCTTTATGTGCTCTAGTTCACAGATGGGGTAGATGTTGGGGTGGGCCAATTTCCCTGCACCCACATTACCAGGACTAGCACTCCAGCACTGCCCCAGCTAGCTCACCCAATGCTGCAGCCAGCAGGGCACAGGGACAGCTAACTCTCACCACTTCAGGGGCAGTGAACTCTTGCCACCACCATAAGAGTCAGTTCTACTGTGCTGCCCAGGCAAGGTGCAGGGCCTGCTCTCCCAGGTGCTGCGGCCAGTGAGGGGCAGAGCCAGCTCCCTCACTCTCATGACCCCAGGGCCCACTCTTCTGCCTGCCAAAAGGGTAAGGGAGGAAGAGGGCATCTCTCCCTTGCCTACACCATGGTATGGCAGACAAAAGGCTGGCTGGACCAGCTTTCTTGACCTCAAGCCCTTAGGCCAGCCCACCCACAAGCTCACAATCAGAGCCAGCTCTACTGTGCTTCCCAGGTGAGGTGCATGACCCACTCTTCCGAGTGCTTCTGCTGGTAAGGGGTAGGTCCTCCTGCTCTCATGACTTTAAGGACAGGTTTCCCATGATGCCCAGGTGAGGGTTAGGGCCAGCTCTGCACAGCCCTCAGGTATCAGCAAGGCCCCAAGCATCAGCCCAGACCAAGGACATCCACCTGGCCTTTGGTGAAAACAGACCCCTGCTTCTGCAGGGCCACAGACCCAGACATGGCCTTCAGCAGCAGTACAGGCCAGGACCTCATGGTGGCCCTCGGTGTCATCACTGGCTACTCACATCAGGCTGTTCCTCACTACCCTCAAGTCTCCAGTTGTTTGGCCTCTCTTTATTATGTACACATCCTCAGCTTCTCTCTCTCTTCCATCTCTCCACACTTACTTGCATAGTGGTTCCCAGTGCCTCTGGGTGTCTGAGGTCATCTCAGGAGTGCTTTGACACCAGGGCCAGGTATCACTGGGTCTTGAGGTCAATGGATTCCCAATTTTCTGAGAAACTGCCATATTGATTCCCAAAGTAGCTATACAAGTTTACACCCCCACCAGCAATGGAGGAGTGTTCCCCTTGTCCTCACCAGCAAGTGCTATCCTTTGAGTTTTAGCTATCCTGACAGATGTAAGATGAAATCTCAGAGTTGTTCTGATTCGAATTTCCCTAATGGCTAAGGATGTTGAACATTTAGTGTTTCTCAGCCATTGAAATTCCTCTGTTGAGAATTTTCTGTTGAGATCTGTACCCCACTTTTTTAACTGGATTATTTGGTTTGTACATGTCTAGTTTTCTGAGTTCTTTATATATTTGGGAAAACAGTCCTCTCTGTCAGATCTGGGGTTGGTAAAAAAATCTTTTCCCATTTCATAGGCTGTCTCTTTGACTGTTGGTGCCCTTTGCCTTACAGAAGCTCTTCAGTTTCAGGAGGTCTCATTTATCAGTTGTTGATCTTAGTGCCTTCAGTATTAGTGTTCTGTTCAGAAAGCTGTCTCCTGTGCTATGTGTTCCAGGCTGTCCCCCACTTTCTCTTCTATCAGGTTCAGTGGCTTGATGTTGGGGCCTTTGCTCCACTTGGACGTGAGTTTTCTGCAGGGAGATAGATATGGATCTATTTCCATTCTTCTACATGCTGACATCCAGTTAGACAGGCACCATTTGTTGAAGTTGCCTTCTTTTTTCCAGTGTGTATTTCTGGGTTGTTGTTGTTGTTGTTGTTTTTAATCAAAATTCAGGTGTCCATAGGTGTACCTTGATCTTCAGCTCAATTCCATTGAACTGTTTTCCATTTTCAACAAGTCTGTATTCATGAAGTTATGTAGTTATCATGTGCCTTGTACTACTATAGCTCTATAGTACAATTTGAAATCAGGGATGGGGATACCTCCAGTAGTTTTTTATTGTTCTAGATTATTTTAGGTATCCTAGGGTTTTTTTTTAAATTTCTATATGAAGCTGAGAATTGTCCTTTCTAGGTCTATAATGAACTATGTTGGAATTTTGATGGAGATTGTGTTGAATCTATAGATTGGTTTTGGTAGGATGGCCATTTTTGCTACTGATCTTTAATACTACTGATCCATGAGCATGAAAGATCTTTCCATCTTTTGATATCTTCTTCAATTTCCTTCTCCAAAAACTTGGAGTTTTTATCATACAGTCTTTCACTTGCTTGGCTATAGTTACCCCAAGATATTTTATATTATTTGAGGCTATTATAAATGGTGATGTTTCCCTGATTTCTTTCTGTAAGTGTTTCTAACATTTAACCTTATTAACTGGGTAAATCTTTTTTTTTAAATTCTCAATGTGAGCAGGCCGCATTTGATCATATTATTCCTCCTGCCTTGCCTGGCCTCCCGCAATCTAGAATGTTGGTCTCCAGTCTACTGCCTCCTCTCTCAGATCTTCAGATTCATCAGCCTCTTTGGCAAGCCAATTCATACAGTAAATCTCCATGTACATGGACAATTTATTACCAATTTCTCTAAATACCCAAATAACACACAAGCATTTCTTCCTGTTTTATTTCTTTCACATGTACATACTGTGCTTCGGTCGTAGCACATTAGACTGCAATTGTCCCCACTCTTCCTGGATTCCTCCCAAGTAGTTTCCTTCAATTTTTACTTACTTTTCCTTCTTAACCTAGATTTTGAATATGACAGAAATGTAATATTTGTCTTTCTAGGTGATTTATTTTGCTTAACATTATGATCTCCAGTTTTATGCATTTCCCTATGTCAAAATTACATTCTTCTTTGTAGCTGAATAAAACTCTATTGTGTATATTTACCATGCATATTTAATCCTTTTAAATAGATTTAATGATTAAATAGATTTAGTAAGAAAATTCCTTCCATCTCTTAGTGGTGATTAGTTATCAAATACAGTGTCTCCACTCAGTGGATACAGTCCAGTATGCAGGTGACTTTCTCTACAGAGAATTAACATGATACACATTGCTGGGTGCCCCCACCATTTTAGACAAATGTGGCTACTGTAACAGAACCACAATATAGAGACACACAACCATTTCTCTAGTCTCTATCTCTGTTATGTTTTTTATATAATTTATATATACTTATCTCTACCATTGTCTGAAAATACAATCCCTTAAAAGCATAACCTAAAGGTGGATTCTAAATTATTTTAAACATTTGCAAACGTTGTTGGGTTAATAAGACACAATCTATATGCTAGTGTTGCTATATGTCTTAGTCAGGGTTTCTATTCCTGCACAAACATGACCAAGAAACAAGTTGGGGAGGAAAAGGTTTATTTGGCTTACACTTCCACACTGCTGTTCATCAGCAAAGGAAGTCAGGACTGGAACTCAAGCAGGTCAGGAAACAGAAGCTGATGCAGAGGCCATGGAGGGATGTTACTCACTGGCATTCTTCCCCTGGCTTTCTCAGCCTGCTCTCTTATAGAACCCAAGACTATCAGCCCAGGGATGGCACCACCCACAAGGGGCCCTCCCTCTTTGATCCCTAATTGAGAAAATGCCCCATAGTTGGATCTCATGGAGGCACTTCCCCCAACTGAAGCTCCTTTCTTTGTGATAACTCCAGCCTGTGTCAAGTTGACACACAAAACCAGCCAGTACACTATATAAAAGTCCTATGGCATTGTGGTACTGCAGGCATCCCTCAGCAGTTAAAAGTATTTATTTGCTACTCTTGCAGAGGTATCAGGTTCAGTCCCCAACACCCACACCCTTGGGCATTGAATACACATGGTGCAGGCAAAATATACATGTAAAATAAATCTTTATTAAAAGTCTTGTAAATATCAGTGGACATAAAAATCCAACTCTAGTCATGATGTCATTGATCCAAAACCACTCTGACTTAATGGTAGAGGGATGCTTAAGCAAGGAAAGGATGAAAAAAACCTGAGTGTCTTAAGTTCAAGTCTAACAGGCCATTGATTTAAGTCAGACATCTGGGCAGCAAGTTGAAAAGCGTGTATAAAAGGTAGAGAGACATCCTGGGCACTGTGCTCCATGCTTAGCCAAGTAGACATAAGAAAGTTATTTAATATCTCTGAGTCTTATTCTCCTCGCTTTACAAGTGAAGAGAGTAATACTTCCCACCTTTGCAGAGAAATGAAGGAATGCACTTAAGTCTCCCGTCTGACACATAGTAGGTGCCTCTCAAAGCTTTGGTATTACATCTGTAATTATTATTTCCTACAAATGCCCAACAGAGGAGCCTGATAAAAACTGGTCTACAAAGAATCAAGTCATGTCCCAGCCTTATCACCCAACATTCATTTGGTGCTAAAAGTACCCGGTACCCCAGCTGAGCCCTTAAACCACCACAGCAAGCACTACAAAGCCCCATGGTGACCTGGCCCTAAAATCAGGAGAACCCAGTGATCAATTGCCTCCTAGTTGGTCTCCTTTATGTCTTAGGGAATTTCTACTTCTGGTTCCTCTACCCAAGACATGTTTTTGTCTCCTTGTCCTATTTAGCCAGGCCTCAAAGTTTTGCTCAGGCACTACCTCCCTGGACAAACTACACTAGACAACCAGACCAGAAGAACGTTTATCATGCACTATTAATGCTTGTGTACCTTATTGAACCTGATTATTAATACTGACTTATTTTTGTACTATGTTAGCTTTAATTGTCAACTTGGCACAAACACCAACATATGAACATCCTAAATCTAGAATCACCTGGGAAGAGAGTCTCAAAGAAGGATTATCTACACTGGACTGGCCTGTGGATTTCTATGGGAGACTGGTCTTAATTCATTGATGTGGAAAAATCAAACTCACTGTGGGTGATACCATTCCCTAGGCAGGGTTCTGTGAGTCAAGAAATTGAGCTGAGTATAACAAGCAAGCAAATAAATAAACATGTATTCATTAACTACTCTCTGTTCCTGCTCTGTGATATAACTGAGTTCCTGACTTAGCTTCCCCACAGTAGTGGGCTGCAGCCTGAAATTGTGAGCTATAATAAACTCTTTCTTCCCTAAGTTGCTTTTTGATAGGATGTTTTATCATAGCAACAGAAATAAAATTAAACCATTTGGTTAACATCTTCTCTTTGAGAACTCCGGTAGTGATCATCCCTGAATCCTCAGCACTGAGTCCAGGGTCCAGATTTAATGAGCTTCTGGTGTAACATCTCTCCTGTCTGTAAGCTGCACATCCATGCAGCCAACCAACCATAGGCAGGATACATTGGAAACAATTGCAATTATGCTAGACATGAATAAACTTTCTCTTGTCAAAATATTCCCCCAAACAATAAGCCACAGCAAATGTTTCCATAGTATGTGCATTGTGTTAGACATCACAAGTCTCCAGTGATAGTTCAAAACTGTGCAGCAAGACTGCATGGGTTCTATGTGAAGACTACAGCATTTCCAGTTAATGTTTTTGCTCCATGGCAGGAAATAAAACCCAGGACTTTGCACATGCTTGGCAAGCACATGATCTGTTCCCGGCCTACTGTGCCACTTTCTACAACATATTTGAGCATTTGCATATTAAGAAAGTGTCGAGGGAGAGGGACTGGAGCCAATCCTTCATGGATACCAAAGCATGACTGCATATAGTGTGAACGACTACATGCTGAGAGAGATGTCCATGGCCTGGCTCTGGCAATTGTGATGAGACTGGGGTGTGCAAGAGGAAAAACGGTGTTTAATCTCATTGCCAGCCTTATGTCAAAGGCCACTGAGGACCTGCCTGTGTCCTCACAGGCAAAATAAAAAGGAAGTGAGTCTGTTCATCACAAGGAAGAGAGGGGGAGGCAAGGCTGAAAAAGAGGAAGGGGAAAGGAGAAGTAGAGGGACAGGAAAGGAAAGGCAAGAGGGAGGAGAGAAAGAAAGGGTGAGGGATGGGAGAGGGAAGCAGAGGAGGAAGGGAAGGAGGAGGGGGAAGCGGCTAAGAAATAAAGGCTTGGTGAATTGTGACAATAACATGGCAGGAAAACCATCCCTTAAGTTGAAAACTTTTGTGGAGGTGATCTATAGATCCAACTGGTCAAAGTGTGCAAAGTTCCACCTGTCAGGTGCTGACCTGAAATGCTAGCTGTCACCCACCATGCACATACTAAATCTAGACTTCCTAGGGTAACGTTTTTGGTGCTGATGAAGTGTTTACACAGTAGCTAGGGAGTTTCTTCTTTCATTTTTATTATAAGGACAGTGTAAGTACAAGGAAGTAAAGTCAGAGGGGGAATAAACAGAAAATGTAAAGTTCAAAGGTGATGCTGACCTCCTGCCTTAACTCCCAAGGGTTTCATTTCTTTCTAGCTTTTTCCATGCAGTCCTATGAAAATACTATTGATATTTTAAGTAGGACCATGTTCCCTTTCTACTTTACAATTTATTCTTTATTTGGTATATATTAGATATTGGTCCCTTTCTACATTCATATTCAGATTTTAATAGCTCTCTGATAGTCTGCTTACTAAAGGTGCATGGGAAATTTTCAAGTACTCCCATGATTGGACAATTAGGAATATTCAAGAAATAACCACAGGTACCAGGCAGTGGTGGCGCATGCCTTTGTTCCAGCACTTGCGAGGCAGAGGCAGGTGGATTTCTGAGTTCTAAGCCAACTTGGTCTACAGAGTGAGTTCCAGGATAGCCAGGGCTACACAGAGAAACCCTATCACGAACCCCCCCCCAAAAAAAAATAAATAAATAATAAAAAAGAACCACAGTTCACATAATGAGAGGAACAACAGACTTCTTCATACACTAACTCCCTAGAAGAACATAAGGCAAGGATTTTACCTGCTTTGCTCCCTGATAAGACCCTAGCACTTGATACAGAACCTGACACATTGTATGCTCAATTAACATTCACGGAAGAGGGAATACTCCACGAGTATTTATACGTCTCTATGGCCATTGTGTGTGCATGTGTGCACTCCCCATATGTTCATGTATATGTACTGTGTGAACATACATGTGGAGACCAGAGGTCAACTTTGAGTGTCAATTCTCAGTCACTGTCCACATTGGTTGCTTTTTCTAATTATATGCATTCATTTACAAAAGGTGTGAGGCATGGTACACATGTGAAAGTCAGAGAACAACTTTCACGAGTCGATTCTCCCCTTCCAGCACATTAATTCCTGAGATCAAACTCTGGTCAGCAGGCTTAGATGACAAGCATTCCTACCAGCTGAGCCATCATGACAACTACCTGTGTTAAAGACAGGCTCTCTCACTGGCCTGGACAGCAAGCTCCAGGGACTGTCACTGTCTCCGAGCAGCAGAGCTACAGTCTCCAGTGCTGTCTCTCACCTGGATTCTAGGGATCACACACAAGCACCCATGCTTTCACAGTGGGCACTTTCTCCACTGAGCTATACCCCTGTCACTCTGGATTTGCTTGAATTTTCAATAAACCTTGACCTTCTAAAATAATTGCTCCCTCAAATGGCCCTATCTATACTTTTGTTTGTTTGCTTGCTTGTTTGTTTGGATAAGCCGAGAACTTCATCTTCAAAGTTCAGTGTGGTCAAAATAAGAAAAGCTTGTGCATCCCAGTCCCATTATTGCTGCGACAAAGCACCACAAACACAGGGGTTTAAAACAACACAAATGCAATGCCTTCCAGGTCTAGGCACCAGAAATGCAGAGTGGGTTGTTGGGGGTGACTGGTATACTTCTTGACTTTCCAAGGGAGAATCCAGATGCTCCTCAGCTCCTCAGCGCTGTGCTCCTAGCCCTTTCTACCTCACTCTGACCCTATTTTCTCCTTCACAGTCCCCTTTGAAGCTAAGTCCCCTCACCCCCTTTCCCCCTAAGCACACCTTTATGATTATATTGGGCAAACCCGGATAATTCAATATCATTTCTCCATCTCAAGAGTTTAGCTCAACCACATCTACAAAGTCTCCTTTACCATGAAAAATAACAGGTTCTGGGAATTCAGTGTAAGTATCTCTGGGTTGCATTATTATCCCTGCCACAACCTGGGAGGACTCAGGTGTAAAGACCAGCACTGTCACCCACGCACCCACCTCTGAACGTGTGCTGACTGCTACTGTACCCTGAACTAACGCTAAGAAACATAGCATCTGGCTCTGTGGCCTTGCCTGATTATATAACCTGCTTGCTGAAGTACAGGCATTATCCCCCGGCTCCCAAGAATGCTGCATGGAAAGCATCTGCAGGCATCTCTGTCCACTTCAGGAAGATTCAGGAAGTATTTTTATGCTCTTTTCATTGCAACTAAACATAAGGAAAACACCAGAGGAAGCAGAAGAGAGAGAAAACAGACCCACTTACAGGCGACTGATGTGAAGGAAGATTGGTAAACTGGAAGGCAATGTAATGAAGGCCGTGTAAACTCAAATAAATATGTCCTTTTCCTCCCACTAATCATCCACTTCCAGAAATGTACCTTAAGGGTTTGGGTGAACTTCTGTATGAATGCAGCTAGTGAAATGCTATGCAGCATGCTGGTGGGGATGGGTGGGAGACAACTAACTGTTCTCAAGTAAGTAACTAGACAAGCATATGCCTCCATATTACAGAAAACCCAGCCACATAAAGGACTTTAAAAGATTATTACATCAGAGATTTGGGAAAAATTAGTGACGGACTAATCTACCACTAAGTTATATCCAAATACTCTTTATTTACCCTTGTGCTGGAGGATCCCCCATCTCTAGCTCAGGCTGACCTTGAATTTACTTCAGCAAGTGGGATAGCCTGTCCCACATGGATAAACCAAAACTCGGGGTTCGAATCTTGGTTTTTTTATTATTTCATATAGATAAGCAAGCAAGCAACCTCGCTTGCCGCAAACTGAGCAGCGGCAGAGGGTAGAGGGCACTAAAAAGTATGAATTTCATGTTAACCATGGTTATTCCTGAGTAATGGAACAATCTTATTTTGCCTTCATTTGAATTTTGTATGGGCTGAATATAAAGGGGAATGGGGCACTCTGAAAGAGAATGTCTCCTAGATTGCTTACCGGGGGTTTTTTAGATAGTTACAAACACGACCCAAGACGTCCCTCTAGTGGAAGGCGGAACGCGGCTGCAACTGGCACCTGATGGCAGTTTTGTAAAACAGCTTACTGTGTTCAAGACCTTTGCAAACAAGAAACTGAAACTCATAAGGTATTGTGCTTATTCAAAATTTTCAAAGCGGGGTAAGGGATACTTGCAAAAGTAGAGACTAAACCCTCACACTAGGAAAACGGTGTCGATTCTGGATGCACTTGGAATACTGACAGCTAACATTCTGAACTGCCGTTTTAGACTTCTCCGTTTGCATTTTGTTAGTTTATGCCAAGGTCTAGAGAACCAAAGGATGGGGAAACCCGACGCCCGCCGGGTGCGGTCCGAACCCAGACACCTTTCCGCGCGCTAACACTTTCGGCGCCTCTCGGCTGAGTTCGGCTAGACCTGCCCTCGGGCTCCGGCACATTCGGGTCTTACTTGTCCCCGCCTCGACTCCTCTTCGGCTACAATCGATTGGCTCTCTGGAACTCGGCTCCCTTCGGCAACCTCTGTTCCGCGCTCCTTCGGCCTTAGCGTCCCTCCCCTGAGTTCGGACACCGTTCGGCTAGATTCGGCTCTTTCCGTCACCGTGAGGCCGCAGTCCCGGAAGGGCGCCCATGGAGCCGGGGCTTCCGGGCGGACGCCTGAGTATGGCGCCGCTGTTGGAGTACGAGAGACAGCAGGTGCTGGAACTGCTCGACAGCGACGGGCTGGTGGTGTGTGCCCGCGGACTTGGCACCGACCGGCTCCTCTACCATTTCCTGCGGCTTCACTGCCACCCGGCCTGCCTGGTACTAGTGCTCAACACGCAGCCGGCCGAGGAGGTGCGACTGCGGGATGGGTAGACACGAGGGTTTGGGGGACATCAGACGAGATCGGCGCGGCGGGAACGCAAAGCTGTACGGTTGCAGGGATCCCAAGCCCATGCAGGTCTCAAACAGGGCACGAAAGGGAATGAATTAAGATCCCACCAGAGATGCGAGGCACCTACACAGTTCCAAGTCGCTGCGAAGGAGGGAAGGAAACCCCAGGGAAATCCAAGTGATTGCCACGACAGGGGAGGGCATCGAGTGAGGGTCCTTGAAGGAGATCCTGGACTCTGACACTGCGGGATGACTGCCAAGTATGGAACGCATCCCAAGGAAATCTTGGGTTCCTCAATTGACATGAGAGAGCATTGACTAGAGGTCCTTGAGGGAGGTACAAGGCCCAGACACAGTTCGAGGACACTGAGAATAAGGGTCCCACACACTCCCTGACACTGAAAAGGAGAGGGGCGACTAAGCTACACATTGAGGTAGAGGAGTGGATTGGATTGTGCTGCGAAGGAGAGATGGTATCAGAATCTTGGTAGGAATAGTGTCTTGAGTTTGAAGTTGGATATTAAGGATTTTGGGGGGAACAGTGTGGTCCCTAAAAGGACAGTGACAGGGATGACAGGGTCTCTGAGAATGATTAGAAAGTGGAAAAGGAGACCCTGAGGCTTCACAAAAGAAGAGGGACTAGGGAAATAAGGTGGGGGCTGCGTGGGGTGGGGGAGACCGGAAGTTAAAGCTAAGGGAGCTATTAATCTGGGTTAAGGTGATCCTGAGGACAATGGAATGAGACATGCCTTGCTGGGGAATGTTGGGAGATGGGGACATTGCCTAGCATGATAAATCTGATGATCCCCTATGTGTAGTGGCCAGGAAGAAAATGTCAACTGAGAAGAGTTATTGACAACTCCGTTAAAGGCTGAGGCTCTGTTGGGTTCCCCTAGGAATCTCCAGGGCTTGGCGTGGGACTTCATGCAATGTAAGATACCCAGAAAAGTGGCCTTAGACTGAGAGACGGGCCATCGGACCTATGGACATTCTGGCATCTCTCTAGGAAGCATCAGTACTGATCTAACAGTCTAAAGTGTTGTCTGCAGAGAGGAATCCCTTGTCTCAAAACCTGGCTTTGGCCGGAAGTAGTTTCTAGGTAGTAGAAAACTTTTAACCCAAGGTTTTAAAAGGTTCTATGACTTGGTGTTGAAATGGAACTCCAAAGCACAACTTAACCTTATAAAACAAAACCTTAATTAAAGTAACCTGATTGCCTGATGGGTATAAAAGAATAACTTAGTTTGCATATTTGCTGTGATGTTCATGAGCTCTGAGAATGGAGACATCATTTTAAATCCCTGTAACCTATTTTAAAACTGTCCTGCCCTGTACTAAGCCATTTACTAATGAGTTTAATTTTATTTAGGAATATTTTATCAATCAGCTGAAGATAGAAGGAGTTGAACACCTCCCTCGACGGGTGACAAATGAAATCGCAAGTAACAGTCGCTATGAAGTCTACACGCAGGGTGGTATTATATTTGCCACAAGCCGAATACTCGTGGTTGATTTCTTGACAGGTAGAATACCTTCAGATTTAATAACTGGTAAGAATTTGAAATCTTCCTTATCTACAGTGTGAACAATGTTATATTTGTCTATCTCCTCTGCAAAATGTTCTGCTCTTGTTACTCAATATTGTAATTAAGCTGTTGACACACTACTTAACAGTTACAGAGGTTCAGCAGGTATGTATGACATGAATAAGTACGGCTCCATGTCACTTAATACTGAGGATCTATGATTTAGCTGTTATATGGAGGCCTTAGAGCTTACATACAAAAACCAGTACGGATGGCCTGGAAAGGTGGATCAGAGATTAAGAGGGTTCCCTGCTCTTGCACAATACCAAAGCTTAGTTCCCAGCAGCCGTGTAAGGTGGCTCACAACTGCCCATAATTCCAACTTCAGGGGATCTGATTCCCTCTTTAGCCCTCCAAGAACACTGTACTCAACCTGCACAATGTCCCCCAGCCCACCCCATCACACATGCACAAATATATATGCATAACTTTTAAGATAAAAATAAACTTAAAAATCCTAAATGTTACAGTTCAATTAGACATTGACCTCTTGATATAACCAAGAGACATAGTAAACAGAGCTGTTTGGGCCTGATGTCACCATTCACACAGCATACTGTTTTACAGTTAGTTTGTTTTTATAAGTAGAAGGGAGACCTCCAAAATAAGGAAGAAAAGTACAGTATAGTAAATTAACTAGTCATTTAATATATTATTGAGTATTATGTACATTGTACATAATTGTACATGTTGTATGCTGTGTAACAAGTGGTATATTTGTGCTAGATATTTTTAATTTCTATTTTTTATGTTCAGGAACGTTTTTCTTGTGTGTATGACTATGCACCACATATATCTGGTACCTGCAGAGGATAAAAGAGGTTTGATTCCTGGAACTAGAGTTATAGATGGTTGTAAGCTACTATGTAGGTACTGGGAATCAAGCCTTGGTCCTCTGAAAGAATAAATAATTTTAACCACCGAGCCCTATCACTAGCCACAGTATTTGTATTGGCATACAAACCTAGAAAGGGTCATGTTCTGACAGAGGTGTACCCACTGGAACATGGGTATTTTTCTGCTCTGTTTTAACCTTGCAGCCCATTGCAGGTTGAAGCATCATTATGTAGTATGTGATTGTATATAAGATGTGGCCCCTTGTTTTCCAGTCTGACTTTTAGTAATATTGTAGTTGATAGGCATTTGCCCTTTGGGTATAGCCAGACTTGATGTGCTTATCAATATTCTTCATAAATCTCTAAGTAAATTTGCTTTCCTTCCTTTTCCCATGATTTAAATTAAATTAAATAGTTACTTAATACTTCAGAGGGGAAAGGTGGGAGATAATTTCAGCTAGGAGTAGTGTAGAAGAAATTGATTCTCATTATCATTTGTCCCTTCAGAAATCTCTGACTGCCCTGTAACTGATATAAGAGCCCTGCTTGTCTGCCATTAAACTACCCTGTGCCCCTCTACCCAGAACACTCAAAACACTACATTGCATTTGTCTGTTCATGTCTGGCTCACCCATAAGCTTTCTACCAGAAGCACTTGTTCATCTCAGACTGAATAGCCAGTATGTGTCAATAACACTTATTTGATGGCTGCTATTGAATTGCGTGTGCAGTGCTCAGTGGTGAGTGTTCTAATGGAAGGAAACATTCATACACACACTTCCCATTGTATGCACCTGATTGGCTGAATCAGGTTTTGTCAGTCTTGTTAGCATGTTTCATTGTCGTAGACAGTGTCTTGAGCATCATAGCTAGATGCACCTGACTTTGAAGACTAACACCCCACTCAAACAAGATCCTTAATTTTCCTGAACTTCATTGTCTTAATTAGGGTTTTACTGCTGTGAACAGACACTACGATCAAGGAAAGTCTTATAAGGACTACATTTAATTGGGGCTGGCTTACAGGTTCAGAGGTTCAGTCTATTGTCATCAAGGCAAAAACAGCAGCATCCAGGCAGGCATGGTGCAGGAGAAGCTAAGGGTTCTACATCTTTACCCAAGGAAACCTGGAACAGACTGGGCATGCTCAGGCATCTAGGAGGAAGATCTCCAAGCCCATCCCCACAGTGACACACTTCCTCCAACAAGACCACACCTTCTAATCATGCCACTCCCCAGGACGAGCATATACAAACTGTCACATTCGTTTTTCTCATTTTTTTCAATTTTTATATTGAAAATAGATTCTTCTCTCATATAATACATCCCAACCACAGTTTCTCCTCCTAATGGATCCCCCAGATCCACTCCCTCTCTGTTTCTTTTTAAGAAAAGAGCAGTTATAAGACCCCAACCCCCAATCAGTGGTATTTACTTCAAGAAGTCCCCAAGACACTGAGATTGATGCAAAAGCAAGAGGTTTATTTTCTGGTGTGTCGGGATTAATCCTCAACCAGTTCCTTGAGGGGAGTGATGAGAAGGCAACCCCAAATGGCTATTACAAGCAGTTTTTATACTTTTCAGGGGCACAGTTTACATCAGCAAGGTTACAGTTCAAACTTATTGGCTAAGCATATTGACCTTTAAATCTATTGGCTAGCAAGCATGACACGTATTTGAATTATACCTGGGACTTTCCAGGGAGTCTGGTGACTATCAGTACATTCTGAGATTTTTTTTACTCAATAATGTACCTGCAGGTGGAACTTGGCCTAACCTTGACCCCAGGCACGAGGGGGAAGCTGTAAGGAGAGTGTGGGACTGGAAAACACCTTAGGGTCCCTCATTCCTCTCTTTTTCTTGTATAAGCTCCAATCCTGGAGCTGTGCTCAGGGCTCTTGGGTAACTAGCTCATATTCTTCAGGTCCTGTTCTCAGGGTCTCATATTAGTGCAGGACCATCAACTGTACTGCTCCTATTCTCTCTTTTATGAAGGCTATAAGCTTGTTCAATATGCAGGATTCAAAGGTCAACAATAGCAGGAGAACAATTAGGGGTCCTAACAAGGCGGTCTGACATGAGTTACGTGAACCCAGGCAGTTACTTTATACAGGGCACTAAGTTTAGGCCACAATTCCTGTTGACTGATCTGGAAAGCTTGCAAATGAGCCATAAGACCCCTGTCAGCCTAAAAGTGACTCTGGGTGGGTGTGTCAAGAGTCTGGGTCCAGGGAGTGGAAGTCCCATACAGGATCTCAAGGGGGCAGGTTAAAATGGTAGGGGGGTGAACAGGGCCAGAGGAAGGTGCACCACCCAGTCAGCACCAGTCTCCAAGGACAGTTTAGTTAAGGTCTCTTTTAGCATTCTGTTCATTCTCTCTACCTGCCCTGATCTGTGGGGACTCTATGCACAATGGAGCTTCCAATTAGTCTGCCAATCCCTGACTTACCTTAGAGACAAAAGTAGGACCATTGTCCAATCCAATTACCTTGGACACTTTGAACCTCTGGAAATTTTCCTCTAATATCTTCTTGGCTACCATGGTAGCTGTTTCCTGCATGTTGGGGAAAACCTCAACCCATCCGAAGAAAGTATCCACAAACACTAGAGGGTAATTGTAGCCATATTTTCCTGGCTATATTCTGTAAAAATTGACCTCCCAAAATAAACCCCAGGCCACTCTCCCCTAGGTCTCTTGCCCTGTTTGCTCTTGGCTGCATAAGCATTTACTTGCTGACATACCGTACACTGCTCTACAAGGTCCATCACATATGCCTTAGATCCCTTGACTGCTTGGATGAGCTTCTTATCCCCTAAATGAGTCCATCTGTGCATTTGGCCTAGTAAGTCTTTTGCTTGCTTTCTGGGGAGTATAGTTTTCCCTTCTTGTGTGCACCACTGCCCTTCATTCTCCAGGCAGTAGTTGGTAGGGTGGCTAGCAATCTGAGTCCTTTCTCCTTCAGTATATTCTAAGTGAGGCTATCCCTTAGCCCAGTTCCATTCCCCAGCGGAGTCTCTTACAGGCCCATAACCAGGATAGGCTCCTGCATAGCCACTTCTCGAGTCACTTGATCTGCCTGGTTATTGCCTCGGGCCACTGAGTCTCTTCCCTTCTGATGTCCTGGGCAATGAATAACACTCACAGTTGCTGGCTTCATCAGGGCATCCAAGAGATCCAAGGGTTTCTGTTTGTTTTTTATTTCCTTTCCCTCTGATGTGAGCAGTCCTCTTTGTTGGTATTTAGCCCTGTGGACATGGGCTATGGCAAAGGCACACCTGCTATCCGTGTATATGTTATTTTTCTTGCAGCCCCAAGTTCCAAGGCTTTGGTGAGGGCAATTAGCTCTGCTGATGTGCTGGGGGATGGGGGATAGGGTAGAGATTCAGCCCAGGTGACATGTGATCTGTCCACCAGGGAAGCACCCGCTTGTCTTTGACCTTCTTGAAAAAACTGCTCTGTCTGCAAACCAGGTAGCCTCAGCTCCCAGCAGGGGTCAGTCTGACCCCCTTGAGACCTGCCGATGGAGCCTTGCAGTAGACCTTCAGGTGCCCCTTAACCTTCTTCCGTATTAAAGTCCCATACAAGTCTAATCAGGGGAGACCCACTGTGGACGACAGCCTGGTTAATCCATGGTGCCCCCATATCTGAGGGGGCATTCTTTCTGGCTTCCTACATTATCCTCTCTTGCTCTTCAGTCATGAAAAGCACTTTCATGAGTTGTTGGGTATCATCCCATGTGGGCTGATGAGTAAATAAAACAGTCTCAGAGAGATTAATCAGCCCCTTGGGGTTATCGAAAGGGGGGTGTTGGGCCTACCAGTTGTACAAGCTGGCCGAAGAGAAGGGCCAATACTGCATGCCCTGATTGCCATCCTCATCTATAGGCCATAGGCTCGGAAGGGAGGGCCACTGTTGTATCGGGGGAAGGGGCCCTTTTGCTCCAGGTCCCCGTGGCCAGTCCCGGTTCCAAGGGTCCCTCCCCACTCTCCTCCCTTACTGGGGCTGGAGGAAGAGGAGGGTTAAAGGGACACTGGAAGAGGTCTCAAGGGAGATCCTTGAGGAAGGGTCGTGGGAACTGGGGCCATGGTAAGAGGTTAAGGGGGTGGAGGATCCATCAGCAGCCGATCTGCTGTGGAAGGGTCCTGGAGGATGTTCTTTACAGACTTGTTAGTCTCTACTAGGTTCTTCTCCTTCATGGCCAGGACCTCCGAGAGTCTCTGAGACAAAAAGGTCCTCTACTAGATCTTTCCAGGTAACTATATAGGGCACGTGCCCGAGGGATCCAGGCCTAAAGACTTTCCTCTACTGCTCTGATCACCTGCAAGTCGAAGGTCCTTACAGGTAGCCACCCTACTCCAAAGGTAGGCCATTCCGAGGAGCAGAGAGTGACTAACTTGCCCTTCTTTACTACTTCTGACAAGTTTTCTTTTTCCCTAATTTCCCTCCAGTGGTTAACTAGGATGTTTAATGGGGTAGATTCAGTCTGTCCCATGTCCAAAAATGTCATCAGTCCAAGTCCAAGAACACAGAGAAAGACAATCAACACACAGACAGTTCGCCCCTGCCACAGGCGCAGAAACTGAAGAAACCAGCAAGACTCTGTTGGCTCCCACTGATACTGTGTCTTGCCATTTCCAAAAGGATCAGAGTTCTCCTGACTCCCTCCTGGGGGCCTGAAGCATCCTCCAGACTCCCCACAGTCACAGCATTAAGGCAAGTCTACCCACAGCAATTGACCACACCAGACCAGAGGCTTTCCAGCCGACACCGTGCTCAAGAGCCTAAAGGGAAAGCAGAAGACAGAGACAAACTCTGACTTAGGCTCCTGTTGCCATTGCCGACCTCAGATCAGCCTAGTCGGTGGTCACTCAGGGGTCTCCTCAAACCCGGGATGAGCCTCCAAATGTAAGACTCCTGACCCTTGGTCAGTGGTACTTACTTCAAAGATGCCCCCAGTGAGACACCAAGATGCAGATCAACACAAAAGCAACCTCAATCAGCCCCTCAAGGCAAATTATGAGAAAGTGACCCCTGAATGGCTTTTACAAGTAGTTTTTATACTTTTTAGGGGCACAGGTTACATCAACAAGGTTACAGTTCAAACTTACTGGCTAGCAAGCTTGACAAGCATTTGAATTCTACCTGGGACTTTCCAGAGGGTCAGGTGACTATCAGCACATTCTGAGAATTTTTCACTCAAGAATGTTGCTTTGGGTTGAGAATGGAACCTGGCTCAACCTTGACCCCAGACAGGAGGGGGAAGCTGTAAGGAGGGTGTGGGACTGGAAAAAGCCCTTAGGGTCCCTCACAGGCCTTCAAAACCAACAAACAGTACAAAACAAGATACCATGAGACAAGGCAAAGATCCCTCCTATTAAGGCTGAACAAGCCTTCCAGCAGAAGGGAAAGAGTCTCCAGAGCAGGCAGAAGAATCAGAGACACACCCATTCCCACTGTTAGGAGTCCCACAAAAATACCCAGCTAAGATCCATGACATATATGCAGAAGGCCTGCATGTGCATATTAAGCAACCATGCAGTCTTCATGTTTGCTGTTCAGTGTCCGTGAGCCCACGTGCGCCCTGCTTAGGTGATTCTATGGGCCTTGTTTTCCTGGTATCCTCCATCCCCTCTGACTCTTAACAGTCTTTCCTCACACTCTTCCTCACTATCTTCTACGGGGTTCCCCAATCTCCAAGGGGAGACCTCAGATTTTCCTCATAAAGTCTGGCTGTGGGTCTCTGTAATCACTTCCATCTGCTGCCAGAGGAAGCCTTTCTGATAACAACTGGACAGGGCACTATTCTATGCGTATAGCACCATGTCATTAGGAATCATTTTATTGATCTTTTTTTTAAGATCAGTTGTATTTGGTTCTTGCCCCTAAGTCTCTGGGTTATCCAGTCTCTGGTTTCTGGCCATCCATGCAGTGTAGGGCAAGGGCTCATTCACTTTCATGGGGTGGGCCTCAGCTTAATTCAGACATCACTACTCCCACAAGTTCTGCACCACCATTACCCCAGAACATCTTGGAGGCAGGACAGATTGTAGGTGGAGGATTTTATGACTGGGTTGGTGTCCAGGATTCTCTTTCAAAAGCCTACAGAGTACCATCATGTACTAAAGAGAGACTAGAATGTAGAGGTAAAGGCTCCAAGCCCACACCAGCTTGATCTCTCTACATTCAGTGAGCTGTATGGAAGTTGTCCTCAGCAAAGGAACCCCGCCGACAATTTTTAGAGGGTGGCCTTCTGTCCTAACATCAGTCTGGGGTGTTTAGGGATCTCCACTAGACCTCCTCAGCAACTACTTAACCAAATGTAACCCACCACTAAAAGCCTTGCCTGGCTACAAAAGATGGCCAGTTCAGACTAGTATTCTCCATTACTAGAAGTCCTCACTAGGATCACTCCCTATGACCTATGGAAACTGTAGAGCTTCCATAGCACCGAGTTCCCACACTATCCCCCAGTGTTCCCCAATTCCAGCTTCTCTCCCTCTGTCCCCCACCCATCCTGCTCCCATCCCCTTCTACCTGGAGTTCACTTACAGAATCTATTCTGTTTTCCCTTTCCAAGGAGATCTATGCTTCCCCCTGTAGCCTTCCTTTCTCCTTACCTCTCTGTCTGAATTATGGCTTGATTACTTAACAGTTAATATCCACTTGTAAGTGAATACATAGGTACTGGCTGGTTTTGTGTGTCAACTTGATACAAGCTGGAGTTATCACAGAAAAAGGAGCTTCAGTTGAGGAAATGCCTCCATGAGATCCAGCTGTGGGGCATTTTCTCAATGAGTGATCAAGGGGGGAGGGCTCATTGTGGGTGGTGCCATCCCTGGGCTGGTGGTCTTGGGTTCTATAAGAGAGCAGGCTGAGCAAGCCAGGGGAAGCAGACCAGTAAGTAACATCCCTCCATGGCCTCTGCATCAGCTCCTGCTTCCTGACCTGCTTGAGTTCCAGTCCTGACCTCCTTTTGTGATGAACAGCAATGTGGAAGTGTAAGCTCAATAAACCCTTTCCTCCCCAACTTGCTTCTTGGTCATGATGTTTGTGCAGGAATAGAAGCCCTGACTAAGACAACATACCATGTCTGTCTTTATGGGTCTGGGTTACCAGCCAGGATGATTCTTTTTTTCTAGCTGGATCCATTTGCCTGCACATTTTACCATGTCATTCTTTTAACCACCGAGTCATACTCCATTTTGTAAACATACCACATTTTTTTCTTTAGGTTAAAAGATACCAAGGTGGTTACCAGTTTCTGTCTATTATGAATAAAGTCTCAGTTGAACATAGTTGAACAGGTGTCCTTGTGGTAGGATAGTGCATCCTTGGGGTATTTGCCCAAGAATGGTTGCTATTGCTGAGTCTTGATGTAGATCAATTCCCAGCTTTCTGAGAAACTGTCATTGATTTCCATAGTAACTTTACAAGTTTGCACTCCCACCAACAATGGACGAGTGTTCCACTTTACTCACGTCCTCACTAGCATGAACTATCACTTGTTTTTTTTGTTTTTTGTTTGTTTGTTTGTTTTTTGTTTTTTTTATCTTAGCCATTCTGTCGGGTGTAAGATGGAATTTCAGAATTGTTTTGATTTGCATTTCCCTGATGGCTAAGACTGTTGAGCATGGCTGTAAGTGTTTCTCGGCCATGTGAGATTCCTCTATTGAGAATTCTCTGTATAGATCTATGCCCTATTTTTTTATGAATTGCTTGTTTTGTTTTAACATCTAGTTTCTTTATATGTTTTGGATATTAGGTCTCTATCAAATGTGGAGTAGATAAAAATCTTCCCATTCCATAGGCTGTCTCTCTGTCCTATTGACAGTGCCCTTTGCCTTAAAGAAGCAATTCCGTGAGGTTCCATTTATCAGTTATTTATCTTAATGCCTAAACTATTGATGTTCTGTTCAGAAAGTTGTCTCCTATGCCAGTGCATTCCAGGCTTGTCCCCACTTTCTCTTCTCTCAGGTTCAGTGTATCTGATTTGATGTTGAGGTCTTTGATCCACTTGGACTTGAGTTTTCTGCAGGGAAGTAGATATGGATCTATTTGCATTCTTCTATGTGCCCACATCCAGTTAGACAGGCACTTTTTTCCAGGGTGTATTTCTGGATTATTTGTTGGTTTTTTTTTTTTAAATCAAAAATCAGGAGTCCATATAAGTACATACACAGACATGCAGTAGGCAAGGCACTCATACACATAAAATAAGATTTTTTTAAAAGGAAAAAAAACCCACTATGTTAGAATGATAGCATTACTGTGCTGCTTGAACATGGTAAACTTTTAATAAACAGTACCAAATAGTTGCCCTTTTATAGTTGGAGATACTAGAGCATCTAAAGCCCTTATCTGTCCTGCTCTATGTTGTATAAGTGTATTAAGTTGCTAACATGACAACATTGTCTAGAAACTACCACTAGATGTCAGTATTACACCATCAGTCACACAGAGTAGGCCTGCACAGTCTAAACAGCACCCTCTCAGAGCCCAAGCTTACAGGTGGGTTCTTGACTGAAACTGACAAAGTCAGTCCATCCTGGGACACACGGGACTCCTATAGCACTACCACCACCTTCCACACTCACCCTGCTCAGATGCTTACAAGGACCCCACGGAGGCTTCAGCAGGAAGCACGTGTTTTAGAACCTTTTTCTGTGTCCACCCTCTTTCTGGATGACCTCAGTAAGGTTGCTTCGCCTTCCCCTCTTTTTAATAGCTCCATGAGAGGAAAAGGCCCAGAATCCTCTGAGCACACCTGCAGGGGCAAGCCCTGATTGAGCCTCTGGGGACATTTCATATCCAAATCATAATGTCAGATAGCCCAGGGTGACCTAGCCTCCAAAGGCCTACCTGAGCCTGTATCAAAGCCTGCACCTAGGGTTAGGGTTAGTGCTCTCCTTTCTTCTGGATTCTGAAACAGTGCAGACCTTTTTAGAGCACAATGTCCTAATTTGAGGCTCACCTATAGTTTGAAAGTCCAGTTTTATTGTTTTCAATTTTATGGGATATTTCTGTTGTGTGTGGTATGCACGTGTATATGTGTGGGTGTGTGCACCTGTGCACATACATGGGCCAGAGGAAGGTACTAGGTGTCCTGCTCTGTCACTTCTCATCTTACTCCCTGGAGACAGGACCTCCCACTGAACTTGGATGCAGTGGCAGCTAGCCACTGACCTCTCCTACAGCTCTGGAGTTGCCATGCACAGGGCAGCCATGCTTGACTTTCTATATGGTTGCTGAGGGTTTGAACTCAGGTCCCTGTGCTCTTGGGCTACCTCCCAGCTCTCTGTGTTAATGTTTCAACACAAGCTGACTAAGTGTGGCCTGTGGAGTCCTTGGGAAAGCCACCTGCTAAGTTTAAAATGTTTTCTGAGCGGGAGTATGTCATGTGTACTGGAGTGGTTGGAAGGTCTTTGTCCATAAGCTTCTAAATGAATTTTTACGTACTTACTAGGTGGTTAGTGAGAGTAAAGTTTAGTGCCAACCAATTTGGTTCAGAAGCTCAACCTGGAGAGGGATTATGAGAGAAGGGGTGTCTGGGAGCAGAGAAAACAAACAACTAGGAGTCAAATTGTGGATCCAAGCTGGCAGCCTGTATTCTGCTTGAGACAGCTTTCCAGACTTCTTTCTGTTCTGCTTTTGCTGGCGATCTCCAGGCAGCTCTTCCCCCTCCTCCACTCCCTCCGTTCCGCTCTTGCCAGTTCTCCAAGCAATTCTCTCTTGCTATTCAAAAAACCTTCTCTGGATAGTTCATCTCCTGCAGATCCTCAGACCAGTCTTTTATTTTACAACCCAGTCATTTACTCCGGGTTCCCTTTTGATTATCCTGTGAACCAGCATTCTGTGCTGATTTTTTTAGGAGACAAAAAAAGCACATTTTTTTTTAACTTTACAAAAGAATTCAGAGATCTGCCTGCCTGGGTTAAGCACAGACAATAAGCTAGCTGGGTGAGACCCACCCTAAAATTATCATTTCTGTCACACCTGGGTCTGTAGTAGATAATATTTTCAAAATCCTGACTTTGACCATTTATGTTCCTGGGTGAAAGACACGCGCAGCCTTAGTATTTTTAAATATGCCTTAGGCAGCTCAGTAGTTGGGTAGCTGCCTATCCTCCATGCTGCTAAAATCAACCTTCCTATCAATAACCCAAGTTATTACTTTGGGCTGCTCTTAACCCCAATTGGCTAGCCCACATGGCTATGTTTTTTAGGCTCCACTAACCCACGGTGTCTCTCCTTTCTCCTGTCCTGCAAGTTCTTACAAGATAGCTTCTTCTCTCTGGTGGTGCTCTCTCTAAGCCCTTAAAACCTAACCCCACCTATCTTTTCTGCCCAGCTGTTGGCATCTCTATTCACCAACTACAATTAACTAGGAGCAGGATCATTCTCTCTTCTTTGGGGAAAGAGTTTTTTGGGGGAGGGTGCAAATTAGCATTAGAATACAAGCAACTTTAAGCTAACCTGCCACAGGGCCTAACCTTGCTCTGTCCCTGGTCAACTCTGCCTTCATAAGCGTAAACAAAAAAATTTAGCTGGGTGGGATCTCCTGCTATCACGACTCCCTAAATCTCTTTATCTCCTTTGTTGAAGTGTTTTCTTTTACTGTTTATTGTAATGCTCAGTGCTGGCCTCCAAGATTTGAAGTCTGCATGTAGCCTGAAGGACCCTGACCCAGTTAATTCTGATTGGTATCTAAAGATGCCAGCAGCTAATAGGTAAAAGAGACAAAGTCCAAGTTTAGGTTTTCATTGCTAGAGATGTGAGGAGGGAGATCAGGGAGAAGCCACCATGAGAAAGAGCAAGAGGAGTCACCTTGGGCTAGGGGCCAAGAAAACATGGCCCAGACTGCCCAATGGGTTAAGAGCAGCCAAGGGGGAATGGGGTTATCAGTGAGAAAGTAGATTCCAACAGCATAGAGGGTAGGCAGTTGCCCAACTATTGTGTTGCTTAAGGCATATTAAATATAAAAGCTGTGTGTGTGTCTTTCATCTGGGAACATAAATGGTTAAAGGGGGAAGGAACCCCGTGTCTGAGTTTTTAAATTTTCTACAACACTCCTTCCTTAGTATCTTTCTGGCCAAGTTGTCTCATAATGCAGCAGCTGCTTTTGTTCCTGTAGACTCACGAAGCCCCTCGTAATTAATATTGCATTTGTATTTTTGCATAGTTGAGAAATTATATATATATTTTGAACTCATGTTTTTAGAGTTCTTAGGGGCTGTTCTAAAGGTCCCAGCAATTCCCATTTTGCTGAGACATTACCTATACCTTTGCCTCCCGGACTACTGTCTCTGATTATCATGGAGTCATTAACATTAACAGAAAATATTCCTTGAAGGAGGAATGTAAAATATGTTTATTATTCTACAAACAAGCCTTAGCCCACAGCTTAGGCCACACGCCTGCTGGCCTTGTCCCAGGGGCAGGAGCCATGTCATTCTGTCCCTACCAGGGCCACGCTGGACAGGCAAAATGATGCACTGTGCAGGGTTATTGAATGACAGAAAAGGCCCTTTGTCAGCATGTCATTTTCAGGACCCTGTGAGTGAGGTAGGCAGACCCAAAACTCCGTGCACGTGTGTGCATGGACATGCCAATAAAGACTGAGAATCCTATGGAAGGATGAGTGTGACAGAAACGACATCTGCCCCCTGTTATATCGCATGCTTCTCTCTAGATTGTCACTAAACACACTGTATTAAAATGGGGGCTCAGTAGGTAAAGATGCTTTGCCTGACCTGAGTTCCATCGCCAGAATCCACATGGTGGAAGGAGAGAACCAACTCCTGGAAGTTGTCCTGTAACTGCCACCCATGTATGCCGTGCTTCCCTCAGGTGTGCACTCACAATAAAGAAATGAACGGAATTAGAATGGTAGTGTGTTAAAGCGCTGATATTTAAAATTGAGAAACATTTATAATTATCTTCTTTGTATGCGCATGTATTTGTATGTGCTCTCATGTGGGTAGATGTGCACATGTGTGTAGAGACCCAAAACTTGACATCAGATGTCGTCCTCAGTCTGTGTCTACTTTATTTACTGAAGCAGGATCAGTAGCTCCCCGGGTACAGGTGGCCCCACAGCTACCCAACTGTTCTAGGAGTACAAGCTCCAGTCCTCACACCAACATGGTTAGTGCTTTACCCACTGAGCCGCCTCTTCAGCCTTTGTTCTTGTTTTTAAGATTCAGGGGCATTGTACCATACAGACCACAAAAGCTCGGTGCCAAGTATGGTGGTGCATGCTTGTAATCCCAGTACTCAGGAGGCTGAGGCAAGAGAATCATGAGTTTAATTAAAGCCAAGCTAGGTTAAAGATCGTGTGCCAGCCTCTACAAACAAAACAAAACAAAACAAAATGTTGTAATAAGTTTGTTCATTAAAGTTTTTTGTTTAAAATAGTGTAATTTATAATTTAGCTCTTTGTTAACTGTATCCTCAAAGCTGACTTCATCTAATGGGATGCAGATGCTACCCAGACTTGTTAAAATGAAGGTATTTTATGTAGTTCATCCGTTCACATAGTGGGCTGTTCAAGACCCATGCTCCCTGTCACTCCAGCGGCCTGCCCCCTTGTGGTCCAGACATTCATGTTCACAGAGCTCGGGAGACTCACTCCCTCACTTCACCCCCCATGTGCACACTCGTCACTGAAGCTAGAACACAGACCGCCACCTGTGTGGGTAGGTTTGTTGTGGACCTTCGTACTGGAGGCTTTCCATGAAGATCTCTGGCCGGGCCAGTGCGAGGGTTCTGGCAAAGGAGAGTGCGAGCAGGGAGGGGGAGTCGTTTCCGCAGTTTCTGCTACTGCAGCTGACCCCACCTCTTTCTCTGCTGTGCCATCTGAGTCCGGCAGGACTAGGCCAATGAAAGGCTCACTAGCCAAGGAGGAGTGCGGGGAGCTTCAGGTGGCATTTCGGGAGAGCAAACCTCTTCCCAAGTGTTACAGCTCTTAGGACAGAAGCTCTCAGATGACAGAGTAGTTTTCGCACACCTTTAGTCTTTCTGGATAGGATTTTTATATACAGTTTTGGGATGGTTAGGGTCAAACAACAGGTACTTCTCCTTGGCTTGGTCTGAGAGCTGGGGGAAACCTTATTCGCATGTGGGACGACTTGGTGCTGCTTCTATGTGACTGAAGACCACAGACCTCTCTGCAGGGGGGGGAGGCGGTTTGTGGGAGGCTGTCGCTAAGAAACAGGAGCCAGGGGCCCAGGGGGCATGGCCAAACACCTGCCTTACCTTGCGGGCCACAGTCACCTACTGGGTCTCCAGGGTTTAAAGCCTGAGCTCGACTAGGGACCAGGCTGCCTATGCACAGCTCACCACCCCACAGTTTGTGTCCTATTTTCACAAGCTAGAGTCATTGAAAGGAGTGACCTACATAAGATCTGGCTATAAGCAGACATATAGGGCATTGTCTTAATTAATGATTGATGGGGAAGGACCCAGCCCATTGTGAGTGGAGCCATCCCTGCCCTGGTGGTCCTGGGCTCTACAAAAAAACAGGCTGAGCAAGCCATGGGGAGCAAGCCAGTAAGCAGCACCCACCATGGCCTCTGTACCAGCTTCTGCCTCCAGGTTCCTGCCCTCCTTGATTGAGTTCCTGTCCTGACTTCTTTCAGTGATGTAGAAGTGTAAGCAGAATTAACCCTTTCCTCCCCAAGTTGCTCTTGGTCTTGGTGTTTCATCACAGCAATAGTGACCTTGGCTAGGACCCCACCCTTGAATAGGAAACCACAAGGGTGACTATTGCGCTCTAATAAATCCCCTTCCCCTGTCTGTCTATAGAGAGATTCATCCTGTACATTCTGTTACTCTAGAGAGCCCTCACTGTACAACTCCCAACAGGCATCCTTGTGTACAGAGCACACAGAATCATCGAGTCCTGCCAGGAAGCCTTCATCCTGCGTCTCTTCCGCCAAAAAAACAAGCGCGGCTTCATCAAAGCTTTCACCGACAACGCTGTTGCCTTTGACACTGGCTTTTGTCATGTGGAAAGGGTGATGAGGAACCTTTTTGTGAGGAAGCTCTACCTATGGCCAAGGTAATGACGCTAGGGAGCGTGTTCTGTGAGCAGAAGTGCCTTAACTGAGCTGCATTTTAATGCAGTGGATGGAATACAGTGTGAAATTTGCTATCCTGTCTATAAAGACCTCCTCCTCCTACTCCTCCTGCTTCTTCCTCCTCCTTCTCTTTATAAACACATTTGTGTGTGTCTCAACTTTATGAAAACTACTAGTTGTACGATTATTCTTTTAATTGTTTCGTATCTCGGATTAAGAACCACCTGTAAATAGTAAATATTTTGGTAGCTCAGCTCTACTGTTAGAGGCACAAAAGCAGCCAGCAGGATTGCTCAGGGGTACAGGCACTTGCCTGAGTTTAACCTCCGGGAACTACATGGGAGGAAAGAACTGACCATGGGTTGTCCTCTGAACTCTGAGTGCACAGACACACACCACAAGCAGATAGATGAATACATCTTTTAAAATGAGTAAGATCGAATAGTAAAATGGCTCGCTGGGTAAAAGGGCTAGCTCCCAACCTTGATGATCCAGGACCCACAGTGCTGTCTGGCAGCCACCACACATGCACTACAGCACGTGCACACCAAATAACCGTCATGGGGCACTTTTTGTTGTTCCGTTTTGTTTTTTAAGAGCACTAAGCTGCTGTACACAGTAAGGACCCAGGGCCTGGAGCCATGTTCACCCACACTGTGAAAGCAGGCCTTGGGTTGGCCTGACACTTGTTTTCTGGGCCTTCCTGCTTGACTCAGTGAGGCCCGGCATGTTTGTATGCATCGCCATTGCACTTCCGTCTTGTCTGCAGCTGTTGAAGCTGATTTGGAAACTGTCTCCATAGGTTCCACGTAGCAGTCAACTCATTCTTGGAACAGCACAAGCCTGAAGTCGTAGAGATTCACGTGTCCATGACCCCCGCCATGCTTGCCATTCAGACAGCCATACTAGACGTCTTAAACGCATGTCTGAAGGAACTGAAGTGCCACAACCCGTCGCTAGAAGTCGAAGATTTGTCGTTAGAAAACGCTCTTGGGAAGCCATTCGACAAGGTCCACTTCTTTTCTTCCTCTTACCCCTCATCTGGTTAGGTTATTTTAAAGAATGGAAGGCATTTCAATATTCACCATGTTCTTTGTAGGAATTAAACTATAGGTGACTTAAAGTGGACTGCTTTGCCTACTGGAAAATAGTAAGTCACAGTGACATACGTGATGCCATGTAAGCATAAGACTGACTTTTTCAGTTGTGAGTGAGTGAATGTCTTATTCACTCAAAGTATAATCAATGTCTTCCAAACTGGCAGTATCTGGGTATCTGTAGACAACAAGTCTATAAAGGAATGTTTCATAATTGGGCACCCCTGAATTTACTGTCTTTTTAAAATAGAAAGTCGGGTGCAATTTTTTGTTTTAGTTTTGGGTTGGGTTTGGTTCTATGGGGGCTGTTTTTGTTTTGAGACAGGGGTCTCACTATGTGACCCTATTGTCTCTTATAGTGAATCATGAGCTCCAAAATGCTATCTTTAAGAAATTCCAAGTCACATTTATTTAACCCATGCTGCTGTCTTTTAAATCCTGGTCCGTCTCTGTGTCACTGGGAGCAGTGTGTGGAGGGTGTAGAGGAAAGGCCAGTCTACTGTGCAGTACTCATGTGCAGGATGGATCTCATGCGTTCCGTGTTCTCCTTCATCCTCGTGTGTGTACAGCTTAGTGTGTGCTGATCACAAACCTGTCCTAGAAAGCAGGATGCTTGGTTGAACACTGATTTCTGTCTGATGCCGCTGACAGGTGGGAAGCAAGGAATATTTAAGACATTCCTGCACTAATCACATCTAAATGTAAACAGAGCTTGCACCAGGTCAAACATGACCTTGAGGATCCACACATCCTCTAACAGAGTGATCTGCTGCTATGGCGTGGCTCTAGCCTCCGTTCCCCCATTGGTTTCTTGTGCATACTCATCCCAGTCTGGAGCATGAACCATACGATCACACAGATACCACCTCTGTTCAGATAAGATGCCCCATATGTTGCCATTTCTGTTCATAAGAATGAGTCCCTGGTTTTCCAACACGTATCAGGCCGTTTTTGTCTATGATGTGTATGACCATGCATGTTTATGTATGTCTGCATACATGTGCATGCACCACTGTGTGTTGTATCTATGTGTGCTGGGTGCACATGTATGTGTGTGTTGCACATGCTCCTGATTGTGCAGAGGCCAGAGGAGACATGAAGTGACCTCTATCACTTCTTTGCCTCATTTCATTGAGAAAAGGGACTTTCACTGAATTGAGAGCTAAACTGATAGCCAGAATGTCCCAGAGGTCCTGTCTTTGCCCCCATAGCTCCAGCATTAGAGGTTCATCCTATCTTTTTATGTGGGTGCTGGGATTTGAACTCAGGTCCTTCTTCTGCACAATGGACACTCTTACCCATAGAGCCATCTCCCCAGTCCCCTGACAGTAATGTTAATAATAATCAAGGGAGCTTAACTCCATCTGGTCATAAAAATTGTAGTAATAAGACATTATGCTTGAAAAATTAAAACATTATTAGGATTTAGTGACCTGAAACTTTTTAGCTACTTCCTTGGAAAGAAATATTTAGGGAATCTTATTGTAGTAAAATTCGAAAAACAAAACATTTAGCATCTTAAATATGTTTTTACATATCCAGTGAATAACCCTTATGGAAAGTATGGCTGTGTTTTAAAAAAGGTATATTGAACATATCTTAACAACAATAAATTGTATTCTTTTTCAGACAATTCGCCATTACTTGGACCCTTTGTGGCACCAGCTTGGAGCCAAGACTAAATCCTTGGTGCAGGACTTGAAGATACTAAGAACTTTACTGCAGTATCTCTCTCAGTATGATTGTGTTACATTTCTTAATCTTCTGGAATCTCTGAGAGCAACAGAAAAGGTGTTTGGTCAGAATTCAGGTGTGAGATTAAAACTACCAATATTATTCTAGGAGCTGGTTTGAATAATGTGTTAATGGAAGGCGTGCTGTATTCAACTCATGTTACATGTTATAAATTGCATTTCATGCTCACTATACAAGAATGTAGAGATTTATTGATTACTAATGTCCCCACCTACTTAACTTCTGTTCTGTATAATAAATATAGCCATGCCTGACAGTTTTATTTCCAGAGAAGACTTTTGTAGTACAGATAGCCTAACTTAGAAATAGGTTGTGTTCTCAGAGTTTGGTTGGTAGAAACTTAAAATTAATTTTCTTCAAAGACCCTAAGGGATAATTTCATCCACTAAAATGCCAAAGGCTTATGAGATTCATTTATAAGTACCCACATGTACAGTGACTCTCATGCCAACTACCCAAGACCCTTGAGCCGTAGGGTCAAAATATGTGCAATTAATAATTTTCATTGCTTCTTTAGAACTTTCTCAAATAACAAAGTACAGACCTGGGGATATAACACCATGGTAGAGCACATATCTAGCACATGTAAGGCCCCAGTGTAATGGACACACAACAGTGATGTAGTGCAGAGGTACATGAGAAAGCACCCATTAGTTGGTGCTACTGCCTTGGATTATGCAAAGTTATGTGTGGAGTTCCCCAGTACCACCTTGGAAATGTCAACATGGTTATCTTAGAATTACTATAAGCAGAGTTTTGAGATCTCATACCTATGAAAACCTCTTGAGTAGCCCTAAAGGAGGCCCTGGGCCACACTTTGAAAACCACTGGTCTAGCCAAACAGAGGCTGCCACAGTAAGATGTGAAAAGCAAGATGGCAGCCAGTGGTCTATGTGGGTCATGTGACCATAAAGATTATTTAAAACTGCCACTAATTGAAGCCCTTTTTTTAAAAAAAAAAACCATTCTATTAGGTTGGCTTTTCCTGGATGCTAGCACCTCCATGTTTGTGAATGCTCGGGCCAGAGTTTACCGTGTTCCAGATGTCAGACTGAGTAAAAAGACCAAAACATTGGAAAAGATGGCGAATCCAGAAGGGCAAGGTCAGGCCTTACATGCTTCTCTGTTCACAGTGGCCACAGTGGCATGGGAGCAGGTGTCAGCAAAAAGCAAATGTAGCATCTTCTGTTATGCATGGAGATGTGTGCAGTGCATGGGAAGAGTATGCAGTGAAACCAGGATGATATCCATGGCCAGAGAACACTGGTGTAAAAGCCAGACATCAATCAAGAGTGTTCTTACTGCTATTCAGGAAACATTTCAGCTGTTACTATCTTGGCCACTAAAATCTTAGTGAAACATTTTAGCATTTTTTGTAACTTTTAAAGAATATAAATACAATAGACAAAGGTAACTGTAGGTTTGATTTCAGTTTTTATCTAGTAAGCATCAAGTACCACTTTTTCTAAGGTCTGCCTGGGATGGGATATTTAATACTTGTTTTTGCCTATTTTAAAGATCTATTCAAAACAATATATTCATATGTTTGAATACCTATAGAATTAAAAAAGAATAGTTGTTACCTGCTTTTGTCCATGTTCAGGATTGTAGAAAGCATAGGCCTATTAGAAATAATAAATACTGCCACGTGGCAGCAGTGGTGGTGCTGGTCTTTAATCCCAGCACTCTGGAGGCAGAGGCAGGCGGATCTCTGTGACTTCCAGTTCAGCCAGGGCTACACAGAGAAACCATGATTCTAAAAGCCAAACAAAACAAAGAAAGGAAGGGAGGGAGGGAGGGAGGGAAGGAAGGAAAAAGAAAGAAAAGGGAGGGAGGGAAGGAGGGAGGGAAGTAATAAGTATTGCTGGCACCTATCCCTTGCATTGTGTAGCTGCTGATATAGCATCACAACTGACAACGTAGAGCAGTCTCCGTTGGCCATGCACATGGTCAGTCACCTCTGCCCATTTCAGCTAGACTTGTCAGAGACTTTTTCTAGGAAAGCAGCCCCTATGTTGAATGGTGGAAGCCCAAGGACATGTCCATTCACAGTGATGTTAGTTTTCTGTTGCGGGAAAGCCTTTGGCGTGGTTCTAGCTGAACATCACACAGAATAAGGTTATAATTTATTTCTGTACAGAAACTAAAAAAGAACTGGTCCTAGAAAGCAATCCAAAGTGGGAGGCGCTGACTGAAGTCCTGAAAGAAATCGAAGCAGAAAATAAGGAGAGCGAAGCCCTTGGTGGCCCAGGTAGGAACAAAGAAGTTGGTGACATTAGTGTGCTCTGTTGTTGCTGAGACAGGATCTCATTGGCACAGATTGGCTTGGAGCTTGCTTTGCATCTGAGGCTGGCCTTGACCTTCTGATCCTGCTTCCTACTACTGGGTTCCAGGCAGGTGCCACCAAGCCCCACCCAGCACACAGACAGTCAAGGTCAGTCACCTGGAGCCAGCGCTGCTTCAGTTTTCTCCAGGTTGTGTCATTTTGTATTCATGGAGCGCTGGCTTTACTGCTCGGCCTCTCAGGACTGCTATTTAGAGATTCAGCTTATTTCCATGTATGTATTCACCAGGTCTTAAATCTAGACTCTTTCAGGAGTCAGCTAATGGCTTTTCTGTTTTAGATGCCCAGTCAAGTGTCTTTCCAAAGATTCTCAAATGCCTCTATTGGCCGAGCTCTAGAAAAACGATTCCGATTGCAGGCCTTTTGCCTTCAAACATGAGCGAGCTAACAGATGAGCACTGTAGACTAAGACAGATGTGTAAATAGAAATAAAGCTAGATAGTAAATGTGCATGTTTGAAAATGCTGAGTCTTTGAACTGCAAAGTAGTAAAGTCAATCGGGGAGGGGTGGTGGGCACCGGGGAATGAGTACAAAGTGTCACGACACTATGAACACTCCACTGGAAAGCTAATGACTGTGCACTAACCTAAATGCTTTGCTCCTTGGGTTGGTCGAGAGGTGAAAGCATGTGGTTGCTACCTAAGCCCCCTTCTGAACAATTTGTAAGGAGGGTAAGATGCCTTCCTTTAGAAGGGAACTCAGGGTGGCCCAAAGGAGCTGAGGGTGGGAGTGAGCAAGCATGCGTTCTCTCCGATGGCAGGTCAGGTGCTCATCTGTGCAAGCGATGAACGCACGTGCTGCCAGCTGAGAGACTACCTGACTGCGGGAGCAGAGGCCTTCCTGCTGCGGCTCTACAGGAAAACCTTTGAGAAGGATGGCAAAGCTGAAGAAGTGTGGGTAAATTTTAGAAAGGGGGACGGCCCAAAGAGAACTAGGAAGAAATCTAAAAGACCAAAAGACGCCCAAAACAAAGAGCGTGCTTCCGCCAAAAGGGGGTCTCTCAAAAGGAAGAAGCCAGAGCTGACTCTGACGCAGGTGTTGGGGACTGCTGAGGAGCCGCCAGAGGAGAGGGCTTCGGAGGAAGACCTGCACAGACAGACCAGCAGTAGCCCCGAAGGCTGCGGGGAAGAGATTAAGCATGAATCATTTGATTTAAATGTGTCATCCGATGCGGCCTATGGCATCCTGAAAGAGCCCCTGACCCTCATCCATCCGCTACTGGGGTGCAGCGACCCCTATGCCCTGACGCGGGTACTGCATGAGGTGGAGCCCAGATACGTGGTTCTGTATGATGCAGAGCTCACCTTTGTTCGGCAACTGGAGATCTACAGGGCTAGCAGGCCTGGGAAACCTCTGAGGCAAGTCTGTGCCTGACAGTTCTGCAGGCTTTAATACAAAAACTGCCCTTCATGGTGGCTTTCTTATCATTAACCCACGATGAGGCTGGTTTGATGCTGCTTTCTGGTGAATGAGAGAACACTGCAGATGGATGTCAGCCACCCAGGCTGAACTGCAAGCCTTCAGCACCCCTGGCATTTTCCCGTGCCCTGCTCATATTCTTTCTTTATGTCTGAGTGTGTCTCTTACAGGTACAGTATCTGGAAAGTCTAGGAAATTGATAATGTTCTGTGTAATACCAAAGGTAATATACTAATGGCTTAGCCAAATGTTTTTAATCTTCTAAAACACACTGTAAATTTGTAAATATATTTCCTTACATGTATGAGTATACGCACACCATCCCAGCTTGCAAGAATTGTTGATGCCTTCCAACTTCTTGTGGGCTCCAGGGACCACACTCATAATATTAGACAGAGAACACCTCTATCTACTGAGCCATCCCACCATCTCACGGCCTCCAAATTTAAGAAGTGACTCTGAATTTCTTTCTCACAAAACCAACATGTTTTAGGAATTACTGTACCAGGTTTTCTTGGGTTTCTAGAAATATCTTAAAAATCTACCAATCTATCAGATGAGAAAGAATACAGTTTTCTCGCTCTCCAGCTAGCTAAAGGGAAATAAATATCAAAATTAATATCCTGAACTCAGTCTGAACCAGAAACACAGCCAAGAGAAACCTTTATAACAGAGTAACTAAGGCAGCATTTCATAGCAGAAGCAACAGGTAGCACAGAAGGTGCCCAAGGGTAAAGACCCTGCAAGAGCATTGTCCGATAGTCAGTTACAGCCTGCTAGCCGTCAGCTCCCAGGTAGCTTATGTGCCCAAGAACAGGATACTGCCCTGTCAAGGGCAGAAGAGATCTGGAAATTCAACTGCTTGCTCAGTCAATGGGAAACTTGGGCTCAGAAATGGAAGTTGTTGGCTTTAGTCATATGGCACATCCATGGAGCAGCTGAAATCTCCTAACTCACCCAATGACCTTTCCCCTCTCTGACTTTAGAGTAAGATGGTCTAGGGAGATTTGTGCTAAAAGTAAAGCAGGCTTAGAAGGAGATAAGGGGACGCCTCTAATGGGGACTCGGGGGCGGGGGCATGATGCATTTGATTCAGCCTCAGCCACAAAGGAGAAAGAAGCGAGTTCTCTGTAGATTTTTAAAAAAACATTTATCTTTAATGGTGTGTGTGTGTGCGCGCGCGTGCGCGTGTGTGTTCCAATTGTCAAAGATGCCAGAGGAGGGTGTAAAAACCTTCCAGGGACTAAGATTACATTTTTGCAGCCTAAAAGAGTCCTGTCTTAACCCACAGGGTTTACTTTCTTATATACGGAGGCTCCACAGAAGAGCAGCGCTACCTGACTGCTCTGCGGAAAGAAAAGGAAGCTTTTGAAAAGCTCATAAGGTGAGGTGGGTGCCCTCCTCCCCTGAACCATGCTGTGCCTGTCCTTCTGGGTCCTACTCTGGTGGGAATATTAAACAGCTCCCAAAGAAGGTCGGGGGAGGGGGGTCGTGAGTTACAGAATGGCTGGTACCCAATGTCTGCCTGCTACACACTCCCATTCTCTTCCCTCTCTCGTACCCATGCAGTTGCTCTCTATGGGTTTGATGAGTAGAATACAAGTTGTATCTCTTACCTGAAATACTTGGAACCAGAAGTATTTCAAATGTGATATTTCCATATAGATAATATATGTGTAGTGATGGGATCCAATCCTGAAGGTGAAGTTCGTGTGTTTGTTAGACCTGTGGCCTGAAGGTCATTGGAGGCAACAAACTGGACACTTCTGTAAGTGCCACCAGCACAGGATTGGACATGGAATTTCCTGTTGTGCCATTGTGTTGGGCAGCCAAACACTTTACAATTCATGGCATTTTGAATTTCAGATTTTTCATATTAAATGTATAAGGGAAACAACTGCCTTTGACTGTCAGCACCAGACATGCCACAAAAACCTGTTCTAGGAGGGACGCTCTCCAGCCCTGCACCCTCTGCTCCAGCATCTTCCTTTTCAATTGTGGGTTTCCCTCCTTATAAATCTCTGTGGTTTGCAGGTGGGCTGCCACTCTATTGTGTCTGGGAAGGACTTTTAATCCCCAACCCCACCTCAATTCTGACCACTGTAACTGTGTGCTGTCCTTCTGAACATGTGTATCTGTTTTTGAGTGTGGATGCCTTGTTGCCAATCCTGGTGGGTTCCAGTTTAACAGAAGAAGCTGTTTATGGGACAGTCACAAACTGGCTGACTACCTTCTTATCCCTAAGCATCTGGGAGATCAGATGATCCACCAGAAGCCATACCAAAAAATTGTAGTGGACTGATGATCTAAGGGACATCATAGAGCTGAGCCAGGCCAAAGAACAATAGCTACGTCTTCATAACGGGCTTTCCATCCCTTGGACATGGGCATTGTCCAAGGCAGTAATCCTGGCATAGAGCTAGACAGAATCCCAGAGTGGACAGCATCATACAGGCTTGACTGTGGGTGTTCAGCATCTGTATACCCAGGTTAATCCAGCACAGACATTTCTAGAGATGGGTATTTATAGTTCAGTCCAGTGGGATGTCACCCTTCCCTTTACATCTTCTAGAACAGAGGCGATTCCTTAAAACTTCTAGACAGGTAGCTTTGTTACTCTGTCCTCTTAGCCTACAGAAGTGCATATGGGATTGTTTCTATTGTGTAGTGTGTGTGTGTGTTTATGTTTAAAAGCGATTTCAAAAGTAATATCTTATTACACAAATGACCTCTTACCCACAGTTCTCAGAGCCCCTGTCCTCTGAGTGTCCAGCAGTGATGTGACTTCTTGAGCATCTGGCCTATGCAAATGCTGTGAGGAAGGGGGTCACACTGATCAGAGGTTCAAAAGCTCAGAGCCTGGGGCCTCTGTGGCAGCACTGCACATTCCAGGTGGCATGCAGCTCTCACTTGTAAAGTTGTCTATGAAAGGAGACGGATGCCGTTGTCTGCTGAGAGGAAGCTGGCAGCAATGACAGGTTAAGGAAGAGAAAGGGGCAGCTTCGAGAAATGCTTAGGAGACGAGTCAGAGGTGCGGCACCACCGGCTGTGGGCCAGCACCTCCCACAGTTCTTACTGCTTTAAAATATTCTGTATCTGACTTTGCTTTGATCAAAGTAATTGTTACCAAATTACAAATAAACACCTAGAGCTTACGTATCCTTATTAGGTCATTGGCTTTCCTGTGTCAGGGTCACCAAGGTCACTCTCCAGTCAGAGATCTGCTTGGAAGGACTCATAATTAGGTTGTCACAGCAAAAGGACACAGCTAGCATCAGCAGAGAAAGTCACAGAGTGAAGTTCAGGAGCCAAGTAGGAGTGAGGTCGTCTGAACCGTGAGGTGCACTCAAGTCTCCTGCAGCTACAGCCTACAGCACATACAGACATGGCAGCAGGGACACTGGTGCAGCCTTGGTGTCCACAGCCTTCATTGAGGCTTGGTCTCATAGGCACAGCACCCATGTGACCGATGTTCTCTCTCCAGCTGCAGCCTGCCAGAGCAAAATCAGGCACTCAGCAGCAATCACAGGTAGCATACACTGATCAAACACTTGTCCCTGTGACCCCAGGCCTGAGGTACAGCACACCCTCACACTAAGGGTGCTTCAGGGCTCAGTGCCCCTCCCTGGGACTTAGCTTTGGCCCAGCTATAAGCATGCAGGCCTTTCTTGGAATTTTGCCAAGCTTCAACTCCTGTACTCTGCACTGTTCAGTTACCTCTATTTTGGTACCTTGTTGTTACCGGGGAGATGATAGGCTATGAGACTAGAATCCCCTAGAGGATGCTTTCATGCTCCAGACTTGGATCTTTCAGCTACTGCCTCTCCCCTGGTTCATCAAGGAGCCTAATCAAGAAAAAGGTGCTTGGAATCAATAGGGGTAATGTGCTGTGCACCTCCATACAGTGGTTTACACAAATGACTGACCATCAGAGACAACCATCATCAGGGTGGAGGACCCATGTAGCATCCATGTGTCACAGGTTAGTCCCAGCCCACAAGAAAATGCACATCCTCTTTAGTGGTATTTTACCTAAAACCTAGCATCACTTTTTTTCTAAACTCAGTCCCTACTTGTCTTCCACTTTGCAGAGCAATTAAGTGGCTACAATATGTAGAGTCTTAGGATACTTACTCTCTCAAAAGATCGGGTGGTGGTGTTTGTTTTTAAAAACACAAAGCTACACATGTGGTATACATTACCAGTAGGGCATTTGCACCTCGCCTGAACTTGGGAGAACGTTTACTGGACAGTAAGAGAGCAGACTCTTGCCAAGACCTCCATGGAAGATGTTATAAGAGCAACACTGGGCTGCTATTTAAACTAACCAGGAAGGAATGAATCAGGCAGACAGTCAGCAAATGCTTAGCTGGCTTAGAGAGAGTAGATTGCAGACAAGTAGAGAGATTCAGTTGCTGGAGAGTAAGGGCAAGGTGCTGCCTGGTGAACAGGTCAGTGGTCCACAGGGAAGAGTCAAGATCGTTTGGCTTTGCTGTAAGAAACTCGTATTGCAGAAGAGGACTTGCCTGGATGCCACAGAGGCTCCTGAGCTCCCCCTTCCCACCTCACATCATCATTGGAGCCACATGAACATCCCAGTGCTCCAAGCAAGACTGGGCTACACAATGATAAAAAGGAAATCGTTGTCATATTAAAGCAACAACAGAAAACATCAGTGCCTGATGTAGGTAAGGAACAGGTCCTTTTGATACTGGTAATGTCTGCTAAGCTCATGTGTGCTGCTCAGCAAGACTTGCTTTCTTTATGGTCTGCAGTTCCTTTCTGGGGTGTAAATTTTCTCAGAAATGGAAACAGCACCAGCCTCATTTGAAAGCAGACCTTTGGTGTCTCAGCATGACCCTGGATAACCATAGCAGGTGCGGGATGCCAAGAGCCCACCCAATGTGTTACATGCCCACTGTAGTCAGTCTTTTCAGATAGATTTTATTGGCATTATCCCCATTTTACAGATAAGAAAATAAATTGAGGCAGGGAGCCATTGAATGACTTATTCCAGGTCACGCTGCCAATAAGAACTAGATCTTTGCTCCTATCTGTGCTATATCCACCCACAGACAACACATTCATCAGGAAGCCCCCCCCCACCTCACACCCTCATGTGTGATCTGTAGTTTAATTTGTGAAAGTGGTAGAAAGAGAGAAAACACAAAAATATTAGAAAATAATATTGAGGATTTGCTGGCTGTGTTCTTGATGGTTTGCCTTTGTCCTCTTGGGTACATTGGGTGTGACCAGGAGTTGCTGCTGGGGTCAATGCCAGGCAAGGGTTTGCTCACAGAGCCCTTGGCCCTGGCCTAGAGGATGGTAAGAACGCCAGAACCATTCTCTTCTCCACAGTGTTTAAGGGAGTTGTGCTCTGGAGCAGCTCAGGTCTGATGGAGACACATCCCTCTCGCAGCTCCTTCTGTCTTACCTAGCCCCAGTCGTCCTCAGTCTGTGGCTTTGTTCATGGTTGCTTTACTTCCTCAGCTCTGCTTCAAGCCTTAAGAGAAAACGGTCCAGCTGCACGTGCTCTGGCACCAGGCACAGATTAGACTCTTAGTACTTGAGCCTCATGAGGTAATCATCACACGCTCCACGGTTTAAGCAGGAACCACCCAGCTTACTGTGATCCAGGAACAGTCCTCTTAACACATGCATGTGAGATACTGGGTTACTCTGAAGACTAGAAGAACTGTATGGCCATATTTGTTATATTTGTTTGTGTAGTTCATGTGTGTGTGTCTATATTCATGCCTGTATGCATATACACCCTGTGGAGGTCAGAAGACAACTTGCAGGGGTCAGTTCTCCTTCCACCAAGTGGGTTCTGGAGCTTGGGTTTGGGCAGTCAGGCTTAGTGGCAAGCACCTGGACCCACTTAGACATCTTGCCAGCCCAGCAATCACATTTATATCCTGATCACTTAACCCGGAGCAGAGAACACTCCATAATGCTTTCAAGCACACCCTCGAGGAGTGGCCTCTGTCCCCAGATACAGATTGTCTGTTGTAATCCCTGACATAAATTTTATTCTTGTATTGACCTTGATTCTCCTTTGAAACTAAAGGTGGATGGATGATGAGGCCTCCCATCTGGGTGTGGAGGGGAGGGATCAGAGTTTCATCATGCCTGCATTTTCTTTTTCTTTTTCTTTTTCTTTTTTTTTCTTTTTCTTAATCATTGACTGAGCTCTCCCTCCTTATGACCTGAAAGATATCTGACTTTAAATGATTTCATTTGTTTTTCAATGTTGACAGTGCCTTGACCTTACAGCGGGTTGGTGCAGGCTCAGTCACATAACAGACACTAAAAAAGCTTCATATTTGCACTCTAGATGGGGGGAGGCCTGCGTGGGGGCTGGGCCCCTCCAGTCAGTCCTACCTGCTGTTTATTTCGAATGTATCTCTTGCATTCGCCTTACCCTCAAGTCATGTATCAGAGACAATCCTCCTGCCTCAGCCTCTTGAATCCTGGATCACAGGTGTGCACCCCTATTGCCAGCATGTAGATCGTTTTAGAGATTAGATTTTTCAAAGGATTAATCTAGAATGTTGAGATCAGTCAAGTGGTGATTATGGCATTTGTTCCCCAGGGAAAAAGCTAGCATGGTTGTCCCTGAAGAACGGGAAGGCAGAGATGAAACCAACCTGGACCTAGCAAGAGGCACAGCAGCAACAGATGCTCCCACCGACACTCGGAAAGCTGGTACGCCCTCCCCTGAACCTAGCACCATTTCTGCCTTTAGAGGAAGCTGTGAAACCCTATGGCCACATGGTTTTACTCTTAAAAGCATGAATCGGACAAGGGGTATTGCTCACTGGTGAGGAGCTCTTGGCTGTTCCTGCAGAGAACTTGAGTTTGCAGTGCAGCACCTACATCTGGCAGCTCACAACTGCCTATGACTTTAGCACCATCCTGTGGCCTCTCCAGGGACATGCACTCATGGGCTGCATATAAACTCATGCAGGCGCGTACACACACATACATATAATTAAAATAATAATAAATGGTTTTTTAATGAAAAGGAAATGATTTGGGGAGACAGCAGATGAACTCTACCAGTGAAGCCTTCAGAGAGCTTCGTGGGCTCTGTGCCTAGCTCACACAATAGCTGAAGGACGATTTCCCAAAGTCCCTCTGCCTGTAGTCTCAGGGTCACACATTACTTAGGGATGCACCCTCCCAGCTCCAAAGCATTTTCTGTTTCTTGGTATCTCTCCAGTCCTGAGTGTTTGGCATGCCCCCAAGGTCTGCTGGACTCCAAGTACAGCACCCTTATTCACAAGGATTTCCACGTCCATGTAGGCTGCCATCAGCCAAACAGCCTAAGAAACAGTAGGGTTAAAGATGATTTAACCTCTGCTGACATTGGTTCCATTCAGACCACTGGACTGCTGAGTACAAGCTTCATGCTCTGCCTGCCACAGGCTCAGAAACAGCGGAGCCAGCTGCTCATGCGCTAAAACCCTCAGCCTTAGGACTGACTGCCTCCCTCCCTTTCTTCTTCCTTCTTTCCTTCCTTCTTCCCCCCTTCCTCCCCTCCTTCCCTTCCTCCCTCCCTCTCTCTCTTCCTCCCTTACTTCCTTACTTCCCTTGTTTTATCGGTATTTGTCAAGGGCTGGAGAGAGAGAGCTGGAGAAATGGCTCAGAGGTTTGAGTCACTTGCATGAAGGCCTGAAAATCTGAGTTCTGTGGCCCATCCCCCTGGGTAGCAAGAGAAAAGCCACACTGAGAATTGCCCTCTGATCTCCACACATCTGCTGTGCACTTATGGCCTGAGATGCTTATTAAAGCCCTGAGCGTACTGACCTCTATCTAACGCAGAGATTCTGCTTCTGGGCGTGGGAACTGAGGTCACATCCCAAAGACACATGGTAGAGAAGGGCCCCGGGCTGTGTGCTCTGGGGAACACTGCTTCAGAATTTCCATATCCTTTTTGAAGCAGATATTTAACTCTGCCTTGCTTGGTAAGCTTTTGGGAAGAACTGTAGCCTGTAAGGCAGGATGAAGGAGGTGAGATCATGCTTCCTAGAGCTCTGCCCTTTGGAAGTCTGAGTTTCCTGTTGGTACTGTAAAGCATTACATGAATTTGGTGGCTTGAGAAGCACACATTGACCTTTCAGGCTAAACAGAATCCCCATTGGCTGTCACCCATTAGCTTCAGGGCTGTTTTTTCCTGGCAGGAAGGTCTGTAGAAGAGCCATCTCCTTGTTTTCCAGTGCCTTAGAGGCTACCTACATTCCTGGCTCATGGCCCTTCCTCTACCTCACAGCCATGCCGATATCTTCTCTGACCCTGGTGCTTCTCCCTTTCCTAAGTACTTAACCAAGTTACTTTGTCAGTTTTCTGTGACTATGGCAAATACCTCATGAAACAACTTAAGGGAGGGAGTAATTGGACCTATCTCAAAAGGTCTCAGTCCATCCCAGCCAGCCTCATTGCTCCCAGGCCTGTGATAAGTCAGAATACTGTAGGAGAAGGCTATGGGCATGAAAGCTGTTAATTTGTGGCAGCAAACAGACAATGTCAGGGTAAGTGAAGGACAGCTCTCCGTGGCCTGCCCCAGTGGTCTGCCTTCTCTGATGGCCCTACCTCCCAGCAGTCCGTTCATCTGTGACTTTCATCTCACTACCTTCCTCTGGCCTCCACATATGGGCTCACCGTAGCTACACATACACATGCCACACACACAAACCCTCACATACACATGCTCACATATATACACACACAGATAACACTCATACCCAAATGAGGTTGTTCTTAAAGCAATAGCGTTAACATCCCTGGAGTTTGTTGAAAATCCAGTTTTTGAGCCTTTGATCCCATACCTGCCCTGTTCAAAATCTGCTTGCTAGCATAGCCCCCAGTGTGCACATCCGTGTAAGAAGCTGTTCCCAGCATCTTCCCTTTCCCATCTCCCTTTCCCAAAGGTAATGGCAACAGCTCAGAAGGCAGTCTTCTTAGCCCTTACTGCACATAGGACCTAGAGATATAAGGACCAGCACAAACATACATACATACATACATACATACATACATACATACTCACTCTCCATAAGGGCTCGGAGAGGAACCAGAGCGAAGATGTTTGTGTACCATTGTAAGTCGTAAACTACGAGCACAGCCTAACTTTCCCATTGACTCCATTTAATTTGGGGAAAACTGCCTCTGCTTTCTCTATAAATTCTACTTTTAGAATGATAGCAAGTGTCACAGCTATTCATCTGAGTTTAACAACAGAAACATTTAAACCTATCCAAAGTCATCTCTAAGTTCTCTTCCCTGTGACCCGACCTAAATTCCCCTTTTTGTAGGTGGCCAGGAGCAGAATGGCACACAGTCCAGCATCGTGGTAGACATGCGTGAGTTTCGGAGCGAGCTCCCATCTCTGATCCATCGGCGGGGTATTGACATAGAACCAGTGACTCTGGAGGTGGGTGATTACATCCTGACACCTGAGCTGTGTGTGGAACGCAAAAGTGTGAGCGACCTCATTGGCTCACTGCACAGCGGCCGCCTGTACAGCCAGTGCCTAGCCATGTCACGCTACTACCGGAGGCCCGTGCTGCTCATCGAGTTCGACCCGAGCAAGCCCTTCTCCCTGGCACCACGAGGTTCCTTCTTCCAGGAGATGAGCAGCAGCGACGTGAGCTCCAAGCTCACACTCCTCACCTTGCACTTCCCGCGCCTGCGACTGCTCTGGTGCCCCTCGCCCCACGCCACAGCTGAGCTGTTTGAGGAGCTGAAACAGAACAAGCCACAGCCTGATGCAGCCACAGCCATGGCCATCACTGCAGACTCCGAAACACTGCCTGAGTCAGACAGATACAACCCTGGCCCCCAAGACTTTGTGCTAAAGATGCCTGGGATCAACGCCAAGAACTGTCGCTCCCTGATGACTCAAGTGAAGAACATCGCAGAGCTGGCCACCCTGTCCCTGGAGCGGCTCACGAGCATCCTGGGGCACTCGGGAAATGCCAAGCAGCTGCATGATTTCCTGCACACTGCCTATGCAGACTTGGTGTCCAAAGGCAGAGTGAGAAAGTGACTGCTCTCACAAGGCTATTTATTGATCATTTGCATAGCAATTCATTCTTTCCCGGGGCAATTAGTAACTGGCGTTCTGTCCCCCAGGGCGTTTGTCCAGAAGCCAGGATTTCCCCCTGGGCTCTGTGCCGAGGTGTGTGCTTGCCTTCCCTTGCTGGCTCTTGCCTGCCACTGCTCTCTGCCAGGCCTGCACCCTTCCATTTTCAGTAATGTGTGGTGAGATCTTGCCCCTTGATGCAAACACAGCTCGTGTTTGCTTTCCAGGCTGATAAAAACATTCCATCATGGTCCTAACACCGGCTCCACAGGTCTTGGTAGGCCTGAGACAGGACTGCTGTTACCAATATGCTTCTTCACCTCTCACACGCAGAGACAAACTAGCCCTCTAGTCTCCTGGTCACCAGGTATATGTAACATGAACTGTGGCTCGGTTGTTTAAGCCAGTGTTTTTAACAGAATTAATTGCTTATGGACAAGATTTGATGAGGTAATAAAGGGCTTCTCAGAATCCTTGGTTTCTCAGTGTTTGACCTCCAAATTCCTACTCTAAGCCCAAATGACAAGTCTAAGTATCCCCCACCTCACTGGTGTAAGATGCCAGGACCATACCAGAAGCACTCCATCTCTTCCCTGCCCGTGGTCGTGTCCTGGCTGCTTCTCCTTGTCTGGGTAAGAACTGAATATGAGCAAAGGTGGGCCAGGTGCTTTCTAGATGTGGGTTTCCCTCCTTCCTACTAAAGGAGTGTGGATAATGGATAAATCAGTACAGAGAACACATAAGAATTCAAAAGAAATACATAGGTGTTTAAAGAACCACAAACCAATCTCATGATTGATTTACACTGGATTTTCTGTGTTAAAATGGGATTCATCGCATCTTCATGCCGTTTGCAAACTCTCACACTCAAGCATTAGCTATTTATGTGTTCAGTGACAAGCAGTAAATTTTCTTCCTCAAGAGCTATTGCCACATGAATTCTAGCTTGTCACATGGTTGAGTGTTCTATTGGTGTCAGCCATCTTTGACTGCACTGATGAAAAAAATGGACCTTGTAATAAAAATAGAGTCTCCTCCAAAGCACTCTGAACTAAACCTTATGTCTGGCATCTTGATTATTGGTACTTAACAGTACAGTTGTCCCTCAGAATTCATGGGACATTCCGTCTGTGAATCCTACAGCCCTTCAGTGGTGTTTGCTTATAACCTCTGCCTATCCCGTGAACTTCAGGCCATCTCTAGGTGGCTCACATCAACTGTGTCAGGACAGGTGGTAACAGCCAGTTTCCTGTGCTCCTCAATGACAGGAAAAAAGTCTGCATGTTTAGAAGAGATGCAGTTGTTCTTCTATTTCCCAGTCCTTGCTTAGTTAAACCTAAGAATACAGAGGACTTCCCCTGAGCATCCTGTCCAGAGCCCTTCAAGAATGAATGTCAAGACATAGTCAATTATTGGAGGCATAGAAAATGGGGAAGATAAAGCAGTAAGCTTATGATGGAAAGGGATCCAAGCTACTTGTTTCAACCCAGGATTAAAAATGTATTTGCTTTCTGGACCACGACAGAACTGCCTTGCCAGTTATACTGGATGGTGTGGTCATTCCCAGCTCATGAATACAGACATCCACTTCCCCTTATAGTAACAGTCCCCTTCCTCCATGTAACTCTGCCTCCCTTTTCTGTTGTTTTGTTCCATTAAACAGAAATTTTAACATAGCACATGCTATGATGGGTATTTCGTTCAAAGTTAAAATTTCAAAGCTCTTCTGCAAAGTGTATTCAACAGTCCTTATTTCCTAGTATAGCAGTATGTAGCCCGAGGGCTTCTGGTGTCCGTCAGCTCAAATCAGCTGTTCACTGCTGCACCCATGACAGGGCTTCCACCGCCTCACTTGTCCCCCTGCTGGCCGTCTTGCGCATTGCTAGGAGTGGAAGGCTTCCAGCACATCCATTTGTGGTTTGGTTTTCTCAGACTTTTCTTTTTTTACACATTTTTGGAATCTGATTTTGTTTCCCAGCAGCATTTTGCTGCCTTTGACGGTTTTGTTGTTGTTGTTCAAAATTATAAATACCGATGAGCTCCTGGGTGACTTTTAAACGACCTTTAAGAGCTAGGTCAGCATTGTGGTTACGAGCTGTTTTGCATAGAGCCTTGATTATGAGAAATTACCCTTGAATTTACTTGCTTAAATCCTAGCACCTCTCTTGGTGTTCTTAAAACTATATGAGGAGATATCCTACTTAATAGTAGCCATCAAGGCAAGCCTGGTGGCCCACAGCCCAACTAATCCCAGCTCTAGGGAGACAGAGGCAGGTGGATCTCTGTGACTTTAAGGCTATATATAGTGAGTTCCAAGCTAGCCAGGGCTGTGTAGTAAGACCTGTCTTAAAAACAAACAAATAAATATGGTGGCCATCAGCACTGCCCTCAGCTGTTTGGGAGCCCTGTGGTGTAATCCCCAGTTCACAGAGAACAAGAAATGCTTTCATCCAGCCCCCACCAGGTCAGGAACTCTCGGTCTGGGTTGTTGAGATGCAGGGACTTCGTGAGGAGGGAGGCTCGGTTCTGGGCTTCCCTTTTGCTTCTCCAGTGGATTTGATGTCACACTGCCTTGGAGAACCTGTTGAGGGAAATTCTCCATTAGTTTAGTTTGACTTTAAAATGTCCCCTCAAAAGAATTTTAAGAAAAAGATGACAGCACAGCCAGGCTTTGACAAGAATTGTCACTGTCCTTGGTTATTTTGCCCTCATGTTGACACCGTTTCCTTCTGATCCTGAGCGACAGCACACAGTTGCCCATCTCTTTCAGCACTTAGTAGTCTGTACCATTGAGCTGTTGGAAGACTGCTTCTTTTTGTTGTTTTAATTTATGGTTCCATAAGCCAAGATTTGGTAAAAGGGAGAGAAAACTGAAATATATTTACTCATAATGTGTGTGTTGGGGACGGGGTGAATTATTTAGCATCTTCCTCGGCTTTCTGGGCAAAGTAAAAATGTCAGTGCACAGTCAGAGGGCACATGTTGCCAGCAACACACCATTTCACAGTGAAGGTGCTCATTATGCAGAATAGATGGCTAGCACAGGTTTGCTCTGAGTTACTGCTTCTGCCTGGCTCTCAGTAACGTGCGCTCTGTGTCATCCATGTGATGTCCTTGGCTGTTCCTTCCTAACATGCTGTGACGTCTCCTTAACCAAGCTGGGGGAAAAAGCTGTTGTCCTTTGGAAATAACAGCTTTTGAAAATGGCAAGTGCGGTGTCTGGGGCATCCAAACAAAGGGTATTTTTAGTCCTTTTAACTCACAAGTTGAAGAGGTAAATTGTTCTTTTGACAGCACAAGAATTTATTATTATTTCTTAAGCAGGTTTAATTATTCTTTGAATCGGGTCACCACAGTGGTGCCTCTGCTTTGAATGTCCATGCACAGCCCGTTCTAACGTCCAGGAGGCCAGTTATTTTTCAGTGTTGTATCCTCTGAATAAGACTGGCAAACTATTGAACCATTTCTTCACATTGACCACTCGTCGTGCCTTATCTCATTTAATCCCCAGCACAAAGCCACGCAGGTGCCACAGACCTTTGTGCTAATAAAGCTGTAGCCAGAGAGCTTAAACAGTTTGCCCATAACTTATTCACAAAACCATGATTTGAAACCCGCATGGTCTGACTTCAGAGGCCATAATGAAGCATGAGTGTGGGAAGGTTCCTAGGGAAGGGGCTGTTTTGGGGGTGGGGGAAATAGTGTGGGTGTCCATTTTCATGTCTATAGTTCCAAATACCCTAAAGGAAAGTCAGACGAGCTTGTTTCCCAGTCAAGATCAAGCATGCAGATCTGGGCAGAGGTCAGAGTCCCCCTGCCAGCTGCCTGCTGCCTCAGACTTTGAAGGGCAAGGCACTTTCTGCTGGTTGATTAGGAAGACGGTTTTGTTCCTACATTAAAAAACAAGAGAGAGAGCTTTTTTCTAACTGTGTCAGTACTTTCCTGTGTTCTGAGCACTAGTACTCAGGACTGAGGCAGGAGGATGTTGAAATTCAAGACCAGCCTAAGCTGTCTATAGCCCATGCAGATTCATTCGTAGCAAGTGATAACATTACTGCTGGTTCTTGCCCAGGAACTGGAAGGGTTGCTGGGCACCTCTGATCCAGCTCTGTGTGTTGGTGAATTCCTTCTCCATAACTCTCCAAGTCTTTGATTTATTTCTAACCTAGTCTTCACACCTTCCTGGTAACCTTATTAGTTCAATTACATAAAAACTGGAACTCGGTGTTGGGTCTGAAGAGATAGCTCAGCAATTAAGAGAACTGGATGCTCTTGCAAAGGACCCCAGTTTGGTTTCCAGCACCCATGTGGTGGCTCACAACCATCTAAAACTCCAGTTCCAGAGGATCCAAACACCCTCTCCAGGCCTCTTCAAGTGCCACACACACACACACACACACACACACACACACACACACACACAGACAGAGAGAGAGAGAGAGAGAGAGAGAGAGAGAGAGAGAGAGAGTGCACATGTTCATTTAGGCAAAACACTAATACATATAAAAGTAAATAACTTTTTATTGAAAAAAAGATTTTCTTAAACAATACAACCACAGTGTTCTCTCCATCCACTCTTTAGAAGCTCCCCTCTGTTTCTTCATCAGAAAAGAGTCGGCCTCCCAAGAGATGACAGCCAACATGATAAAACAAGGTATAATTAGACACAGCAAAAGCCCTCATATTGAAGCTGGACAAGACATCCAACTGGAGGTAGAGTCCCAAAAGCAGGCAAAAGAGTCAAAGATACACCCACTCCCATTGTAGGAGTTAATGTATGGCCATAACGTACACAGAAGACTGGTGCAGACCCCGTGCTTGCCAACTCAGTCTCTTAGGAGCCTTACGAACCTTGCTTACTGGATTCAGTGGGCCTGTTCTCGGGGATCCAATGACCACCGGACACGGTGCCAAGCCTAGCAGAATATCACTAGGAATTGCTTCATTGATTTTGGTTGTTTTACAGGTTGTGTTTGGTTCTGCCCTAGATCTCAGAGCTACCCAGGTCAGGAGGGGTGGCTTCAGTGAGGGAGAGCATTTGCTGCCCAGTAAGGGGACCTGAGTTCACGTCCCCAGCACCCCAGTAGCAGCTGGGTATTGCTCAGCTTGCAGACTCTGTGTGACTGAGTAGAGATGTGAGTCCCAGAGCTCACTTGTGAGCCAGCGTATCTGCAATGGTGAGTTTCAGGTCCAGTGACAGACCCTGTCTCAAAAACATAAGAAAGCAATGGGAAAGCACCCATTGTGTCTTCCCTTGGCTTCTACATGCAAGTTCATGGACATGTATGCATACGTTAATTTCTTTAAATGTTTTATCTGCTCTTTGGGAATTTCACATCATACACCCCAATCCCACTCATCTCACCCTCCTCTCATGCCCACCCTCCACCCTTACAACCTCCCCCACAATGGAGAAAAAGAAATCTGGTAGAAGCTGTAGCATGTCTCCACAGTCCACACTTCTTTGCTTGCAGTTGTGCATTGTGTTGGTCTGGTCCGAGGCCTCTGACTTGTGTTACGCTATCAAGACTGGAACCTCACTGGGAGTCCTCTCGGTTGTTCTCTTGTCGCCCTGTGTCATGAGATCCTATAGGACCAGGTCCTTCATGCACACCAGCAGATTCATCAATGGGGTAGAGGGAGTGGGCTTTCCTGCTCTTGCACCCCAGCGCTGACTCACCAGCGAGTCTCATCCCCTACCCCACACACTCCCATTCCCCACCCCCACCTCTGTTCCTATTCCACCACCCCCAGGCAACCAGAGCCAGCTGCCCAGGTGAGGTACAAGACCCTCTCCTGAACTCACACCCTCACCCTCAGGGCAGCTCACCTGTGACTCCCAAATCCAGGGTCAACTCTACTGAAACTGGGCATGGTGGCTCATGCTTCGAATCCTAGCACCTGGGAGGTAGAAGCAGGAAGACCAGGAATTGAGGATCATCCCCAGCTGCTTACTGAGTTCCAAACCACCCTGGGCTTCTTACATGGGTACTTGAGATTTGAACTCTGAAGCTCCAATTAGCATACATTACATTTTACAGCATAAAATCAAATGAAGTTGAGTTTGAAACGGAAAGGACACTGAGTACTTAGTGTGCTCACTCTCTGAGGGTCTCTTAAATCTCTAAAAGATCTTTTAAAAGTCAAAACCATGGAAGTATGTGTAGAGGTTACCCACTCCAAATCTCATCTTTCTTCTGCTTTCTGACTACCCTGGAGGAGTGGGAGGTGAAACTGAAACCACTTCCAGAATCACTGCAACAGTCACAGCAACAGGAAATGAGGCTCACAACTGAATTGGGGCTTCAGAAATGAAAAGAAGGACATAAACTGCAGAAGCATCATGCGCTGGGGAGGAATGCTTGCTCTACAAGAGATGTCCTGAGTTCAAATCCCAAGTACCCATGTAAGAAGCCAGGCACGTACATTCCTGGAATCCCAGCACAGAGGTGGCGCTCAGTGACAGATTCTGCCTCAAGGAGTAAGACTGAGAGCACAGGAGAAGATACCTGATGGCGTCCTGCTCTGGCACCTCGAGCACACGTGGGCACACACACACACACACACACACACACACACACACACACACACACAGGTAGTCTGTGCAGCAAAATGCCTAGGGAAAGGCTAAATCTAAATGATGTCCAGTTTTAAGCCTGAACTCAAGAGATGATAATATCTAACAAAAATAAAACAAGTCTGGAAAGGGTCTGTTTTATTTTCCCCAGGGGAAAGAAAGTTCTCAATTGATTATTTGATTGTAAGTCAGAGACAGGAGACATTGTCATATGGAGATGTAGTAGATTAAAGCAATGCTGAGGGCCCCTAAAGGAACAATAGAACTTTAGAAAATGGCTCCATCTAGAGGAGGGGGGAAAGCTGAATCCAGCTAGCACTTGTGATGCTAGAAAGCAGGGAGTGCTGGTCAGTTTACACTGCAACCAGAGGAGGCCATTGTGGGTGACAAGCATGAAGAATGGGGGGCGGGGGGAGGGGGGACAGCCTGGAAGACTGAGAAACTGTGGAAAGGGTGAAGGCCAGGGAAGAGAGTCAGTTAGCATCAGAAAGAAGGTAGCCTTGCTAGCTGGTGACCAAGATGAAGGAGGAGAAGAGCTGACTAAAGGAAAGAAGATGCCAGCCCACCGAGAGGGCTCAGCCGTCAAGGATACTTTCCAGTAGGTCTGATGGCTCGAGTTCAGTCACCATGCTCCACATGGTAGAAGGGAAGAACCAGCTCCTGCAAGTTTCCTCCAAACCCCACATGGACGCCATGACTTGAATGCAATGATGTAAGCACACACAGGCGTATACACACACACACACACACACACACTGAATAAATGTGCTGAGAATGAGATTGGGTAGATAAAAAATAAAGACAGATTTTGCTTTTCTAACTTGTCACACCTACAGAAAACCTGTCTGAGTTGCCTCCTCTAAAGATCATCATTTATGTTCTCATGTTTACCCCTAACCTGGGAAGGAACTGGCAAGCCCCAGTAACTCACAGGGAGCTCCTTTCTCCTGCCTCTATGGTCCGTGGGTGTTGGAAGATGACAAGGATCAGCCTAGAACCCCTTTACATATGTAGCCCAGCTTTATAGGTTTATTATTACTTAAAACCTCTTTCTAAAAACTTATGAAATCAAAATGTGTGCTGGCCAATGTCACCTGAAAGCTGAAAGCCGACATTCAGCAGCTTGGAGAGGGTTTTTATTTTAGTGATGCTGAGAGCACTGTAACTGGGGCAGCTGGGTTGCTATGGTGACTGGGTCTCAAAACAGAGCCCTGTGCTTCAACACATCCACACAGCAGATGAATCTCAGGTTGACTTGGCCTTGACACTCATCCTCATTGAAGCATCCCCAAACTCCCATCAGGACTTGTGGAAGGGAAATTTGGGATCAGGGCCCAAAAAGCACTGGTTAAAAAATTGCAGCTTGGGCGTTTTTGAGCTGGGTCTTCTCAGTCCTCACACTCCTGAAAACCATTGGCTCACGGCCTGAAGCTCTCCCTTGAGGGAGGCTTGTAGCTTGGGGAATGTTTGTCCCGGAAGCAAGTATGATTAATTGCTCCAGTGCCGACAGAGTCTGAAAACTGAGACTCAGACCACATTCTTGTCACTTATAGATGGGATGAGGGTGGGGCGGACGAGGGAGGTACTGTACTGAGGGCCAGCGGCTGCTCTGCATGGAGCAGCACCCAGTAGGTCACTGCACACCCACGATCATCGCCACACTATCGGCCAGAGCCAGGGTCTGTCACCAGCCCATAAGCAGACTGTGACAACAAAAAGACTCCTGTCAGTTCAGGGAGATGGGTGGAACTGCAGACAGTCGGTTTTTTGTTTGTTTGGTTGGTTGGTTGGTTGGTTGGTTGGTTGGTTGGTTGGGTTTTTTTTTTTTAAGAAGCCGGCCTAAGGAAAATATTACTTTTTCTCTCATATGAGGAATCTGGACTTCTTAAAAAAATTAGAATTAAACTATTAATATATGCGGCATGGCAGTAGATGAGGAAGAAGACCTGCGGCAGGGAAAAGGCGAGACAGACACAAGAAGGCAATTGAGAGTGAACGTGAGCAAAGGACTATGATATGTATGAAAACGCCATAATGAAACCCAGCATTTTCACTGACGAAAACAGAACGAACAGAAATGTGCCGGTACTTTCGCGGAGAGAGTGGGCGGGAACAGACACTGCCTTTGAGGTGTGTGCTCTAAGCAGACCTCCGCGCCCACGCTGTCCTTTCGGGTCTCGACAGTAGGTGTCCCCATTGAGTCGCGCGTCCTACACGACGCTGGGGTACCGGACTCTAAGGATGGCTACTAGGGCGTATCTGCCTCGGGTTCTTGCCTAAGCATGACATGAGAAAGCAAAAAAAAAAAAAAGAAAAAAGAAAAAAAAAAAGAAGAAGAAGAAGATTCCTGACTTGCAGCATGACTCATTATGAACAAACGGAGGGCAAACTCGAGGCCTCTTATCGGAGCCCCAGTAGGCCCCAGAACAAGCCTGAGTCAGACCAGAGGTTCTGAGTCTGGTCGGTCAGAGAGTATATTTCCCCTTGAGGGAGAAATGTATTGAGGGGAAATGGTGCGAATTTCTTAAGATTGTCGGCAACCCCATGTTAAACCCTGGGCTTCTAGGAGAAGTCAAATCCCTCAAAACCAAGAAGTGTCCTGATTGAAGATAAAAATTGGCCACCCCCCCAAAGACACCAAGAATAGGTAAAAAGGGTTGTACCCTAGCGGCAGCGGTTCTATGACACACGTACCCAAAACCAACAGTCGTGCCTAACTTGTCACCTTACTGCATAGACACCCGACCAATGATTTTTGTTCCAATTGTACTGGTTTTGTTTTGGAGACAGCCCAAGCTAGTTTCAAACGCAAAAATCTTCCTACAGCAGCCTCCTGAGTGCTAAGATAGACGTGGACCACCACACTAAACTTGAATGATGGTGGTGGTGTTGTTTTAAGAAGAAATTTAGTTAGCCAAGTCTGGTGACACAGACCTGCAATCCCAGCCACTAAGGAAAAATAAAAAGTAAACTGGGCTGTAGAGTAAGTTTAGGGCCAACCTGGGCTACTTGGTGAGACGATCCCAAAAGGAAAGGTGAAAAGAGGGATGCGGAGATGTAACTTATTAGTGTTTTCCTGGCATGCCTATGACCCAGTGGTTCAGATAGATAATTAGAGGACAGACAGACAGATCGACAGACAATTTAGTGGAGGAAAAAATTGGCTGCCCAACATATTATATTTGTTGTGATCTCCCGGAGGCTCCTTATTTGCCCATCTATAGGGATTGGTTGCTTATATTTAGTGAAGACACATAAAATGAGCAGTGTAAAGGGCCCACACCAGAGAGGGCTGAGGGCCTGGCCCTCCAGAATGTCTGCTGCTGCTGCTCGCTCTACTCATTTATACTCAACTCCCTGTTCACTGGCCTGGAGGGAGTGGAAGCCAGGATATCAGGTGAGCAAGGACTAGAGAAGGCGTGGGTAGAAATCCTAGGTAGCAATGGAAAACTGAGGCGCCTTGGGTGTACCCCGCCCCTCCCCACCCAGGCAGCCCACAGGACAGAGAAGCCCATTCTTGATCCAGTGAAAGCAAGTTGAGTCAAGTCTGCAGTCTGAGTGCACTTAAGGGCTGCTGTCACCTGTGCTTGCAAAACACACACATGAAATTACTAAACACTTGGAGGTGTACACACCAGCAAGCTGATTAAATTAGGGCGAAATGAACACATATGCACTTAAAATGGCAAAAAAAAAAAAAAGCATCTTTCCAGGTGGAGTTAATCAAAAGCACGCAGCCTCAGAGGCAGGATGACCCAGATTTTTTTTTATGTAAATATCTTCGATTGGAAAAATATGAGCATGTGTCTACACATGGGCTTGCTTATGAGCTTCTAAAAAATATGTATGACTTTTCTGCCTTCTAAAACACCCTCAATGGATAGTAAAGAGACATTTTCTTTTTTCTTTTTTTCTAAATAAGTATTTTCTTGGGGACACCTGCTTCTGACAACTAACCTTACTAGAAAGGGCTTTACTGCTTTCAGTTTGACGGTTCACCTTACCCCAAAGGCTTAATTATTTCCTTCATTTCCCCCCACAGTTCTCTTGTAGCCCCTGTCTGTTCCTATGGCTGTCTTTTAGCATATCTGCACATCTTGGGGGGAAAAGCTTGTTTTATTTTTAATTATGTGTATGTGTATCTATGTGGGGTATGTGAGTGTAGGTGCCTAGGAGGCCAGAAGAGGGCATCAGATCCCTGAAGGTGAAGTTACAGGAGGTCGTGAG
>BTHU01000010.1:103842124-104082124 GCA_036184795.1 Tokudaia tokunoshimensis
TCTGGTTGCCTCGGAATGACTCAACATACACAGTATTCTGATGTGCTTCGCTGGGTTCTGGTGTGCTGTGAGAACCGGTTGTAGAAGTTGTAAACGGTCTACTCCATGGCAAACCGCTGGGCAAGGCCTCATTTCACATTCAATTCCTTGTAGGAATCAAAGAGCGAAGATATGTGTCCTGACCTGTGGGAGAGTAAAGGAGCTGCCCAGGTCTCAGTGATATTCACTGGTTTCCCTTGGGGGTAGTAGAGAAAGGTTTTAAGATGGAAGCGAATTTTTATAAAAGAAAAGAAGATTCCCAGGTAGGTCTTTAAAGTGTACTCCTCAGAGGTGTTCTGGAAATCATTATTATGATTTTGTTGGTAGAGAGCTCCAAACTGTTCTCCTGTCCTTTTTTTAAATTTTTTTATTAAAGATTTATTTATTATATATGAGTACACTGTATCTGTCTTCAGATGCACCAGAAGAGGGCATCAGATCTCATTACAGATGGTTGTGAGCCACCATGTGGTTGCTGGGATTTGAACTCAGGACCTCTGGAAGAGTAGTCAGTGTTCTTAACCACTGAGCCATCTCTCCAGCCCTTTTTTTAATTTTAATTTTTTATTTATTCTTTTATTTTTATTGAATATTTTCTTTATTTACATTTCAAATGTTTTCCCCTTTCCAGGTCTCCCCTTCAGAAACCCCGTATCCCCCCTCCCCCTGCCTCTATGAGGGTGCTCCCCCATCCACTCACTCCAATCTTTCCACCCTGGCATTCCCCTACTCTGGGGCATGGAGCACCCTCAGGCCTAAGGACCTCTCCTCCCACTGATGTCTGGAGCCATGGGTCCCTCCATGTGTACTCTCCGGTTGGTGGTTTAGTCCCCAGGATCTCCCGGGGGGGGGGTCTGGCCAGTCATCAATGTTGCTCCCTCCATAGAGCTGCAAATCCCCTCAGCTCCTTCAGCCCCTTCTCCGACTCCTCCATCACAGGCCCTGTACTCAGTCCAATGGTTGGCTGTGAGCATCTGCCTCTGTATTTGTCAGGCTCTGGAAGAGCCTCTCAGGAGATAACGATATCAGGCTTCTGTCAGCAAGCATTTCCCAGCACCCACAATAGTCCCCTGGTTTGGTAACTGTATATGGAATCGATACCCAGGTGAGGCAGTCTCTGGATGGCCTTTCCTTCAGTCTCTGCTCCACACTTTATCTCTATAATTCCTCCTGCCAGTATTTTGTTCTCCCTTCTAAGAAGCATTGAAGCATCCACCGTTTGATCTTCCTTCTTCTTGGGCTTCATATGATCTATGAATTGAATTTTGGGTATTCTGAAATTTTGGGCTAATATTCACTTATCAGTGAGTGTATACCATGTGTGTTCTTTTATGACTGGGTTACTTCACTCAAGATGATATTTTCAAGTTACATCCATTTGCCTGCAAATTTCATCAATGCATTGTTTTTAATAGCTGAGTAGTATTCTGTTGTGTAAATGTACCACATTTTCTGTATCCATTCTTCTGTTGAGGGACATCTGGGTTCTTTCCAGCTTCTGGCTATTATAAATAAGGCTACTATGAACATAGTGGAGTATGTGTCCTTATTACATGTTGGAGCATCTTCTGGGTATATACCCAGGAGCGTTATAGCTGGGTCCTCAGGTCCTACGTCCAATTTTCTGAGGAACCGCCATCAGATTTCCAGAGTGGTTGTACCAGTTTACAATCCCACCAGCAACGAGTGATCAATTATATGGTCAGTTTTGGAGATGGTAGTATGAGGTGCTGAGAAGAAGGTATATTCTTTTGTTTTAGGATGAAATGTTCTAGATATCTGCTAAATCCATTTGGTTCATAACTTCTGTTAGTTTCACTGTGTCTCTTTTTAGTTTCTGTTTCCATGATCTGTCCATTGATGAGAGTGGGGTGTTGAAGTCTCCCACTATTATTGTGTGAGGTGCAATGTGTGCTTTGAGCTTTAGTAAAGTTTCTTTTATGAATGTGGGTGCTCTTGCATTTGGAGCATAGGTGTTCAGAATTGATTTTTCCTTTGATGAGTATGAAGTGCTCTTCCTTATCCTTTTTGATAACTTTTGGTTGAAAGTTGATTTTATTCAATATTAGAATGGCTACTCCAGCTTGTTTCTTGGAACCATTTGTTTGAAAAATTGTTTTCCAGCCCTTTACTTTGAGGCAGTGTCTGTCTTTGTCACTGAAGTGCATTTCCTGTGTGCAGCAAAATGCTGGGTCCTGTTTATGTATCCAGTCTGTTAGTCTATGTCTTTTTATTTGGGAATTGAGTTCATTGATGTTAAGGGATATTAAGGAATAGTGATTGTTTGCTTCCTGTTATTTTTTATGTTATTTTTACATTTGTATAGCTATGTTCTTTTGGGTTTGTTGAAAGAAAATTACTTTCTTGTTTTTTCTATGGTGTAATTTCCCTCCTTGTGTTGGCATTTTCCATCTATTATTCTTTGTAGGGCTGGATTTGAGGAAAGATATTGTGTATATTTGGTTTTGTCATGTAATATCTTGTTTTCTCCATCTATGGTAATTGAGAGTTTTACTGGGTATAGTAGCCTGGACTGGCATTTGTGTTCTTTTAGGATCTGTATAACATCTGCCCAGGATCTTCTAGCTTTCCTAGTCTCTTGGGAGAAGTTTGGTATAATTCTGATAGGTCTGTCTTAATATGTTCCTTGACCTTTTTCCCTTACCGCTTTTTTTAAAATTTATTTATTTATTTATTTAATGTATGTGAGTACACTGTTGCTGTCTTTAGACACACCAGAAAAGGGCATCTGATCCCATTACAAATGGTTGTGAGTCACCATGTGGTTTCTGGGAATTGAACTCAGGACTTCTGGAAGAGCAGATTGTGCTCTTCAGAACACAGAGTCATCCACTGAGTCATCTCTCCAGCCCTCTCTTACTGCTTTTAATATTCTTTTTTGTTTTGTGCATTTGGTGTTTTGACTATTATGTAACAGGAGGAATTTCTTTTCTGGTCCAGTCTATTTGGAGTTCTGTAGGCTTCTTGTATGTTTATGGACATCACTTTCTTTAGGTAAGGGAAGTTTTCTTCTGTACTTTGGTTGAAGAAATTTGCTGGCCCTTTAAGTTGAGAGTCTTCACTCTCTTCTATACCTATTATCCTTAAGTTTAGTCTTCTCATTGTGTCCTGGATTTACTGGATGTTTTGGGTTAGGAACTTTTTGCTTTTTGCTTTTTGAATTTTCTTTGACTGTTGTGTCAATGTTTTCTATGATATCTTCTGCACCTGAGATTCCCTCCTCTATCTCTTGTATTCTGTTGGTGATGCTTGCATCTATGACTCCTGATCTCTTTCCTAGGTTTTCTATCTCCAGGGTTGTCTTTCTTTGTGATTTCTTTATTGTTTCTATTTCCATTTTTAGATCCTGGATGGTTTTGCTCAATTCCTTTACCTGTTTGGTTGTGTTTTCCTGTAAATCTTTAAGGAATTTTTGTGTTTCCTCTTTAAGGGCTTCTACCTGTTTACCTGTGTTCTTCTGTATTTCCTTAAGGGAGTTATTTATGTCCTTCTTAAAGTTCTCTATCATTGTCATGAGATGTGATTCTAAATCAGAGTCTTGCTTTTCTGTTGGGGTATCCAGGACTCACTGTGGTGGGAGAACTGGGTTCTAATGATGCCAAGTAGCCTTGGTTTCTATTGCTTATGTTCTTGCCCTTGCCTCTCACCATCTGGTTATCTCTGGTGTTAGCTGATCTTGCTGTCTCTGACTGTGGCTTGTTTCTCTTACAAGCCTGTGTGTCAGTACTCCTGGGAGACCAGCTCTTTCTCAGTGGTATTTGGGTGTGGAGAGCTGTGGCACAGGGTCAGCTCCGGATTGCAGACAGAAACTGAAAGGATCCTGTCCCTGGCTGTTCCTTGGTTCCTGTGTCCTCATGGCTCTGGGCGGGTCCCTCTTGGGCCAGGAATTTGAGTAGAAGTATTGGTCTTATCTGTGCTCACAGGTGTGTTGGCACTCTTGGGAGACCAGCTCTCTCCTGGCGGTATTTGTGTACAGAGAACTGTGGCACATGGTCAGTTCTGGGTGCAGACAAAAACTGGAAGAATCCTGTCCCAAGCTGCTCCTCCATTCCTGTGTCCTGAGGGCTCCTGGTAAGTCCCTTAGAGCAGAAGTCATGGTCTTACCTGTGCTCACAGGTATGCCAGCACTTCTGGGAGACCAACTCTCTCCCAGCGGTATTTGGGTATGCAGTGCTGTGGTACGGAATCAGCTCTGGGCACAGACTCTCCTGTCTCTTTGAAGGGAATGTTTAGTATCTGGTCTACATGCAAGCTTCGGTGGTACCTCTAGGAGATAACCACCTTCCATTTGTTATCTAATGTTTATTTTTCATTTGACCACCAGTGTATACAATAACAGTAATCACACTCTTAGATTCAGTGAAGCACATCATTGATCAAAGCATGACCTACTCATTTTAGTTTGTTGCTTTTTAATAATGTAGACAATACCCATTGTCTTCTTCCTTGACAAGACTATCACCTACATACAACCCCATGTATATATCTATCTGTCTGTGTGTATATCTGTCTGTGTGTATATACGTCTGTGTATATATGTATGTGTGTATATCCTTCCATGTGTATATCTGTCCATGTATATATCCATCTGTGTGTATATCTATCTGTGTGTATATCCATCTGTATGTATATCTGTGGTTCATCCTGTCTCCCTCCCTTACCAATCCATTGTCAACCTGCATTCTGATGAATGTGTTTACTGCTGATTGCTCTCTTTCCCATGAGATAATAGTCCTTTTTCTCTTTATGTTTATTTAATTATCTTGTGCGTGTGAGCCTGCGTGCACACAAACCTGCTGTGACATACATGTAGAGGTCAGAAGACAAGTAGTAGATGTTAGTTCTCTCCTTCCACTATGTGAGTCCCAGAGACTGAACTCAGGTCATCAGACTTGGCGGCACATACCTTTATCTACAAAGCCATCTCGCTAGCCTCAACAACTCTTCTCAGATCAACCTATCTTTCCTACTCACTCAACTTTGTGTCTTTTTTCTTAATCCATCAAGACTAATTCGTACTGCCCAAATAGTCTTTGATATGTAGCCTTCCACTGAAACATAGGAGACTTATCAGGGGCTGTATTCTTGGAAAAAACTGACTCTCCATCTCCCATCATCTACCAGTTCCAATAGCTTCTTAGCTAGGGAGGAGATTCTGTGCCCAGTTCCTCTGTCCATGATAGGATTTGCTCTGGCTTGAACTTGCACAGGTCTTATACTTATTGTCATGGCTGCTGTAAGTTTATACGTGTGACGGCCATGCTATGTCCAGAAGACACTATTTTCCTTGTAGCCACCTATCACCACTTACCCTCTTTCTGTCCCTTCTTCAGAAGTGAGCTGTGAGCCTCGGGAGAAAGAGGTATGATACAGAGGTAGCATTTATGATTGAGCACTCTACAGCCTATTATTCAATGCACCTTAGACAGTTGTGCATCTGTATGTCAGTCACCATCTTCTGCATATAGAAGCTTCTCTGATTGGGTTGAGAATTGCATTGATCCATTTGTGTCACTGCTCAAGAGGAGGTGGGATCTTGGAGAGTGGACCCAATCAATGAGGTTGGGCTAAAGTGTCATGCAATCGCCAATTTTATTCAGAGCATCAGACAATTTATACTCTGAGGGCTAATAGGAGTCATATGAAGAACATGTACAATTACTAGGGCAGGCTGCCCTTGGCAGACAAGCCCCACATAGCGGGCAAGCTGCATGGGCATAAACATGTTTTTTTCATAGGGGCATATAAATAAATAACAATATCCAGTTGTATGAATAATCTGAAATAAACTCACTCCTACTACTACACCTGGGAACAGCACAAAAACATAATCCAAGGACAATGCCATGTTTTGAAGAAACTGGCCACAAGGCCATACCTTTACCTACAAAGAGGCCACAAGGCTCTTGTTTCCTTGGAGTTTTCTCAAAACTACCCAGAAATCTCCTCACACAACTTCATTCTTGGACTGTGTTCCAACATTTCACACACACCCCTTTTCTGTTTTTAATAGCAGCATATCCAGAGTGGTTTTGGTTTGAGATGTTGTAGATAAATCTAATTGTCATCCTAGGCATGGGCATCCTCTGAGCATCAAATTATCAACCTGATGAATGATGGTAGAGCAGTGAAAGCGTTGTGTGTAGTGCTCAGTCACCAGGAACAGGGATCCAAATATGCCCAGCACTATTGGTTACATTATTATATTGATTAGCAAATGTAGAAAATAACTTTAAAGGAAACCTATATGATTAGGAGCTCTGGTCTCTTGTAGAACATTAACCTATACTTGCCTTTAATAGGAATACAAATGTTATGATGCTCTATGCAAATAGGAAGTGATTTAAATCCCAAGGAAAAATTAAACACAGTCCCTTCTCCAGATGTATGGATGAGTCTATTATGGTCCCATGGTCTAACCATAAACACAGAGTCATTAGGAGAATAACTTCTCCCTTAGTGCATGGGGCCTTAATGTGATCCCAGGCAGGCAGGCTTGACTTCTGATGACATGGTCAGCAACTCACTTTTCCCTTTAGCTGGAGGTTTGCTATCTTTCTGGTGACTCTGTCTCTTATCCTTGACGGCTAGAGGAGCTAAATAGGAGTCCATAGTATTTCAGAGGATCCATCTGCAAGGACAGAAGGAGACGTAAAAGTAGTGCCCGTTCCTGCATCGGCTCGCTTACTTCCTTCTGCAATAGAGCCAGGGAGGTTAGTGTGTGCGCAAGTATGAGTAATGAACAAATGATGTGTGCATGTTTTAACTGAATGTTGTTGTTCCCAGAGTAACAGAAGCATAACAAAATGTGAAGATAAAAATAAAGCCATTTCTATTGCTAAAAGTAATCCTACAGCATAAACAGAATCTGAAACAATATTTAAGGGTTTATGAATTAACCATAATAGATAAATTACAACAGCCAGTCCCAGCTGTTGAACAGAAGAAAAATAATTATTAATAGTTTGCTGAATATCTGGACTATGAATCTCTCCTATCCTATTAGGTGAGCTATCAATAATATAATATAGTATAGTATAATATAATATAAATGGCATGAGAAAAGGTTGAATAATTTTTGTAATCACAAATTAAGTTCCTCTGAGAAAAATCTCATAACTCAGCCAGTTGTAATGAATATCTGAAGTAAACTCATTCATATCCACTACACTTGGGAAAACAATCCAAGAGCAGTTCAGTGTTTTGAAGAAACTGAGGTCACAAGAAGACTCTTGTCTTGCTTTCTTGGAGTTTGCCCACAGTGCTCAGAATTCTCTTCACATGACTCCATTCTTGGTCTGTGTTCCAACATATGGGTATAATTTAAATCATTAGAAGTTGTTTTAATATTATGTTCACTTAGCAAAATAATAATAGGTTCTTCTCTAGGGTCTAAGACCAGGCTAGCTATAGGTTCTTGATCCAGTAATTGATTGGGTATGGGAGTGAGTAGGCTTTAAATCCAATCCAATAGAAAGTGATTGGTTGCTTCCATACTCTTTGTGCTACTTTTGCTAGGCCAGATGATGCTGTAGTTCATACGGTTAACAGCTAGGAAAATTTGATTATTTCCTTTTCTATTGCCATGCATAGTACCTTAACACTATACAATCTTGTTAGTAGGACTGAAGCTTCAAGATCTACTTTTAATTTTATTATTACTGTGTGTGTATAATAAGTGTGTAAATATGGACATGTGCATGCCTGATGCCCACTATCAACGTTAGAGGACAATGCTTAGAAGTTGATTCTCTCCATCCAAGTTCCACATGGGTTCCAGGATCAAGGCCAGGTCATTAGGCTTGAGGAGCAAGTGTTTTTACCCACTTAACTATCTCATCTGCCCTCAAAGCAGCTTTTGCAGTGACTGTCCCACTTATTAACAATAAATCAAAATATGAGGATCAATGAGTCTATAAGAATCTTCTGAAACAATCCTCTGGTATTGTCAGGTTTAGTTTATGCCTAGCAATTGTAAGTTAATGAGTATCACATGATTGATACTAACATTTTCACAGTAGTGTCAAGCATCCTTTATAGGTGGTTTTGAGGTTGGGCCCCTAGAAGAAGGAAAGGAGGAGAAGGAGGAGGAGGAGGAGGAGGAGGAGGAGGAGGAGGAGGAGGAGGAGGAGGAGGAAGGAAATAAGGAAGGAAGGAGACAAGCAAACAAACAATACACTTGGGAATTGGTTCTCTCCTTCTACCATGTCGTTCCTGAGGATCAAACCCAGGTCACCGTGCTTGGCAACCAGTGTGTTTCCCCACTGAGCCATCTTACCACTCCTCTCACTTGCTAAAGCTTCATTCCTAGTACTAATATACAGTAGGGCCAGACTGCTCTCTCTTGCTTTTCTCCAAAAATGTCCTAGTGACTGCGGGTCCTAAATAAAATTTAGAATCATCTTATCAAGCTCCTTGAGATCCTTCTTGTGACTTTGATTGCAATGACCTTGAATCTAAAATTCAGTCTTCACACTACCCATGAGCATAAGTCCCTCTACCTGTTTAGCCTTATTTAACATTTCTTAACAAAACTTTATTATTTTTGAAGCAGGGATCACATATACATCTTATTCAAATTATCTTAAGATATTTTACATTATCTGATACTGTTGAATCTCTTCTGCTTTAGCATGTTAAATGCAACCAGAATTCTCACTTGAATGATATTTAGGAACATGGTTAAATCCCATTTATATATAAAGTCATATTTTCACCTTGCTATTTTAAATCATCACTTTATTCCTCCTTTCTGATCCCTGAGACTTTAATTGGTTTTTCCTGTCAAGTTGTCCTGGACACCTCATACATGTTGAATGAAATGTTGGTATCAAATTCCCCTGTACAGTGACATATAAGGGAATATTTTAACATTTTGGTGTATGTGTTGCTGAGGAACAAGCCTGAGTCTGCTCTACCATTGAGCTACATCCCAACCATTTAATGTGCATGGGTTTGCAGTTAGCCTCTGGAGTCCCTGTAGCCCATCACCACACGTGTCTCGTTTCTTTATCTCTTGGGGGAGCTCTTTAAGTGATGCTTCTCTATTTAAATTTCAACATATTAGACACTGCTGTCAGGATATTTATGAATTATAAGCTGCGAGAAGGTATAAGCCTGTGATCTGGTCCTTCAGCAGCTGAGGGAGAAGGGCGTCACATTCCAAGCAAGCCTAGACAACCACGGGAGACCCTGGCTCAAACAACAAGCCCCTGTGTGGGGCGCGCTGTAACAATTCAGTCAATCCAGGTTTGGTTTTGCCCCTCCTCATCTTCTTTCTTCCTTTTATTTATATTTTTTTACCTTAAAATTGCAATCATTTTTAAGTGTTTGTGTTTTGTGTTTCTGTGAGGCATGGCATGCCTCCTGTGTGGGAATCAGAGATGTCTGTCTGTCCTTTGGCCATGTGTCAAATGCAGATCATCAGACTTGGTAACTAGCACCTTCATCTGCTGACCCTCTCATCAGCTCACCCTTTCTTTTTGTTTGTTTTGTTTTCAGAGATAGCATTGCATAGAACTCACAGAAAGTCCTCTGCCTCCGACTGCTAGAGTTTTGATGACAGGCCTGCATGGTGACAACCATCCAATCTCTCCTTGTTCTTATAATCTGCTAAGAAGTTGTAAGACGCTTTGAGTCAAAACCCCAGAGAAGTCTCAAGTCAAGCCACAGTAGGGAGCTTGGAGACAGGAGAGAAACCCCAAGCAAAGTTGGCATAGCACTGGCTCTGTGATACCTACTGTGCTAGTCCTACCACCTGACTACAGAACTTTCCAGAAATTCCTTCAAGGCCGGAGGAGGGATGGGCAGAGCCAAAGCACCGCAGATTGATTTCACTGTGAATTGAGAAAGGTAGAGACTAAGAAGCCCCTTTCCTTAAGCCTCCTCTCTTCTTCCTAGAAGAGACACCAAATACAGCCACAGTCCCAACTGCCCCCACCGTCATGGAAGGAGACCTCAGGCACTGATTCAATAGTTGACTGAGTGTGTCCAGCCAGGCCAGTGATCCCCTCACCAGGATAAGAATACAAACATAGTTACACTTCTTACTTTAAGACTTGATATGCTGAGTCCTGCTCCATCAGGCACACCCTAGAAGAGTGCTAACTTGGGCAGGGTCCTCCACAGTGAAGGAGTAATGGACTTGTCTCTGAGGAGCTCGAAGTATCATGGCAAGGCAGACACCCACGGTGGTGACTCCCCACTTCCAAAGCAGGCACTTTGGAAGTAAACATGCTGGCACACAGGCCCGTGTCTAGTCCTGGAAGTCAGCAAAGGCTTCTTAGAGAAAGATAAGCCCGAGGTGAAGCCAGAACTCATACAATAACTCAATTATTGCAGACCTAGAGCTATTTAGGCTGTAAAGTCAAGTATGAGCTCTATGCTTGCACAACCCCACCCACAAAAGCATCCATTGTTTTCATTCATAAAGCATAAGTCTATTAGAAAAAATTAAATAATATGCTGGATATATAGCTCTTAGTCAATTCATTTTATGACTAACTCACAGAAAATTATAGAAACCCAATTTGCCAAATGATCAATATACTGAAACCTGGAAGGTACTAATTATTTTTAAGATTTATTTATTTATTTTATGCATGCGAGTACACTGTAGCTGTCTTTAGACATATCAGAAGAGAGCATCAGATCCCGTTACAGATGGCTGTGAGCCACCATGTGGTTACTGGGAATTGAACTCAGGACCTCAGGAAGAGCAGTCAATGCTCTTAACCACTGAGCCATCTCTCCAGCCCCCTCCCCATGTGGTTTTAATTGGAATATTCAAGTACTATCTGTAATTGAAAGGTGGTTTCTGGCTGTTGACTCAATTGAGACTGACAGCTAAATGTGAATGCAGCAAGTGACCATATAGGATACTACTTTGTTATTTTTCATTTGTTGTTAATTCTTTGTGGCCTCAAACCTGTGGGAATTCTCCTGACTTAAGCTTTTCAGTTCCATCATTAGAGGCATGAAGAACTATGCCTGATTACTTTGTACTTTCTGTGGTCTTTTCTGGATTTCCGGTACTGAAGACAGAACACAGAATTTATACCAGCCAGGCAAATGTTCTTCCATTGTATCCCAGCCCTGTAAACATTGCTCCAAAGGAGACACCAATGATATGGTGAAAGTGTTTGCCTTGTTTGATAACCTGAGCTGGATCACAGGAACCAACAGACATGTGGAAGAAGAGAACCAACTCTACAAAATTGTTCTCTGACTTCCACACAAGTGTTGTGATAGATGTATGTCGTGGACACATATACAACTAATACATAATAAATTAATTAATAAAAATTTTCAAGAATATTTTAAAAGATAGCAATGTGAAGCCCTCAGTTAAATCCTAAAACAATGTTAAATCAAAAATTAGCAAAGTAAAAATAAGTAATTTTACAATGCATTGCTAACTTATTAAAACAGTTTTTAATTTTTATTATATGTATGTTTTATTTCTAAGTGTGAGAATATGTGTGCATGCATTCTATTGTGCATGTGTGAAGGTCAGAAGACAACTTATGGGAGTCAGTTCTCACCTTCCACCAAGTGGGTCCTGGGATCAAACTCGGTTCACCAGACTTGGTGGCAAGCACTTTTATCCACTGAGCCATCTTACTGGCCCTTACCTACTAAAATGAAAGCATCATCTGTCATTAATTTCTATTTCTTTTATTCCTTTTGATACTTTTGAGCATCTTCTCTATTTTTCAAAGTGTAAACATTTACAATGTTTTCTGTTCCTTTCATGATATTTCAGAGTAAAATGAATTAAACTTAAAATTGAATTTATTTCAAATTAAATTTCAAATATATCAAGGTTCAATACACATCATAGCAAGGGAATCTGAAATCTTAATGAAACATGAAAACAGACTAAAGAAGGCTTGGCTGACTGGAACTGTCCTTTCCTGGAAAATGTTGACATTTCGGTCATTTGGGATAAATGAGTGAACAGCAATTCACATTCAAGACTGACATGAAACATCCTAAGGAAGTCAAAGGAAAGAGTTAATTTCCCCCACAGTGAATCCCCATAATAGATTACATCATCAAGACATCAAGATATCGGGGGCTGAAGAGTGGCCTAGTGGTTAAGAGCATTGCCTACTTCTCCAGAGGACCCAGGTTTGATTCCCAGCAACTACCTGGCCATTTACAACTGCCTGGAAGTCCAGTCCCAGGGGATATGATGCCTCCCTCTTGCCTCTGTGGACAGTGTACACACATGGTGTACAGACATACATGCAGGTAAACACTCATACATGTAAAAATAAGTAAATAAAATTGCAAAGAACTAACACAACTGAAGGTCTGCTTTGTCTCAAGAACCAAACTCAGCTTCCCTCTGGGGCTACTGAAACTTTGTTTCAGGAAATATGCAAACTGCCTTTTTCATCCAGTGTTCTTGGGGAAATTGGGTTCAGGGTGCTTTTGATGAATTTACAACAGATAGATCAGAACTGGAAGAAGAGAAAGCCATCCTGGCAGGAAAACTGTGTGGACACAGACAGGAAGCAGGGAACAACAGGGTGGAAATTCTGCAGCCCGGGAGGAAGAAGAAATATACAGACACCAGGTTCTGGTGGGATTCACAGAATACAGTATTATAATATTTACTAGCTATGTGTGCTTTCTTTCTTGGTCACAATAAGCATAACTTTATCTTGTTGAATTTGGGATTTAGACACAAGTCTGGGAAAGAGGATGAAACCTACAATTCCGTCATAGCTCTGCATTATGTGTATTAATTATCCCATCTCTTGATATGGTGTCCATTCTCCTGAAATGTTAGAACCCTTGATATGGCCAAGCATGTAGGCCAGGACCTAATCCTGCTTCCCCCTACCAGCCAGACACTCTTGACCCTGCAGGAGTACCAGGGTTGACTTTTTAAATCTTATATTTAAATCATTTTATTCTATTTTTTTGTGTGTTTTGAGTTTTTATTTTTTGTGTTGGACAAAATATAATAATATAAATTTACTATTAGTGAGACATTTAATATATTTATAATGATCATGTTGTATAATCACTATAACTGTCTAATTCCATAATATTTTCTTTTCTTTTTTTATTAGACATATTTTTATTTACATTTCAAATATCCCCTTTCCTGGTTTCCCCTGGAAAATCCCCTAACCCATCCCCCCCCCCTGCTCACCAATCCACCCACTCCCACTTCCCTGTCCTGACATTCCCCTATACTGGGGAATCTAGCCTTCTCAGGACTAAGGATCTCTCCTCCCTTTGATGTCCAACAAGGCCATCCTCTGCTACATATGCAGCTGGAGCCATGGGTCCCTCCATGTGTACTCTTTTGTTGGTGGTTTAGTCCCTGGGAGCTCTGGGGGTACTGGGTGGTTCATATTGTTGTTCCTCCTATGGGGCTGCAAACCCCTTCAGTTCCTTGGGTCCTTTCTCTAGCTCCTCCATTGGGGACCCTGTGCTCAGTTCAATGGTTGGCTAGGAGTGTCTCCCTCTGTATTTGTCAGGCACTGGCAGAGCCTCTGAGGAGACAGCTATATCAGGCTCCTGTCGGCAACCCTTGTTGGTATCCACAATAGTGCCTGGGTTTTGTAACTGTATATGGGATGGACAGTCTCTGGATGGTCTTTCCTTCAGTCTCTGCTCTGTACTTTGTCTCTGTATCTCCTCCCATGGGTATTTTGTTCCCCCTTCTAAGAAGGACCAGAGTATCCATACTCTGTTCTTCCTTCTTCTTGAGCTTCACTTGGTCCACTTTATTTTTATGTGTATGAATGTTCAGGCATCATTCCTTGAATGTCATCCACCTTGTGTTGTGGAACATTGTCACTCACCAGCCTGTGTCTCACCCTTAGCACTTTATTGATGGAGCTATTTGTCCTAGCTCAACCAGTCCCAGACTGTAGAGCTTGTACTTGAAGGTTGTGCTTTTCTGGAAACAGACATGGCATGAGCATCATTTTGCAATAAACCTTTGTGCACAATCATGATAACTTTCTCAAGATAAGTGGTAATTCCAAAACAAAGGTATGATCACATATGGAATACCAAGAAGGTTTTATACTGGGCCATAAAGACAAAGCCTCAAAGTCAAAGGACCTGATTCAATCCCTAGTACCCACATGTTGGAAAAAAGGATCAACTCTCAGGAGGTGTCCTCTGATTTCCATGCATATGCCTTCACATGTGGGTGGCCACACACATACAACAAATACGTGCTATACGATATGTGAAGGGTTTCATTAACTCACACTCATTCGTTCGAGCACTTCTGGCTCAGCACCCCCAGTCAGCAACACTATGGCTTCTCCTATTACCTCTAAGGCCACATGGTCTCATCATCCAGCCTGTAATGTCTTCAGTTGCTAAGGGTACATTTTTTGTGTATCTTGACCATTTGTGTTTGCTTGTCTCTGGAGTGCGTGTGCGTGTGTGTGTGTGTGTGTGTGTGTGTGAGAGTGTGTGTGTGTGTACAGCCCAGTGGTGTGAGTGTGGCTGTCAGTGTGTATGTGTGTGTGTTCATGTGTGTGTGTACAGCCCAGTGGTGTGAGTGTGACTCTGTGTGTGTGTGTGTGTGTGTGTGTGTGTGTGTGTGTGCGTGCGTGTGTGTATGGTGTATGACCCAGTGGTGTGAGTGTTTCTGTGGGTATGTGTGTACAGCCCAGTGGTCTAAGTGTGGCAGTGTGTGTGTCTGTGAGTGTTAAGTATTATGTCCATTACAAATACTGTTTAACTCTGTACCCCATTTTTTAATAGGGTTACTTGCCTCTCTGGAGTTTAACTTCTTGAGTTCTTTGTATATTTTGGATATTAGCCCTCTGTCGGATGTAAGGTTGGTAAAGATCATTTCCCAGTTAGTTGGTTGCCGCTTTGTCTTTTTGACAGTGTCTTTTGCCTTGCAAAAACTTTGTAATTTAATGAGGTCCCATTTGTCAATTCTTGATCTTAGAGCATAAGCTATTGGAGTTCTATTCAGGAAATTCTCCCCTGTGCCCATATGTTCAAGGTTCTTCCCTAGTTTCCTTTCTATTAGTTTCAGTGTGTCTGGTTTTATGTGGAGGTCCTTGATCCACTTGGAATTGTTTAAACATGTCAAACCTTTTTTAAAATTTGTTTTATTTTTTTTCACTGTTTTGCATTTCCCACTAAATATGCATGGCTGTTAAATCTCATTGTTTTTCTGTTCCCTTTTGTTTGGTATGTAAAATATATCCAAATTTTTCTGGAACTCTTGTTCTTGTTTTTATATTTGTCAGTATTTCATTAAATACATATCAGTGTGTCCAGTAAGGAATAGCTTTTAAGATGGGGAGTTCCTTGCTGACCTGTTTTGTTTCACTTTGTTTTGAGGTACTGGGATTGAACCCAGGACCTTGTGCATGCTAGCAAGCCGTGTGTCACTGGGCTACAGCCCCTGGTCAACCTGCTGATTTCAACCACACCTGTGTAGTATTGCATGGACATCTGCAGCTATGTGTGTCTCTGGCTTTCCATTCATCCCTCTGTTCCTGTGTGCATTCATTTAATGACCATTCTTGGTTCTGGTTTCCTTTCTGTTGCTATGATATAGCCTGGCAAAAACAAACTAGGTGGGAAAGAGTTTATTTCAAGTGGTAGCTCTCAAAGTCTCTCACTGCAAGGAAGTACATGGCAGAAGCCGGAAGCAGTTGATCACCAAATCCTTAGGAGCAGGAGAAATGATGACTATGTGTTCACTTGCACCCAGCTACATTTTTTGATTTTTAAAAGAAAGTTTATTTTATGTATATTTTTTCTGTATGTACATCCATGCACCACTTGTGTGCCTGGTGTCCAGAGAAGTCAAAAGATGGTGTCAGGTTCCCTGGAACTGGAGTTAAAGATGGTTGTTAGCTGCCATATGGGTGCTGAGAATTGAACCTGGGTCCTCTACAAGAGCAACCAGTGCCTTTAACCACTGAGTCAATTCTCCATCCCCAATTTCTCTATTCTTATACAGTTCAGGACTCACCAAAGCAATGCTGTCACCTGCTGCAGGCTTCCTACACCAATTAACTAAGATGTGGTCACAGGCCAGCCCAGTGTGGACAATCCCTTACTGAGACTGTCTTCCCATATGATTCTAGCATGTGCCGAGTTGGCAAAGCTGATCCCAAGACTACAATAAACGTAAATCACTGGCTGAATGTAGCCTGGAAAGCTTTATTAGTTAACTAGACACCCTCAAGCATCTATTCTTTGAGCTCCTGAATGTGTGACATTATTTTTTTGTGTGTTTATTTTTTATCATTTGGTTTTTTCAGACAGGATCTCACTATGTAGCCCTGGTTGGCTTGAAACTCACCATGTGGACCAGGCTGGCCTCGACCTCACAGAGATCCTCCTGCCTCTGCCTCCTCAGTGCTGTGTTGTTGTTGCTTTCATTTGTTATTGCTATTGTTCAAGACAGAGTCTCATCTATAACCCAGGATGCCCTAGAATTCACTGTGTAACCCACTCCAGCCTCAAACTCACAGCAATTCTTCTGCCTCAGCTCCCTGAATGCTAGGATGACAGGTGCAGACTAATATGCCTGGAAAGATTGTATTATTGCATTTGCCCAGCTCTGTGTTGACTGTCTTTTTAAAACGAGCTCTTCTATAGCCTTCTGCCTCATCAGATCTTTCCTGTGTGGGTTTAGCTGGTTTATTTTAGTCAGTGCTCCAGCAACATAAATCTAAGGAGGTACACTTCTACATTGATCTCCTTCATCTGTGTGGAAGCCCTTTTCAATTCTAGCACTATGGACTCCCCCTTTGCTCTTTCTAGTGTGATAGGACAGAAATGTCCACTCACTGTAGATAGAGCCCCCATGACAGACCAAAGTAATAAGTCTATCAAAATTCATCTTGGCAAAGCGTTTGTTAGGGTTGCTTCCTGGAGCCTGGTGAGGAGCACAGAGAGCTCAAAGGCAGCGGCAGCGCCTGAGAGGCCACCCTGGCTGGGGACAACAAAGCCTCGGCTGCTCTGTGAGGCAAGCCTCCATCTTTCTGATTTACATGGGTCCTGATGATCCAAACTGCAGGTTCTCCTGCCTCATGGAAAACACTTCAAGCACAGGCCATCTCCTAGCACTCTCAGCTTCACTTTTTTTTTCTTTTAATTATTTATTTTATTTTTTTTTAATTTACATTCCAAATCATTTCCCCTTTCCCGTTTCCTCCCTCCCCGAAAGTCCCATAAGCCCCCTTCCCTCCCTCTTTTCTCCATTCAACCCCCCCTCTCGTTTCTCTGTCCTGGCGTTCCCCTACATCCAGTCTTTCCAGGACCAGGGGTCTCTCCTTCCATCTTCTTAGAAATCTATTGATATGCGGATTGTGTCTAGGATATTCCGAGATTCTGGGTCAATATCCCCTTATCAGTGACTGCACACCATGTGTGTTCTTTTGTGACTGGGTTACCTCACTAAGGATGATATTTTCAAGATCTGACCATTTGCCTAGGAATTTCGTGAATTCATTGTTTTTAATTGCAGAGTAGTATTCCATTGTGTAGATATACCACATCTTCTGAATCCATTCCTCCGTTGAGGGACATCTGGGTTCTTTCCAGCTTCTGGCTATTATAAATAAGGCTGCTATGAACATAGTGGAGCATGTGTCCTTATTGCATGCAGGTAAAGCCTCTGGGTATATGCCCAGGAGTGGTATAGCCGGATCCTCCGGGAGTGTCATGCCCAGTTTTCTGAGGAACCGCCAGACTGCTTTCCAGAGTGGTTGTACCAGCTTGCAATTCCACCAGCAGTGGAGGAGTGTTCCTCTTTCTCCACATCCTCGCCAACAACTGCTGTCTCCTGTGTTTTTGATCTTAGCCATCCTGACTGGTGTGAGATGGAATCTCAGGGTTGTTTTGATTTGCATTTCCCTAATGACTAAGGATGATGAACATCTCTTTAGGTGCTTCTCAGCCATTAGATATTCTTCAGGTGAGAACTCTTTGTTTAGCTCTGTACCCCATTTTTTAATAGGGTTACTTGCCTCTCTGAAGTTTAACGTCTTGAGTTCTTTGTATATATTGGATATTAGCCCTCTGTCGGATGTAAGGTTGGTAAAGATCATTTCCCAGTTAGTTGGTTGCCGCTTTGTCTTTTTGACAGTGTCTTTTGCCTTGCAAAAACTTTGTAATTTAATGAGGTCCCATTTGTCTATTCTTGATCTTAGAGCATAAGCTATTGGAGTTCTGTTCAGGAAATTCTCCCCTGTGCCCATATGTTCAAGGTTCTTCCCTAGTTTCCCTTCTATTAGTTTCAGTGTGTCTGGTTTTATGTGGAGATATTTGATCCACTTAGAATTGAGCTTAGTGCAAGGAGATAAGAATGGGTCAATTTGCATTCTTCTGCATGTTGACCTCCAGCTGAGCCAGCACCATTTGTTGAAAAGGCTATCTTTTTTCCACTGAATGGTTTTAGCTCCTTTGTCAAAGATCAAGTGACCATAGGAGTGTGGATTCATTTCTGGGTCTTCAATTCTGTTCCATTGATCTACATGTCTGTCACTGTACCAATACCATGCGGTTTTTAACACTATTGCTCTGTAGTACAGCTTGAGGTCCGGGATACTGATTCCCCCAGAGGTTCTTTTACTCTTGAGAATAGTTTTAGCTATTCTGGGTTTTCTGTTATTCCAGATGAATTTTTGAATTGCTCTTTCTAACTCTATGAAGAATTGAGTTGGGATTTTGATGGGGATTGCATTGAATCTGTGTATTACTTTTGGTAAGATGCTCATTTTTGAATGTTACTAACAGAAATCAAAGTAATGTGGGACCATCCAAACCCAACTCAGCTTCACTTTTAATCAACCATTGCAAAATAGTCCTCAATTTTATTCATTCCAAAACTGATTAGTACTGGAACAGCATGGACCGCAGACAGCATGAACCACAGACATTAACATGACACAAACTACAAATACTAAGATGACCTCCAGCGGTAAGATGGAAGACAGACATCAACATGGCGTCAGTCGACAGTACAGACCATGGATATTCACAGGGGTAAAGTCTGAGTGAGCTCCAGGCTGCTACTGCAAACCGCTCTGCTGTTCCTACTTGACATACAATGCCTACCCCCACCCCCAGCCCTCACCCAGTCCTTCACAGCTGCCCCCACTGCAGCCCACTGCCTTCGGGGCCCGCTGCCTCCACCTCCACACTGCCTCAGCCAGCTCGCTGCCCATCCCTTCTTCTGCCTCTCTCCACCGCAGGCAAGCACTACTCCTCTCAGCTCCACCATCTTTCCCACCTCTCTATCGCACATTTATTCATTCAAAGTGTCATTGCAAACTGCAGTGTCACGGTGTCTAGTTCAAGGTTTCTGGCTCCAGAAACACCATAAATACTGGACTATAGTTGAGGCTCTACTGGAATATCCTATTGCTGCCCAGAGTCAGGTTGGTCTTGAGGTAGGGTAGGGCATCTGGGAGCAGGATCCTCGATCTTTCCAGGCCACTGCACAACTCTCTGCCTCTGTACCTCTGCAGACTCCTCCTCCGCAGGCACAGTGTCTCCCCTTAGAGCCCCCATGGGTCTCTCAGTCTCCTCAGAGCCGCTCCCTGGTCCTGTGGATGCTGGTGTCCACTGAAAATTTGAATTCCTCCTTAAAAAAAAAATGAGATGGAATCTCTCACTGGCCTGGAACTCGCCAAGTAGAGTAGGCTGGCTGGCAGTGAGCTCCTTGGATCTGTGTGTCACTGCCTCCACATGCTGAGACTACAAGTACCATCACCCCTGGCTTTGGGGTGTTAAGATTTGAAGCAGGCTTTCACTTCATAGCCCTGGCTCTCCTTGAATCCAGGAGCTTCCTGACTCTGCTGGGATTATAGGCATGTGCCACCATGCCTGGCTCATTATTGTCTTTGTACAGATTAAGAAACTGAATTTTGGATCCTACCCTGGCACTATTTCACTAATATGCTGAAGCCAGGCTGTCTGATTCACAAGCCTGCATTTCTCACTAGCATAGCATTGAGACACTAATAAAGTTTTGAGACACCTACATGGAGGGGGGTAGGGAGAGATGGAAAACTGGCACAGGCTTTGCTTTCTTGTACCTACCTACAGATAGTCTCACATCTAGAGAAATCTGTCTTGGCTTCTAAGACCTAGTGATACAGGCTCTCCATGGCCTTAGTGTCCCCCTTTGTAAAGGACAATCATAGAAGGGCCCACCAGAGGGGACATCAGTGTTGAATCCGAAAACACCTTAAAAGTGTCTGGTCCTTGGAGATGGCCAGTCCAGTGCTGTGTTAACAATGTGAATAGCATTGCAGTCACTAGGCAGCTACAAGTGGGCAAGGCTTGACATTTGGTGGTTGGGATTTGTTAGTCCTTGAACCATAATCTTTGTTTCTCAGGTAGCCTAGGTTGGCATTCAACCTTGCTTCAACCTCCTGAGTCCTGAGACTACAGGCTTGTACCACCATGCCACACTTTAAATCAACACTTAATTAAAGTCATTCTCGGATACCTATCTCTACCTTGTAAGGTCTGCTTTTGTCAGCATTGGGCCAAAGGCACTTGCAATGCACTAAGCAAAAGGAAGAAAATTCAAGATGGCTTTCAGAGAACGGAGCCTGGGGCTCTTGCAGCCATTAAAAGGCTCATCAGTCATTTCCTTGGGGTATTGGTTTAGAGTTGCAGTGTTGTTAGGAATCCAGCTCTGATTCTGGACCCTGAGCAGGCCACTTCACCTGTCTGCACATCTGTTCAGAACCCAAGTGTAAAACCAACAAAGCAACTTGATCTTCTCTTCCTTGTTTCCTTATACATCCAGTAGGATAAGCCATGTCCCTAGCACTGGAAAAAAACTTGGCCAACACCAGAACATTCCTTTTCTCTCCTGTTGTGTGCTCGTGCTCATATGTGTCCAGTGCACACATATGGAGGCTAGAGAAGGCCCTCACAAGCCCTGCTTTACCATTCTAGACCATATTCCCTTGAGACAAGATCTCTACCTGAGCCTGGGAGCTCACTGTTGGTCAGTCTGGCTGGCTAGCTGTCCCTGGCGATCCTCCTGCCTCTGCTGCCACATGTCTGTCACTGGGGTTATAGACCTGTGCACAGCTATGTTGTACTCTTTATATAAATTCTGGATCTGAACTCAGGTTCTCAGGCTTGCACAGTGAGTGCTTTTATTCAGGAAGTTAAACAAACAAAAAGTCCTTTGCTGTGTATGGTGGCACATAATTAGCCCAGGGAGACTGAGACAGGAGGCTTATGATTTTGATGCTGGTTTGGGTTACATGACAAGTTTAGAAACAACCTCAGTATCTTAGTTACTCATGGATTGCTAGGAAAAAGCAATTTATTGGAATAAGAGTTTACTGGGGCTTACAGTTTCAGAGGTTGAGTCCTTGACCATCATGGTTTTAAGCACGGCACCAGACAGGCATGTCATCAGGCAGGCAGGCATGTGCTGAAGCAACAGCTTAGAGCTCACATCTTATTCATAAATACCAGGCAGAGAGAGCTAACCAGGAATGGGGCAGGTATTTGAATCCTCAAAGTCGCCCACAGTGACATATATCCTCCAATAAGGCCATACCTCTTAATTCTTCCCAAAGAAGGACCCAATTGAGAACCAAGTATTTGAAAACAATATATGAGCCTGTGGGAGCCATGCTCCTTCAGACCACCACATTCCACTCCCTGGCCCCACAGGCTCATACCCATGGCCCCTGTATGAGTTTGTGGGAGCCCTGATAATTCAGATTATCACATTTCACTCCCTGGTTCCACAGACTCATGGCTATGAGCATATCACTCATCTCCACAGTGAATCTGACTTTGTCACTTGAGCCTCAAGTCACAGATTTAGTCCCATTGTAAAAATTAATATCTTAGCTAATATGATAATAAACATGCCAACCTTTATCTGAAGGGGTCTTTTTCCTCTTCCTTCATGCTGCTGGTCTCCTGGGAAGAAGGAAGTGAGTACCATCCTCCCCCCACAAACATACTCAAGAGAACGGAAGAGGGAAAAGAAGTATGGTCCAGAGTGAGCAGGAACGGCTTACCTGACTGGCTGAGTCCACAGGCAGACTGGCTTCTAGGCTTTCTTCTCACTGACTGTGGACAGGCAGTGTGGCCAGCTGCTTCAGACTCCTGCTGCCAAGATGCCCGAGCTATGATGGGCTGTACCATCACATGGGGCACTATAACCATCTCTTACCAAGTTGCCTTTGTCAGATGCTGAGTTAATGCAACAGGGAGTCACTAGTAGAACTCTGCTGGTTTCTATTCTGTTTCTTATGTGAGAAAAGGCTTACTCAGGACTTACAAGAGAACAGGCTTGCTCAGCTCCCAATACCAGATCACAGTTCATTGTTGGGGAATCAAAGCAGGAATGTGAAGCACCTACGTCCTCAGTCAAGACCAAAGCAAGAGATTAGGTCATTGCACACTTATACTCAGCTCATTCTGGACCTAACCCCAGGGTAATGGTACCATCCACAGAGGACTGGGTCTTTGCACATTTGTTAACACAATCAACACAATCCACCACGGACATGCCCGAGGGGCATCTTTATCCAAGTGATTTTAGAGTGGGTCAAGTTGACAGTTAAAACTGTCACAAAACCTAACTCATCAATAGGCTCCACCTTTTAAAGTTTCCATTATCTCCCAATAGCAGCACAGTGAGGGTGAAACACTAAGTACACGAACATTTGTGGAACTTTCCAGACCCAGATCATAGCTTCCTTACAAATCTCTCTCACCTTCTGGGTGCTCAAAGGGTAAATCCCCATATCCCTTCACCTCCAAGGAATTCAGGTCAAACTCTCTGTCACCTCTTGAACAAGTTGCTGTCTCCAGACTGAAGAAGCAGGAAGAAACAAAAACACCCTCAACTTTTGAGTGTGTATGTTTGATAGGAAAAAGAGCACAGGCTAGTATTTGAAACAAACTCCTCTAAAGATTCTCTGATAACGACTGTTTTTATTATATCCTGTTTGTGGACTCCTCCTGCCTCCCGCCTCCATATGGTCTGTAACCCCCCTGAACACACAATAAGCCTTTCTTCCCTTAACTTGTTTCTTGTCAGAAATTTTGTTAGAGCGACAAAAAAATGTAGCCAGTACTGTAGTAGTTTCTGTGTAGAATGGGGCCTGTGGTTCTGGAAGAGCCCACTGTGCTGGGAGGGAGGGAGACTGAGCCTTCTGGACAGGCAGGGAAGTGTTGTTTGTTGGGCCATGCCATCTTTCGTGACAGGTAGGGGATATTCTACTGTGAGTTAGTGAAGCTGTCACCTTGAGCTGCTCTAAACAGTAAAGGAAAACCACCCTTCCCTAGGATTGTGCTGAAGCAGAACAGCCTGCAGCATGTCAGGCCCTGGGATTCATTCCTCAGCTTGGCATTCTCAGGCAGGCAGGCTCTACCTGGGGTAGCAGGGTAAATGAGATGTTTCCTTCCAGTTCAGACTGAGGGATGCTCGGAGTGTCTTCATTCTAGTCCTTTCAGATAACACCCACCAATATTATTCAGCCTTGCGTCATCCATGTCTATCTTCCAAGCCAAACTGTCACCATTTTTTAGAGTTAAACTCAGTCCTCTTGCAAAAGATCTTCACAGCTGGGCTTGTTGAGTGTTGGTGGTCTCCCTGAGGGGCAGGGAGGATCTCAGGACCACCACTCATTCAGCCACTTCTCCCAGCCTCACAGTCAATTGTATACAATTCTGACCTAATCTCAGGGTACCTCATGGAGGAGGTGCTTGAGAATATAGACTGAGAAGGGCTGGGAAGGGCCTCCATCTGTGTGGCTACCAGGAAGTCATAATCTCTGATGCGTGCAGACCCTCCAGTGTGGCTGCTCTTGAGCACACCCACACTCCTGCCCATAATCTCTTCCCGGTTACTGTAAGGAAGTGAACTTTTGTGGAATTGTGCCTCTGGTTGTCATTGCAGCCTTTGTAGGAAGGGTAGATGTTTATATCTTCCCCGGCTGTGTTACCCTGTGCAAAAGTATGTCACTTCTTCATGCCTTCATTTCCTCTAGAGGTAGCAATAGGCCCTAGCTTGTAGGGGTTAGGGGAAAATCAAAATGGATTTTTACACAGCTCTTAGTAATATATGAAATTCCGTCTGTAGGCTATATCAAAGACAACTCTTGTTGCTTAAGCATTGGGTATTGTTACCCCATGACCTGATGACTGACTGTCCAGTTAGTACAAGTGTCTCCAGCTCTTACTTAGGCTGTCTCTCAATCAGGCAGGCCCGGTGTGGCAGATCCAAAGTCACACAAGAGCTAAAAGATGAGCTCCATATTTTTCACAAATCCTTTCACTCCATAGTCCAGAGTCTGCCGTGCCTTCCCTGGCCTTGGTAGCATGAAGGGAGCCAGGAGGAAATGCCCCCATTCAGACTACGCAATCTCATCTAGAGGCCCAGGACACTGTCAAACCGTCTGAGCCATGATCCACTCCCAGAGGGAGTTACAGAAGATGCCCTGATGCAGTGTTGGTGGAGGAGTGACATTTCCCTTCTCTGCCTAACTTCTCTGTGTCTTATGACTGCCAGTGTGCGCATGGGGGAGGAGGGGAGTGCGGGCAACAGAACCAGGTTAAACCCCAGTGTTTAGCTCACCTTCTGGATCACACTTGGAAAGAAAAAATGCAATCCTTCCCCACTTAGTATCAGTCAGGTAGCCTAAGAATGTCTTTTAGTGAGTCTGTCCCATGGAGAGGACCTTTTGGTGACACCAAGCGGATCCCCACTCTATTTATAGGCGCTGTTTGTTCAATGAGAGTCCGGTGTCTAAGAATAGGTAATGAGCTCATCCTGGGAACCGGCCAGAGCCTAGGACTCGGTAAACCCCTCCCCCTTTACTCTGGTTTGGGAAGGAATTCTGTAGGTCAGAGGTCAGCCCCTTCTGTTGGCTGGGGAGGCTTGAAACCCAAACACATTTACACACCCAGATTTCTGATTAGTGTTCAGTGTGTTTCAGGAGGATTGGGGTTATTTAGTTTCCAAGTGGTGCTTAAAGATTGGCTGTGAGCTCCTTGTCACCCTAAGGGGTTGACAAAACAAAACAAACAACAACAACAAAAAAAAACCCCTAAGTATCTTGGTGAAATTTAAGGTGCAGAGAAACCCCGCCAGGACACATAGGAAGGAGGATATCGTGATGAGGAAGAAACATCCAAATCTTCTTAGTATCCTCCCAAACTGGCAGCAAAGACCCAGTTATCTCACAGACACAACCTCATCCCTGGGTGGTTTGGTTTGGTTTTGTTTTTTTAGCGTATTGATAGACACAGAAGCCACGACACACTTAAACTTGAGGTATCTGACCCAGAACTTTCTGCACCAAAGTCCAAAGAAGCATTGTCCCTTGCAAACTAGTTCAGTTTGTGCTAGAAGCTTCCTGTATTTACTGGCATGTGGTTCAGTGACCCTAGAACCAGACCTGCTCAGTCTGAATGGAACCTTTGGACTTGACTGGGTTCACTGACACATTGTATGTTCCCTTCGTTCTCCCTCTCTGGGAACTTCTCTCTGGGAAGGAACAGTGCTACCTCATTGGTTGTTGAATCCCCTTATCTGCTGACCCTCTCCTCTATGCCAGAGGTGATGATGTGACACAAGCTTATTTTTAAGTGAAAAATGTCAGTGTCCTTCATCTCTTGCAGATGAGTTAGGGTGGCCGCCTCTGCGCTCCATTCACATCCAATCTCTCATTCAAAAAGCACTCATGATGGCTTTAGGAGTGATGGCTGATTGTAAAGAACTTGCCACACCAACATGAGGGCATGAATTCAGGCTCGCAGTACCCATGTTTACCATGCTGGGTGTGGTGACAAGTTTCTGTAATCTCCGTGTTGGAGAGGTGGAAACAGGAGGATCACTGGCAGCCAGCATAGCCTACATCTAGCCTCTATAATCACCCGCATATTCATACACACCCACCCACACACACACACAAAGTGCTTAGGAGGCATAGTCTTCTAGGTAGGAGGCTGGGTGTGGTAGTTGGAATAAGAATGATCCCCATAGACTTATATATTTGAATATTTGGTCCTCAGGAACTGGCACTACTTGAGAAGAATTAGGAGGTGTCGCCTTGGTGGAGTAGGTGTGACTCTGGGATTTTGGATTAGGAAAACAGTTGAGTGCTTTAAATGGGGCTAAAATGGGCCATACTAGTGGGAACATGAAAGACTGGGTCTGAGAGCAATGTAGATTATGACAACACAGCTCAAGAGCTTTCAGAAGGGAAGAATATTAGTAACTGGCCTAGAGACCATTCTGGAGATATTTGGTGAAAAATGTGGTTGCTTTTTGCCCTTGTCCAGAAAAGTCTGCCTGAAGCTAAATTGAATAGTTTTAAATTGAAGGCCCCAGCAGAGGACTGGACAGCCTGGTATTGACTCAGTTGTGCGGTTACTGGTGTTCACTCTTATGTAAATCTACAATGAAAATGAGCAAGAAGCACAAGGAAAAATAAAAGATATAAGTTTGAGGAGAAAAGGAGCACCAGGAAATGTCATGGGCTAAGTTCCCCAGCTCAAAGAGAAAGTTTAAAGAAAAGCCCCATGCTAAATGGAATAAAGGGATTGGTGACTTCAGGGCAAGATGCCGCCTAGCTAAGCCCTGCCCAGCTAGGCTCCAGCTTTGGAAAAGGAAGTAAAAACACTCAAGCAGAGAAGGAAACCGCGAAAACAGAAAGCTGGACAGGGATGAGTGGGAGCTGGTGCCACGTGCCAGCCCCACCAAGCATCAGAACCAGCAGATTAGGCTATATGGTTCTGGCATTAGTGTCAAGGATACAAGAAAGGGGTTGTGGAATCTCCCTCTGAAGCCAGGTGTGTGGCAAGGGTGTCCCTGCACGGAGTCCCAGAAAGACCATCGTGTGAAGTTGAGAAGATGAAGCCTGGATTGTCTTGGAGCTGCCCGAGCCGTGGGTGGCCAAGAACCAATGAGGACTGGGTGTGAGATCAGCCCAGGAGAGGCGTGTGTTGCCATCAACAAGGCCCAAGGGGACGAAGTTTGAGTTCTAAAGAACATCCTTACGTCAAAATGGTGATGCAGAATTTGGTGTTTACCCTACTGGTTTTCAGTCTTGCTTGGATCCAGTATTTCCTCACTGTGCTCCCTTTTCTCCCTTCTAGAACAGTGATGTATATAATCTGTGCCATGGTATGTAAAAGTATGTGATCTGCTTTTTGATTTTCATTTTACAGGGGATTGCAGTTTAAGAGACTGCGTGAATCTCAGAATCTTTGAACTTTGGACTTTTAAAGTGCTGAGAATGTAATAGAGTGTGGGGACTTTCACAGTTGGACTGAAGTTTGCATTTCTGCATCATGATATGGCTACAAGCCTGTGGGAGTCAGAGTGTGGAATATGGTGGCTTGAATAAGAATGGCTCCCATAATCTCATAGATTTGAATCCTTGGTCATAAGGGAGTGATATTACTTGAGAAGAATTAGGAGGTGTGTCACTGGGGATTTGAGGAAGTGTGTCATTAGGGGTGGGCTTTAAGGTTTCAGAAGTCCAAGCCAGGTCCAGTGGCTGGCTCTTCCTGATGCCTGCAGATCCAGATGGAGAACTTTCAATTACTTCTCCAGCACCATGTCTGACTGCGTGACACCATGCTCTTCTCCATGGTAATGGAGGACTAAACCTCTGAAACTGTAAACAAGGCCAACTAAATGCTTTCTTCTATATGAGTTGCCATCCATGGTCATGGTTCCTCTTCACAGCAGTAGAACATTGACCAAGATATTGGGTAATTCAGTGTAGTAGGATCAGTCCTTGCTCTTACGAAGTCTGGAGTCCAGTGGGGAAGGTGGATATTACAACCCAATAGTCATATAAAAAGAAAGATATTACAAATGATGAGGAATTTATATGGGAGAGCCTGACTGAGGGATGGGGCATGGTTGAGTGACCAAAGGATGAACAACAGCTATGTCCCCTGGAGTGGCCCAGGTGCTGAACCGTTTGCTGAGGACAGAGAGTGGTAGCTGCGACAGCTGGCATGTTACCCAATCACCCTAAGGACAGTCACAGGCTGGTACATCTCTGGCTGAGTTTGTAGCCATAGAGACAACAGGACCTCCACCTGGGTGTCCTTCACATTGAGGCTTTGATCTTCACCTATAGATCTGCAATGTGCAGGGTGAAACCATTCTTTCTGTTGACTTTCTTGACAATTTCTTATCTGATTCAGTCCCACTTTCAGACTTTTAAAAAAAGTCTGAAAAAGTTAACTTTAAAACTTTAAGTGTCTACGTGCGCATGAGCGTGATTGTGTTGGTGTCCTCAGAGGCAAGAAGAGGCGCAGCCTCTGCTGGGACTGGAACTGCAGAGGATTATTAGTCCATAGGTACTGGGAACTGAGCTCTAGTCCTCTGGAAAAGCAAGCAGCAAAGACTCAGCAACTGAGCCGTCTCTTCAGCCTCTTTGCCCATCATTTTAGTAAGCAACAATTTAAAACTATGAGAAACAGAGAAATTGTCCTGTGCTGAACACTTTTAGAGGGCCATCCAGGTATGACTATTCATTCCTTAGTCAACAAATAAACATTAGATACTTACAATGTGCCAGTCACAGAGCCAGAGTTCAGAAGTTACTGAACTCTGTAGTTGCCTACATTGAGTTTAATCTTGCCTCCTACAGCTGGTGATCCAAAGAGATGCTCAGCCTATCATAGATAATGCCATACATGCTAGTCTTATCCAAGACTTAGGGGTCATTGCTTTTGACAGTCTTCACCCTGAAGTGGAGTCTGTCATGTGCAAATGTGAGAAAAGAACCTTCTGAATGGGAGCAGCAGATGGGATGATCTGAGGCAGGAAGGGCAGGGGGTGATTGCCTTGTTTGAAGAAGCTCTGTGACTTGTATGGAGAAGCTCTGAGACTAAATCTATGTGAGGGACCAAGTGCCTGACAGTTCAGGAATGCAGTTTGATCTCCAATACAGAATATGAATGTGAAATTTTAACCTGTCTTTCCAGAAGAGATTTTATAGACTGGATGAAATTTTGAAAGCACAGATTTGGGAACCTCATTTTTTGATGTGTGTGCTATGTGTGTGTGTCTGTGTCTGTGTCTGTGTGTGTGTGCCTGCATACAGCAAATGTGTATGTGCATGTGTATGTGAAGCACATGTGTATTGCAGCACATGTGTATGTGCATGTGTGTGCAGCACATGTGTATGTGCATTTGGGTGTCCAGTACATGTGTATGTACATGTATGTGTGTAGCACATGTGAACACATGTGTGTGCAGCACATGTGTATGTGTATTTGGGTGTCCAGCACATGTGTATGTGTATGCAACACACATGTATGTGCATACGTGTATGCAACACATATATATGTGTGTTCAGCACATGCGTATTTTTGTGTGCATGCATATGTGCAGCACATGCATATGTGCATGTATATGTTCGCAGCACATGTGTATGTGTGTGCAGCACATGTACATGTGCACATGTATGTGTGTTCAGAAGGCAGAGGTCAACATTGGGTTTCTTTCTTCTCTCTTCTGTTTTGATTCAAGGTCTCTCACTAAAGACACTGTTCATTGACTGGCTGCTCTGTGAGCCCCAGGATCCTCCACTCTCTGCCCCTTCATGCCCCCTTAGCTCTAGGATTGCACATGTACAGTGACACGCATGACTTTTTAAACATGACTGTAAGGATCCAAACTCAGATCCTCATGCTTGCATGGCAGACACTTACTAACTCTGCCACCTCTCTAGTCACAGACCTGGGACACTTAGAATAGATTCCCAGATGAACTTAAACTTGGAAAGATAAGAAATTAACACTGGTCTATTTTGATAAGAATAATCATTTACAACCTCAGAGGCTTCCTTGGGAGGAATGGATGAAACTAAAACACAAACCAACCACAAGACAGGCTCATGCCTACAGCCTGGAATCTATCCCTACCCTTCAAGACTGGGCTAAGATGACTCAGAAGTATCTCCCACTTGCTGCCTTCACATCAGAGTGATTGACCCGAGGGATGAGCATGGAACCCACTCAGAGGCCAAGGCAACCCGAGACCCTGCTTCCTCTCTTATCCCTGGGAACAAAGATGTGACACTTAGAACCATTGCAGCTATTTGTAAACACAGAGGAAGACTGTGCTAGAACTGTGTTTGGCTGTGGAGGAGCACAGAGTGGCTTCTAAGCCTAAGCCCATGGCACAGAAGGCAAAGCTAAGTGGTAGAGGACACCAAGTCCTGCAACAGCATTGAGTACTAGGATGCAGCCTTACCTGAAGCCTCCTGCAGGATATTTGGATGGCATCAGCCACATAAACACTCTTTATTATACAAGTTGTAACACAGAGCTCACATGTACCAAATCTTGCAGTAGGTATTGCCTATCACTGCCAAGGGCTTCCATTCTGCACGCCCTGTTCCTATGAGGAAGTGAGCCTGTATGAAATCCAAATAAAAGATCCTGCCTCCCCCTTCTCTCTTCCAATGTTTCCATGCCTCCTATTACCATAGCACTGAAGCTCTCACAGAAAGGCAGAGGAGGAGAGGAGGCCCATCTCCAGGCTGGGTTGCCACACTGGGGGAACATGAGGCGGCTCCAAGCCTGACATTTCAGGATGGAGATAACAGGGTAAAAATAAACTCTCAAGCGCCTGTGGCGGTGTTGCTTCACTACTTCACAATTCTTATCTCTCTCCCTTTGGGGACAGAAAGGTTCCTTTCAGGTCACCATTCAGTCTGCCTCTTCCCAGTCCTGGGTTCACACATGCCTGTTCACTATGGGAGTCAAGCAATTCCAGTGTCTTCCCACAGTCCCTTCTTTTGACTTTGTAAATCCTCTTTCTCTTTTGATGTTGCCATAGCCTGGGGGATGAAGGAAGCTGTGGCTGTGGGTCTCTACTTTCCTGGAGGGCAGACAAGAGATATACCTAATATCATGCTGCTAATGAACAAGGTGCCCTGATCTCACCCTGGGGTTCTCTTCTGTGGTCCTACATTTGAAATGTGTCAGAAAGAGCCTGACTCTTTTAGGGATGACAAATCATATAGCTGAATACTATACAGTTCCTGGGGGGGTGCAATCCTGGCACACAGTATATGAGCATTGCTATGTAACACCTTACAGTCACACTTTCCCATCATACCTCGTCAGAATTTTGCTTTCACCACAAAAGGTTGCCTAGATTATGGTTCACACCTCTATGATCCCACCATTGAGGAAGCTGAGGTGTAAGGACCGTGAGTTCAAGGCCAGCCTGAACTACATTGTGAGTCCTGCCGAGAGAGAGAGAGAGAGAGAGAGAGAGAGAGAGAGAGAGAGAGAGAGAGAGAGAGAGAGAGAGAGAGAAGGAGACCAGTAGGGGAAGAAGAGGGGGAGGGGGAGGAAGAGGGAAGCAATGGCTGATGGTTGGGGCTAGTGGCCAGAAGAGTCCTGGGGCCACTAGGCTTCACAGAGGGTCCCTGGGCATCAATTTCCCCACCTATAAAATGCTGATGAGGACTGAACCTCTGTGACAAGATTGTTGTAGATTAAGTAAGTGCAGCCTGTGCTGTGTAGATGAGGAGCTTTTGGAGCTTCTGTGACAGCAGTAGCTTTCCATGTGCTAATGTGTAGGCATTGCCACTTTCCTACATCAGTAGGCCAGGCCCCTAGAGCTATTTCTGTATTCTGTTTTGTTTTGGCTTTTTGAGACAAGGTCTCTTTAGCCCAAGCTAGATTTCACTGGATACACAGCTGAAGGTACTCTTGAACTCCTTGGTCCCCCTTCCTCCGCTTCCTGAGAACACACTATGCCTAGGGTTCTTTCTGTCACCATTGCCAAGGATTTTTACTGAACCATTTCATCAGTTAAGACTCTTGTGGTTGCGAATGACTGGAATAGCAAATCTAACAGGATTACATGAAAGGAGAATTCATTGGCTTCGCAGTAGCCTCTGAAAGCTGTGCGTATAGAATTTAGCTTCAGGCAGAGCTGGATCCAGAGATGGAAATGATACCATCAGGATTAAGTTTCTCTCCCCACCCCCTTTTCCCTCTTCCATCCCCTCACTGTTGACTTCCCTCTATGTTGAAAGAAATGGCCATGGGAGACTAACGCCTCAGTCTCCTAGGTTCAGAGCCAGTGGGGAAGTCTCAACCCCAGCATCACCAGCAGAAGACTCAACCCCAGCATCACCAGCAGAAGTCTCAACCCCAGCATCACCAGCAGAAGGCTCTATGCTTTTCTCATTGCCTGGACCTGGATATCACTGAGGATGGACCAGAGTGTCCAGGAAGAGAAAGACATAGATGGTGACAGGCCAAATAGTCAGAGATGGTTCCTTCCACTAGATTCCCAGATTTGAGTAGTCACGTCTACTCCAGGAAGTCAGTTATGGCTACTACTAAGGTGGGCTTGCAGCCACTGGCCTCTCTGAAGTGGGCCCCAAAGTATATACACTGATGATCAACTTTTTTTTTTTTGTTTTGGTTTTTCGAGACAGGGTTTCTCTGTGTAGCCCTGGCTGTCCTGGAACTCACTTTGTAGACCAGGCTGGCCTCGAACTCAGAAGATGATCAACTTTTGAAATTACAAACACCTTCACCCAAGGCTCAGGTGTTCAGAGACAGAGTTGTTGAACATTCTGGAAGCCCTGGGTTCAGACACCACCTGTCAGCTAAGGGCCACGCCCCACCCCACCCCACCCCACCACCACCCCACCCCACCCAAGTTAACTGCTGACCAGTTAGATCAACAGGAACCTTCCTTGGGCATACTAGATGAAAAGCCAGCTCATCGATCAGGGATTAAGAATCCGGCTCTTCTCCAAGCTTCCCTGTTCTTTATCTTTTGCTTTCTTAATAGAAGCAGGAAGAAGCCTCTTTCATGGAATACAACATACACACAGCAGAGCTGGAGAAAGGGCTCAGTAAACAATGTGCTTGTTCCACAAGCATGAGGATCTGAGTTCTATCCCAAAAACACACATAAAAAAGTCCAGTGTGGTTGCGAAGGCTTGAGGATTTAGTGCTGAGGACAACACATGAGTGTGTGTGCACATACAAACTCACACACACACACACACACACACACATGTGGGGGTGGGGGTTGTCAATTTCTATTAAACTGTATCTAGGGATTTTTTTTTTGTGTGTTTTGTTTTTTGCTTATTCTAAGCCTGGGGAATATTGCTAGTGTCATTAAAAGTAAAGTTAGCTGTTTTGGAGAAGGTGTCAAGGCTGAATCTAGCACCAACTTGAGACATTCTCAAATAAAAGCAATCAGAAACAAATTATAAAGGGAGAAACTTTCCCTTTAGATGGCTCTGTTAGGTTGCATGCTGGTAGTCAATGCTGTCCTTGCCACCCACGGCTCTCTGATGGACCTTGAGGGAGCACACATTTCTCCCACTTCATGAGAACATGATGTATGCTGGTCCAGCTGTAGCCTCATATCCACTTCCCAAGCTTCCTCTCTGTCCTTTCTTCCCTCAAGCCTGTAGGAGAAATGGAAATGAGGGTGAGTGAGCCAGGAGAGATGTCTTTTAAAATAATTATGGTAATTATGTATGCCTCTCTAGAGTGAGCCTCTGGGAATCACTCCTTAAAGACTGGAAAGAATTTCCTCTTTTGATCTTGATTCTGAGCCAGAGAAAATTGAATTGAGAAAGAAAAGCAAGAGACAGACATATCTCACTGAGGAGGACAGCACAAAGCTGGGGCCTTAAGGGGGGTCTGGAGAAAAGATGACTAAAGGGATCATCCCCAGGGACCTCCCAGCCTTTCCAAGTGTTGGTTCCCCTGGGAAGCTTCTATTGACATCAGAGAAAAATGGCTTCCTCCAAGTGCTATCTTTACTTCTAGTCTTCAAGGCTTAAGTCCCCGTGTGGGTGGGACCTGGAGAATGTCCCATTCCAAGCTGTTGAGGATACAGTTCCTGTGCCTGAAGTGTGGCCATCCAGGCCCCTCAACATGACCAGAACAACCCTAAGGACTCTCATTGAGTCCCCCCAATCAGTGCAGTACGACCAGCCATCCATCGTAGGTGTGTGAGAAGGTTGCATTTCCCTCCTATTGAGGTACCAGGGAAAACAGCCTGTCACTTCTCTAAATTTTCTTCTGTGGTTGCTAAGCAGCACGCCTCTGCTGCATTTCCACTTCCCTGTGCTCCTGCTGTCTTTGTGTCTCTCCACCCTCCACCCCCACACAGGCACAGTGCTCTTTCGTGCCTAAGTGTGGAGAGTAGGGAGCTTTCTGCTCCAAGGATGGCAGCTGCTGCCATGGGGGGCACTTTCATGAAGGTGCTCCCACAGAGGTGCATGTCCTGATGCCAGCCTGTTCAGAATGTGTGCAGAGGCAGTGTTGGAGTCCTTTGGAATCTCCCAGCAGACCTGAGGTCTGAGGCTGACCCCAGCCACTCTCCTACCCATACTCAGTCATCCACTCTCTTGTCCATCTATCCATCCACCATCCATGAACCTGTTCATGCATCTATTCATATACCCCACCCATCCACCCATTTATCTCTGTCTTCTTTTCTCTCTCCCTGAAAGCTAGAGGGGGGAGTTCAAATGCATGCTGGTTCCAGGCAGGTATCGTAACGAGGGAAGAAGGCCACGGTTAAGATAGACTAGCTTGTGTCAGCTGTTGTTGTAAAGACACAGTTCAAAACTCAATGCATGGGGACTGGAATGATAGCTCAGCCTGTGAAGTGTTTGCAGCAAATATGAAGACCTCAGTTTGGGTTTCCAGTGTACACATAAAAAGCCAGATGTGATGGTACACAGCTGGAACCCCAGTGTAGGGATATGTGGGGAAGTGGGTGGATTCCTGGGACTTGCTGGCCAGCCAGTATAGCAGAATCATTGAGCTCCAGGTTCATGAGAGTCTCTGCCTTTAAATAAAGAAATAAGATGGAAAAAAGATTAAGGAAGGCTCACAGTGTTGCCCTCTGGCCTCCACATGCATGCACACAGGTGTGTATGCAGAAAAAAAAATAGGTTAAGTAGAAATCTATCCGTAACTATCGAGATCCAGGAGGCTATGAAAGACCAGCTTCCAATCTGAAGGTTAGGTAGACGAAGTTGGCCGCAGTGTCAGGCACAGGAGGGAGGAAGACCTGCTCTGAGCTGCAAGCTGTTACTCCTAAAGCTTCCTTAAAGAAGGAAGAAGGCTTTAGGCATCCCTGGACCTGATTTCTACAGGACCCTCATTTGGTCAAGTAAGAGGGTAGCACCACTGGATGCAAGACAAATAGAATATTTCCCAAAGCCACCTGAAACCATCACTTAGCCCAGCCTAAGGCCAGAAAGGCCACACACTAATGAGGGTCAGTACTGGACAGATGTGGCCACAAGAGATCTCCAAGGACCAGGAGGGTAGCTGAAATGACACACCCCAGCGGGATGACTCCAGAGCAAAAGGGAATGTAGTGACAAGAGGAGCTCTGACCAAGATCAGAGCCTTTTGGGTTTTATTGCCTGAGCTCTCTCTACAGTCTGGGCAGAGCCCAGTGGTGCTCTAGGACCTTCCTACTCTCTTTTCCCATCAGCCACAAAGATTATCAGAGACCTCAGCCCTTGGAGTGTACCATTCAAGTCTCAGAGCAAGCAAAGGGATGGCCAAGTGCTCAGAGTTCTGTTTGGGTTCTGGCTTGTGGACATGGAAGCTTCAAAGGCCAGAGCTCAGAGGACACATTTCTGGCTTGCTCTTCAATGCAGAGGGGATGGCCTCCAGGGTACTCACCTCTGTCCCCACTCCTACCCCAGAGCATCTCCCCACTCTGCTCGACTATAGGATGAACCTTGATCCCTCTGCTCCCTGGCTTTCAGGCCTGGTTCTCCCTGGGATACAGGGTAGCCTCTGGCTGGAATTACAGATGTGTATCTGATCTTATCACCAAAGGCCTGGGATGCCCAGTGCCTATCCTTCAGTCTCTTCAAGGACTGAAGAGCATGTGCCCAAGTGAAGAAGGAGCCTTATAGGCCCAGCCCCATCCTCCTCACATCCCCAGGCTTCTGGAGCTAAACCTGCCCCTAGGAGCCTCCAGGAGCTAATGAGGAACAGCTGGGAATGCAAAAGGACTGATGCTGCTAGCTTATTTATGTGTATTGTTTTAAGAGCAAAGGAGGGGGGACACTCTCTTTGGAGGTCTTTTTTCCCTTTGATTTCAAAGGGAGGTTAAGGGAGCAAAGGAAGGTAGTAGAAAATAAGAGGGAAATTGACTGTAAAAGTCAGCAAGATGGCAAGGCTGGCAAATATGCTTGCATAGCAGAGCCAAGATCTTCCAGCAAGCATCGACAGGGAAGCAGGGGTAGTAGTAAGAGCTGGGGGCAGTGGAGGGGGGAACAGCGGGCACCTTATAAGGATTTGATATTTGGTTATCTCCAATCTCAAGGGTCAGTGATATCATCCCCATTTGATAGATAGGAAAATAAAGATCAGAGAGCTCAAGCGGTTTCCAAGAGATGGGTGCAGAGTGGGGACCCCAGATTGCTCCTAGCTCAAGCTCCTTCTGCAGGGAAAGGAATACCCAAGAGACAGTGTCAGATGTCACTGAAGTCTTTTAGGCATCACATTTCACTTATTTAACTTTGTGTACATGCATAGACTCTTGCTGGTTTGCCCACATCAGAGGACAACTTGTAGAAGCTGTTTTTCAAGAATCAAACTAAGTTTATCAGGGTTGGTAGCATGTATCTTTACCCGTAGAGCCATCTGACTGGCCCAGATTGCTGGATTCCATTTAAAAGATATGTTTGAATGTGGGGAACCCAGAGGAACCAATTCAACCCCACTCAGGACTTCCAGAGGTCAGTTTCCACCTCTCTGTATCAGAGTGACATCTTCAGTCTCTGAAACACTGGGAAATGTCCATGAAAATTCTTCCAAATAACAAAAGCTGTGGAAGGCCCATTAAGAGTTAAGTAAGCAGCTTTGGCCACAGAGTAGAGGATGGATGGAAGGAAGACTACAGATAGGCAGGGGTTGAAGGTATAACTGTACATAGACAGCTATTCAGGGGTTGTGGGTTCCATTTCTAGCACCACAACACAAAAGGAAGCAAAGAGATTCTCAAGCAAACAGAGTATATAGAATAATACAGCATTGACCTGCTGTCAGGGTTAAGAATGAGATGTTGTTCCAGCAGAGTCCTGTCTTGTGCCCTTTCCTGTCCCCACCAGAGTCCTGTCCCAAGTTCCTTCTTGTTCCTCTTCCTCTGCCTCCAGGCTGACAAGATATTCAGTCTCTTGTCAGGTCCAAAGGTGACCTTCCATTGAAATCTCTGAAATTAAGAGCTGAAATAAATCATCTCTCCTTAAAAATATTTATTTATTCCTGGAGTTTCCATACATGTTTATAAAGTTTCTTGACCATATCCACCTGACTGCTTCTCTCCAGCTCCTCTTGGGTCCATTAACTTACTTCCTCCCTAGCCATAGCTTCCTTTTTTCATAACCCAGAGTCAAGTTAGTGTTGCTTATACACTCCTGGGTACGGAGTCCTTCAATGGGACATGGGCAACCTACCAGTAGCCACCCCCCAAAGAAAAATGACTCTCCCCACCTCAACAGCCATCAGTTGTCAATAGCTCCTCAGCTAGGGGATAGAGCTCTGGAAGCCCCTCCTTCACCCCTTCTGGGATGTTTAACTGCATTGATCTGGTAGGTGTCTTATGGAACTGCTGTGGGTTCGTGTGTGCAATCCCGTGTCCTGTTCAGAAAACAGCCTTGAGGTTCTCCTCGGGTCTCTGCCACAGTGAGCATGAGAAATGTGAGAATTTATTTCAGAGTTCCTGCTCTACTCATGAGGTAGCTGCCCACCTAGTTCCTACACCACTGGGTTTGCAACAGGCTTTGAAAACAGAAGCCATGAGTTTTCCAACTGTGTTCTTTCTTTTTAAACATTTATTTTTTTATTAATGATGTGTGTGTGTGTGTGTGTGTGTGTGTGTGTATGTGTGTGTGTGTGTGTGTGTGTGTTTGTATGTATTAGTGTTGTGGTGAGTACGGGCATGCACATGCTATTATATGGGTGGTGAAATCAAAGGGTAATTTTTAGTATATTTTCTTGTACTTTGGGACATGTGCAGGGTGGGGTACACATATCACTGTACATGTGGAACTCAGAGGACAATTTTTGGGAGGTCTCCTTCTGTCATGTGAGTTCTGGGCACTGCACTTAGTTGACCTTTTTATTGAAATGACATTGGATCCATGTCATTGAAGGATGTAACTTCTCCCCTGTCTCTCTCTTATCTTTTTGTCTCTCTGCTTGCTTACCGGAGGATTTTTGTAAAAAAGAAAGCCCTGCCTTTTGTCCAGCCAGAGTTAAGTGGCAGAAAGGGTTTCTGGGAGTGGGGCAGGGTGGGAGGGGTGACCTTTCTCTTTGCTTAGTGGGAAATCAGGGCTTCAACTGCCTGTGAAGAAGGCTGTATTCAAAAGCAGGTTAGAAGAGACTAGTCCAATCACTTCTGCAAAGACACCTCAAGTTATTCCCTGCCAGTAAATCAAATTGAAGTTAGCCCTTCCCTGGGCCAGGTAGTTGGAGTTGATAGTTATTAAAGTTATCAGAGCTGGGGAGATGGCTAAGTTCATAAAGTGCTTTCTGTGTAAACGTCACGACTGGAACTAAATCACCAGAGCTCACATAAAAATCCAGGCATGTACTCATAATTCTGGAGCCAGGAAGGTGGAAGCAGGAGAAAGGCCTGGGACTCTCTGACCAGCTAGCCTGGCCTACCTGATGCCTAGGTCTGTGAGAGACTGTGCCCCAAAACAAAAACAAACAAACAAACAAAAAAAAAAACAGGGGGATATCTCCAGAGGAATTATACCACAAGATGACCTCTGACCTCCCCACTCATGTCTGCACACATGAACAAGCACACACAAACAAAATAAAAAAAAATGAGTTGGAGAGATGGCTAAGCAGTCAGAACACTCACTGCTCTTACAGAAGTCCTGGATTTAGTTTCTAGCTACCACATGACTGCTAACAGCAGTCTGTAACCAGTGTTCTCAGGGATCCGATGTTCTCGTTTAACTTCTGCATGCATGGTGCACTTATGTACATGCAGGTAAAATGCTCACATGTATAAAATAAAAGTAAATAAATTAAATTTAAAAGTTATCTACTCATACAACACACACACACACTCACTGGGACTATAGACTCAGAATAACTTCTGAACTTTGGAGTTTACCTGTCCCGTACAGTAATTATGACCCATGCATAGCTATAGAAGTGTAAGCTCACAGGAGTTGTGGTGTAAACCTGTAATCCTAGCACTTGAGAGAGGTGGAGGCAGGAGACCCAAGAGGTCAAGGCCATTTTTAGCTACATAGCAAGTTCAAGGCTGGCCGGGGCTACGTGAGATTCTATCTCAAAAAAGGAAACTTATTAAAATTAGGTAGCTTTGTACTAGGTACATTTCAAGTGATCTGTAGCCACATGGAGTGTGGAGTTGCTATATTAATCAATACGATCCCAGGCCATTCCTATCATAAACGAAGAATTGTTAGATAACATTGTTCTAGTCCTGGCAAGTCAGAAATTATCATTAAGAGTGATGGGCTGGAGAGATGGTTTAATGATTATAAGCACTAGCTGTTCTTCCAGAGAACCTGGATTCAGTTCCCAGCACCCACGTAGTAGCTCACAACCATCTGTGACTCCAGTTCAGGGGGTCTGATACCTTCTTCTGACTTCTGCAGGTACCAGGCACACACACAGTGCACATACACACAGGCAGGCAAGCACCAATACATGCACAAATAAAATATTAAAGAATATTGTCCTGGAGGCTTGAGCCATACAGGTGACCCCTGTGCAGAAGACTCCCCTGTATGTTAGGAGGTGAAATGCTGGCTCTGGCCCTACCTCTGCTAACTCTGTAACTTTTGGGTAAATCACCCTCCCCTCTGGTTGTTCCCATTGCCAACAAGATGAGTTTTTAGGTAACACAGTGCAGAGAGCTCTTGCAATGACCTGTAATTTATGGTGTGTTAGCAAGAAAAAGACAAAAAATCTTATCCAGACACAAGAAAGGAACTGGGATTCTGGGGATGAGGAAGGGGGTGGGTGCTGCTTGGTGTTACTCAGCTGAGACATCATAAACAAGTTACTTAACCTCTCTGAACCCCGTTTCCACATTCATGAAAGTAAAGGGGGGGCATTTGGAAAATAGATTGAGAAGATTCAGTGAAAAGAATACATTGAAAACCAAAACAAAAGACCTCAAATGTCTCCATGCCAAGTAAACAGGAAAGCTGACAGATGTATTTCTCAACCTGCTTATGAGGAGAGCTTTCTGTTTTTTACTGTTTTGGGTTGGGGCATTTTTACTCTTGAGACAGGATCTCTCACTAAATCTAGAGCTGGGCCGGAGGCCAAGTGTCAGCATCTTCCTGTGACCACCCACCATGGCACTAAAGTTATGGCATGTGCAACCATGCCTGTCATTTTAATATATAAATAAATTCAATAAATAAATTTAATATATAAATAAATGAGAATATAAATTCAGTCCCTGATGTTTGTATGGCCACTGAACCATCTTCCAGTCACTGGACAGAACTTTTTGTAAGTCTCTTAAGAAGCATCTATAATTACAGAAACACCCTGAGATTGGAGTGTTCTCTTAATGTCAGCTTGAATTTAGCATTGTCGGTCCAGTGTGACTCTGAAAAATACCTGACCTGGGGAAGAATTTGAAAAAGTGGGATCATGGCACTATATGAACTGGAGTGTAGGCAAATGTGAGCAGAGACCAGAGAAGGGGAGAGAATGGTGTGGGGATCTCCTAGCATTTCCACAGGACAACTCTGTAATGTACCCATTGCACAGATGAGGAAACCAAAGTCCCACACATCTAAACATTCAGCAAATGGAAAATCTGGTATCTAGCTCATGCCCAAATGACTGTGCATGCCCTAACTGTTTCTTTCAACAAGCAGACAAGATCATGTCCCAAGAGATTTAAGCCTGTAGTTGGTGGGGAAGAAAACTACTTTCAGGCCAAATAATGCCATCCTCAGACTGCTTCTTTACAGAGTATCTTTGTATGTATTTTATTTCCTAGCAGTGCTGAGCATAGGACCTCCTAGTCTAGTTCATGTCAGTCAAATGCGCGCTATCTGGTAGAATCTATCACTAAGCTACAGCCCATACCTTCTTGTTATTACAAGGTCTTAGTCTGTAGTGAAGCTGACCTGAACCCAGGCTGGCCCAGACTAGGAGCCCTCCTGCCTTTGTCTCCCCAGTGTATGACTACAGAAATGCACCACCCACTCCTATGCATCTAAGTCAAACCTAAGTCAATTCTTCCAGTGTGTGTGTGTGTGTGTGTGTGTGTGTGTGTGTGTGTGTGTGTGTGTATGTGTGCCTTGGACAAACATGGATAAGAGAGGGCACTGGGCCCCTCTCTATCACTTTTGGACTCATTCCCTTCAGATGGGGTCTTTCTCTGAACTTGGGAGTAGGCTGGCATTGGGAAAAACCCAGCCATCCTCTTGTTTCTACTGAGATCACATGCATGTTCATGGCCATGCCCAGCTGTGTGTGTGTGTGTGTGTGTGTGTGTGTGTGTGTGTGTGTGTGTGCCCACCCATGTGGAGATCAGGAGACAACTTAAGGCAGTTGGTTCTCTCCTTCTACTCTGTGAGACTTTAGGGATCAAACAAAGATAGTCAGGCTTGCTAGCAAACATTTTACCCACTGAGCTGTCTTGCTGGTGATGTAAGTAATGAGATTACAGATTCAGGTCTTTATGCTTGTGAAGCAAATGCTTCACATCAAGCCATCTTCCCAGCACCGCACCCCCCCCCCCGAGTAAGCTCTTTTAGATGGAATGGGTTTAATCTGTTCTTCTCTGGTTTCTCCAGCTTCCCATCGAAGATGATTCAAGAAGTCCCAAAGCAGAGCTAAAAACTGCCTTCCAGCCTTGCCACCGCCCACCCTCACTCCTCTGGGAACCACCAGTGGTGAGCAGGCCAGGATGAAGCCTGAGAACACTTTCCCCATGTCTTAGAACTTCTAACTGAATCCAGAGATACTGGCTGGTCTGGTAGACTGTAGAGGTCCTGGCTATCAGGCATGGATGAGGGAGCCTGATGTAGGCGTGCCTGTGTGCAGTATGTCTTGTTGGATTAATTCAGTCTCCAAGAGACTGGACCCTAATCAAATGCAGTTAAAAAGCATTGATATCAGGGCCAGGCAGATGATTCAGTCAGCAAAGTGGCAAATCCTCAGCACTCATGTTCTCTCTACCTCCACCCCACCCCGTGGTTTCTGCGGACTGCGCACACACAGTTCAACCACCTTTCGTGGCGAGGGCCTCGAGCAGCTGAGCCAGTTTATGTTTTAAAAGCTGACTCCCTTAGGGTAATGGAAACCTTTCTGCAATGATCAGGTCTAAACAGCAAACTACTTTATGTACTGTACCTAGCACTCATTTGTTTGAGTCAGGGTTTCTCCGAGTAGCCCTGATCATCCTGAAACTCGCTGCCTCTGCCTTCAGAGTGCTAGGATTAAACGTGTGCACCACCATGCCCAGATGCACCTTGGAACCTATGGCAGGCCGCAGCCTTACAGAGAACAGGGGAAAGAAAACATTGAGAATGCTGGATGCCTCCGGCATATCTGGCTGAACATACAAGTCCTCATCTACACCTGACAAACTCAGCCAAGATCACGGCTAGAATCCTTTTTGCTCCGGCCTCAGTGCTGTAGGGCTTGCGCTGTAACCCCGTCTTCAAGCACAACCACATGGATGACATCATTTGTTTGCTCTTGGCTACTGGACTGGAAAACTATTAAGACAACATCTGCTTTGCTTTGTGATCAAATCTGGGGGCAAAGGGCAGGTCTCCATGGTCCTTCAGATAGTGACTGCTCTCAAGTTACAGCCGCAGACCACTTTCCCACTCCTGAGGAATCTGGCCGTGGGAACCCAGTCCTTTTCAAGAACCTCTAACCTTACTTCCAGCAGGTGCAATCCACGGTTGTTGTTGGGTTGTGTTTTTAATACAGCTCAACAGTATTTGATATGATTTTATTTTTATTTTGTTTGTCTCTACCACAATGACACCCCAATCATGAACACATCTCTTATTCTCCTAGGGCAGAGGTTCTCAATTTGTGGATTGCAACCCCTTTGGGGAAGTCAAATAACCCTTTCACAGGGATCGCATATCAAATATTCTACATATCAGATATTTACATTATGCTTCATAACAGTAGCAAAATTACAGTTATGAAGTAGCAACACAATAATTTTATGGCTGCAGTCACCACATGAGGAACTGTGTTAAAGGGTCCCAGCATTAGGTAGTTTTAGAACCATTCCCCTAGGGCCAAGAACACTTAGCAGGCCACTTCATAGATATGTGTTAAATAGGTCATAGTGTTTCCCAACTAGGGGGATGGGTGGTAGGATGGGGGATGGGGAGCACGAAGATAAGGAAGAGCAAGGTGGCTATCTGGTAAGGAAGTTTTGGAACCTGAAGCTACCTCAGGTCTTCCCCTGATGTCAAGGTTGGCCATAGGAGTTAATGCTTCTGAAAACTCTTACTTTGATACTCTCCTCCCCAGCCCACCCCCCTGCATGTGTGTGAGTACATATGTACATGCTCCTGTGTACTGGTGAACATGACTGAGAAGAATCTAGAACCAGCAGTTCAGGCTCCAGCAGAGAGAAGCTTGGCCTGGATTCCTGCCACATAACCTGCATATATGTATGTATATATATATATATATATATATACATATATATATATATGTATAGAAACAACATAGCAAATTCATGACTAGGTTATTATTTTGTATATTATATATTACTTTACACTTTCATTCATTAACATGTTTTATATTAATAGATATCTATATTTTATAATATATTATTTTCTATTTTATAGATATTAGTTCATTATACATTAACATATTTTATATTATGTTATATATTTTCTTTTTTCTATTTATTAACATATTATATATTCACATGTATTTATATTTCATATTATATTTTATGTTTATTAATGTATCATATATTAATACATTTTAACATTGCATTATTTTATATATTATTTTCTATTTATTAACTATAAATAATTAATAAATAACTATTAATTTGTTAGATTCTATATTATATACTAGTTTGAGTTTATTGATATATTACATTTAATATAATATATTATTTATATTTATTAATATATCATATTAATGCATTTATGTTATTTATTATTTTATATTTTATCATTATAGTCAATAAGCATGTTTAATGACCCTTGTTCCCATCATCACTTGATGAACGCAGTCACTGCCAGTGGAATCTCCCAGGAAGTTCTGTCCTCCCCTGTTTCAGTGCAACCATGGACTTCTATTAGACCTGCACAGAGACAAGACAGTCAGAATTACTCCTGTCTTCATAATCCTCCCATTTAAATGCCTGGACTTCTCCTAACCTTATACAGTCTCTGCAAACCCAGGATCCAGGCAAGTGAGCTTAGTCCTCTATGTAGAAGCTGGGAATCTGGGAACTCTGCTGGGCTGTGTGATTTTTGAGCAAGTTACTTAACTGACTCATAGGAGCATTAAATTTAGATCAAAGGAAAGAACAGATGTGGGAGAGCCATGGCAAATTAGAAAGTTGTAGCCTGTTAATGGTCTACCCAGATGGTGGTGGCAGTCACAGCTCTCCAGTGAGCAGCTTTTATAATACCTGAACACCCATGCTTTTATAACAACTCCCTCCCCTCATCCCCTACACCCTATCCCCACACCCCTTTCTGCTTTTACATGTTCATTTATTGTTTATTGAGTGTGTGTGTGTGTGTGTGTGTGTGTGTCTGTGGTGGGGCTTGCATGTGCAAGTTAGCTTGTGTGGAGATCAGAGAATGAGTTGTGGGATTTGGTTCTTTCCTTCCACCATGTGGGTTCCAGGAATTGAACTTGTTACCAGGCTTGTTGGCAAGCACTTTTACCCACTGAGCCCTCTTGCTGACTTTAAAGAATGACCCAGCCCCCCTCTGGTGAGTACTAATTTGCTTTAAGGAATCATAGACGTCACGTGTTAGTAACCACTAATGGGTGTTTGAACTCGCTTTGACCACACTGCTCCTAACCCTTATGGTTAAGTCATCTGTTGGCTCCAGATGTGTCCATGTGACTCAGAACTGGCCACTTAGGCCATCACTTTCCCTCAGTGATAAGTGAGAATACCATTTAGGTTGAGTCAAGAGGCTTTTGTAAGGATCTCAGGGGGAGCTATGTCCCTTTATACCCTCAGAACCTAGCTTGATAAAGAGCTGGAGCTATGGCAGAGAAAAGGCAGGGGTTGTCTGAGAATGTCCAGCAACAAACAAGCAGGAGATGGACAAAGCTGTGATTTCACCTTTAAATCCAGTAGTGCCTGATCCTGAGACTAAGGTGCATGTGTGTTGCCTCGGAAGCTAATATGTGAGATCTGAGTCACTTGCAACCATAAGAATCCTGCCTCCTGTCTCCAATATGATCTTTTGTTTCATTAATTGCTGTTTCTTTTTCTCCCCAGCTATAGCTGCAGACTTCATCTGAACCCACTGATCCATTAATTTATTTGGGATGGGGGGGTAGAGAAAGAGAGAGACAGAGACAGAGAGAGACAGAGAAACAGACAGAGAGAAAAATTATGCAGTGTATGTGTTGTCTATGTGCATATGTATGGTAGGGTGCACATACCTGTGTATGTGCATGTGTGCAGAGCAAAGGAAGATATAGGGTGCTCTTCTCTATAATTCTCTACCTTATTCCTCTAAGACAGTTTCTCACTAAACATGGAGATAGACCAACAGTCAGGACCTGTCTCTAACCCCCACTGTACTGAGGTTACAGGCCCATGTGTGATCACATCCAGCTTTTTATATGAGTTCTGGGGATTCAAACTCAGATCCTCATGTTTGAGTAGCACGTGTTCTTACCCACTAAGCCATCTCTCCAGCCCCCATTGACATGAATCTTATTTTAAAGTATTCTTATTTTTCCTTTGCTGAGGTGGTGGTCATTTTTTTCCCATCAGTTTTGGTAATACAGAGATTTTGAAAGTGATGACATTTGTACAGTACTTTACAGTTTCTGAAAGCTTTTCACGGGTGCTGTATCAAACAGAACCACGTGTTACCCACACTAAATAGATAAATAAACCTAGGGTCAGAGAAGCAAAGTAACTACATGTGTACGGGTACAACATTAACAACCTAAGGATTCTGGTTCACAAAACAACATCCTTCTATATATGAAGATGACTAGAGGTCTGAGGAAATGCAGAGAATAAGCCTAACATCCTGTGTTCACCTTGCTACAGTCACAGCTGTGTATTGCTGCAGTTCAAGCTTCTGTATGAAGAAGCACTTCAATCTCCCCCCAGGAGCCCTCACATATCTCAAAGTCTTATTACTGTTTACCTCAGTTCTGGCCCCCCAAACTCCCTAGGGTGGTTTAATTCATACCCATGCTGAAGAGATTTCCTTTTCAGACTTTGGAGAATACCCAAGCTCCTGTCCTTTACGGATTTTTAAAAATTGTGTCCTTCTTACATTTGTCCAAATTCTTGGTTGTCAGCAGCATAATCTACTCTAGCTATGTTGAGAAGGAAGGGAAATATTAGATTGTGTTGGATGAGTCTCAAAATCTCCAGCAGAACTAGATCACGGGGCTACAGGCCACTTATACAGGAATAGCCAGCATCCTAGCTGCAAGAGAGTCCAGCAGAGTGAGTTTATGGTTTCCACTTTTACTAGAAGAGATAAACAAACAAACAAACAACAATAACAACAGCAACAAAATCAAGGTCTTGTTGTATAGTCTGACTGTCCTGTAACTCAATATATAAACCATGCTAGCCTCAAACACAATGCAAAATTTCTTGCCTCCCATTACAGGTATGTTCTACCATACCTGACTTAGGAGACTCTTGGGTATTGAGGGCAAGGGTGCATTCACCTATGTGGAGGAGCACATGTCTGCATGTGCATAAAGAGAACAGAAGTCACCCTCGGGTATCATTCTTTAGAAGTCTTCTATCTTGTTTCTGAGACATTGTCTTTCACTGAGACCTGTTCAGTGAGCCACAAAGATCTTTTTGTATTCACATCCCCAGTGCTGGAATTCCAAGCACATACCAAAATGCCTAGTCTATAATAAAGCAGTCAATGCTTGGCTTAAGTTGGCTTAAGTCAATGATTGGCTTAAGCCAATGCCAAAACCAAAATTACTATGAGGTATGGTGACACACATCTTTAATGGCACCACTTGTGACGCAGAGGCAAGCTTGCTCTTTAGTAGAGTCCTGATCCAGTGAGCTGACAACCAATTTAACCAGGATGCTCCCTGGTGCATTGTTCTGTAGCAAGAGTGGGCTGCTGGCGGGAGCCTGACCCACAGTGGGAGGTGAGACATGGTAGACAGGTGGGCAAAGTTCTCCAACTGTACTCCTAGAAGAGCCGGAGAACCCAGGAAGGGTTCTTGCTCTATTTTCTTGAATCTTTCACGCTGGGTCTGAGGGAGTTTTCTTGCTTTATCTCAACACATCCCTTCCCTTACCCTCCATCCCTTTCTTTTTCTTCAACATGTTAACATGACCAAGTCTCCCTCATCTTAAGACATCTCTCCTTACCTACCCTTGCTCTCCTCCTATATTCACCACCCACAGCCCATTCTCCTTAGTCTTAGTCACTGGTCGTCTATCCACTGGTTCATGGCATGGCTTCCCTGGCCCAAAGTTATTCATGATCCTATTTTGTGTTCTCTAATCCTTTAAGAACTCAATAAAACTGATGAATTTTCTTTCCAAAGAAAACATACTCTTGTATGTTTTCAGGAATGCACCTACTGAAACTCACCCTCAATCCCAGTAAATAGTCCTTCCCCCAAAGTATGAAATCCAGCCATCTATGAAGACAGGTAGGACACAAATGACATGGGTACAGAAGCATATATGGGAGACTGGAAGCCAAACTCAAGCATTGTATTTTTCTTCAATAGCCAGTCATATTGTTTTATGAGGCAGTGGGACCTGGCCCCCAAGGATAAGGCTAGACTTGCTGTCCAAATAGCCCAGTGATGTGCCTGTCTGAACTTCCTCAGCTCTGGGATTACAGGCATGCCACTGTAGCTGGTTTTCTACATAGGCACTGAGGATGGAACTCAGGTCCTCAGGCTTGGAGTGCAAGTACCTCACCTAGCAAACCATTTCCTCATGCCCATCGTGGATGCCATTTCTTTATTTCTCATTTTAGTGTGTAAATAAATTTCATGTGTGTGTTGTAAAACAGAGTCTGACAATTGTAAATTTTTGTTTCTGTCTTTGAGTTTTTAATGCTTTGACGGCTTTATGCATGTTCACAGTGAGTTTGGTTCTTTTCTTTTTTTTTTTTAGAATTTTTTTAATTTTTATTTTATTTTCTAAGATTTTTTTTATTTACACTCAAAATCATTTCCCCTTTCCCGTTTCCTCCCTCCCTGAAAGTCCCATAAGCCCCCTTAACTCCCTCTTTTCCCCATTCAACCCCCTCTCGCTTCTCTGTCCTGGCATTCCCCTACATCCAGTCTTTCCAGGACCAGGGGTCTCTCCTTCCATCTTCTTGGGAATCTATTGATATGCAAATTGTGTCTAGGGTATTCCGAGATTCTGGGTTACTATCCCCTTATCAGTGACTTCATACCATGTATGTTCTTTTGTGATTGGGTTACCACACTAAGGTTGATATTTTCAAGTTCTGACCATTTGCCTAGGAATTTCGTGAATTCATTGTTTTTTTTTATTTTTTTTTAATTTACATTCCAAATCATTTCCCCTTTCCCGTTTCCTCCCTCCCCGAAAGTCCCATAAGCCCCCTTCCCTCCCTCTTTTCTCCATTCAACCCCCTCTCGTTACTCTGTCCTGGCATTCCCCTACATCCAGTCTTTCCAGGACCAGGGGTCTCTCCTTCCATCTTCTTAGAAATCTATTGATATGCGGATTGTGTCTAGGGTATTCCGAGATTCTGGGTCAATATCCCCTTATCAGTGACTGCATACCATGTGTGTTCTTTTGTGATTGGGTTACCTCACTAAGGATGATATTTTCAAGATCTGACCATTTGCCTAGGAATTTCGTGAATTCATTGTTTTTAATTGCAGAGTAGTATTCCATTGTGTAGATATACCACATCTTCTGAATCCATTCCTCCGTTGAGGGACATCTGGGTTCTTTCCAGCTTCTGGCTATTATAAATAAGGCTGCTATGAACATAGTGGAGCATGTGTCCTTATTGCATGCAGGGGAAGCCTCTGGGTATATGCCCAGGAGTGGTATAGCCAGATCTTCCGGGAGTGTCATGCCCAGTTTTCTGAGGAACCGCCAAACTGCTTTCCAGAGTGGTTGTACCAGCTTGCAATTCCACCAGCAGTGGAGGAGTGTTCCTCTTTCTCCACATCCTCGCCAACAACTGCTGTCTCCTGTGTTTTTGATCTTAGCCATTCTGACTGGTGTGAGATGGAATCTCAGGGTTGTTTTGATTTGCATTTCCCTAATGACTAAGGATGATGAACATCTCTTTAGGTGCTTCTCAGCCATTAGATATTCTTCAGGTGAGAACTCTTTGTTTAGCTCTGTACCCCATTTTTAATAGAGTTACTTGCCTCTCTGGAATTTAACTTCTTGAGTTCTTTGTATATATTGGATATTAGCCCTCTGTCGGATGTAGGGTTGGTAAAGATCTTTTCCCAGTTAGTTGGTTGTCGCTTTGTCTTTTTGACAGTGTCTTTTGCCTTGCAAAAACTTTGTAATTTAATGAGGTCCCATTTGTCAATTCTTGATCTTAGAGCATAAGCTATTGGAGTTCTATTCAGGAAATTCACCCCTATGCCTATATGTTCAAGGTTCTTCCCTAGTTTCCTTTCTATTAGTTTCAGTGTGTCTGGTTTTATATGGAGGTCCTTGATCCACTTGGAATTGAGCTTAGTGCAAGGAGATAAGAATGGGTCAATTTGCTGAGAAAGAAGTAAGAGAAATGATACCCTTCACGATAGCCACAAACCATATAAAGTATCTTGGTGTGACTCTAACCAAACAAGTGAAAGATCTGTATGACAAGAACTTCAAGTCTCTGAAGAAAGAAATTGAAGAAGACCTCAGAAGATGGAAAAATCTGCCATGCTCATGGATTGGCAGGATTAATATAGTAAAAATGACCATCTTGCCAAAAGCAATACACAGATTCAATGCAATCCCCATCAAAATCCCAACTCAATTCTTCATAGAGTTAGAAAGAGCAATTCAAAAATTCATCTGGAATAACAGAAAACCCAGGATAGCTAAAACTATTCTCAAGAGTAAAAGAACCTCTGGGGGAATCAGTATCCCGGACCTCAAGCTGTACTACAGAGCAATAGTGTTAAAAACCGCATGGTATTGGTACAGTGACAGGCATGTAGATCAATGGAACAGAATTGAAGACCTAGAAATGAATCCACACTCCTATGGTCACTTGATCTTTGACAAAGGAGCTAAAACCATCCAGTGGAAAAAAGATAGCCTTTTCAACAAATGGTGCTGGCTCAACTGGAGTTTGGTTCTTTTCATCCCTGTCACCCTCACATACCCCAAACCCCTTCCTCCCAATAAGTTTCTCTCCCACTTCCATGCCCTTTGGTTTTTATCTTCTGAATTTGATTAGGGCTGCTGGCATGAGGCATGGGGTGGGTGTTCACTTAGACATGGAAAATTGCCAGGGACTACACCCCTGAAGGAAATGACCAACCTCCAGCAGCCATTAATTGCCTTGACTCCAAAGGTCTCCTGACCAGTTTTGATAAAGAACAGGGGATGCAGATCAAATTGCTTATTGTAAATCCAGCCTCCACCCTTCCCAGTCACTGGAACTTAAACTTCTTTGTACTTGTATTTCCCAATGTATAAGAAGAGAATAAGTATAGAGGGCATGGGATCCTCTGCTCCCAAATGAACACTAGGGAACCAGGAATGTTAAGCACACAAGCTTGTCTCTTCAATGGAAAGGATGTATTCCTCTTTTACACCTGGGAGTGGATGCTGTTATTAGCCCCAGTGTCTGTGCTTCCTGTAAGGCCTGGCTATATCCGAATTCCCAGACTTTCCCTACCTAGACCTTTATGTTCAGTTTTGTTTCTCAGTCAATAGAACCAATATCTAATGGAGACATTACATATACTTTGTAGCTTGGCAACCTCTGGGATGACCTAGACCACCCCAGATCCTCTCCTCAGCCCTTAAGCTATAGAACCCATTGTTATGGAAGAGGCTACATGTACTTTGCAAGTTTTTCCATGTAGTCAGTCTTAAGCTTTATTGAGATAATTGTCACCAAAACTTTCCCCCCAAAGTTTTACTGTTCTTTAATATGTCTAAAATAATCTGTCTGGTGACAGAGTCTAGACATGTGAACTAGCACCAGCTAACTAAGTTGTGTTGAACCAGATTCCTTCTTGACCCATCCAGATCATTTTTCTGTTGGCCATGGTATTTGCAGAGACCCCACACACAAATAATGGCACCCAACATGGTAGGCTTATGCAAGACCTGGGCTGATGTGTCTGAGACTGAGCAGCATGTGGTGACAGCATTAGCCTCATAGGAGCTTCATCTCCTTATCGGTTATGTTAGCTTCATTGTTTGTTCCCTCCAACCTTAGTAATTCTGGATCTAACATGGTTCTACACTTGACTTGCAGATGAGCCTTGTGAGCTACATATTACACCTTTTAGAAGCACATGCTATTGATAATTTTGTTAACATTCTTATACTGCTGTGACATAATACCTGATGTGAACAATTTGAAAAGTGAGATGCACATTAGCTCATGGTTTCAAGGATTTCAGTGCACAGTTCTTGCTGTCTTGTTTTCGGGCCTGTGGTGGGACAGCACATATAGCATTCAGAGTGTGTGATGTTGGTGCTTGCCTCATGGAGTGAAGAAGAAAAGTGTTGGGGGAACAGGATACAGTCTCCTAAGAGCCTGCACTGGACTGGAGAGATAGCTGGAAATGGCAGTCAGTAAAAGTGCTTGCCCGACAAGCATGAGGACCAGAGTTCAATCCCCAAGTACCCACGTTCTCCAAAGCAAGGCATTCACTGGAGATGCAGCTCAGTGGCAGAGCACTTGCCTAGCATACCTGGGGGCCTGGGTTCAATCCCCAATACTGAGAGAGAAAAAAAGCCTGGCATGGTGGTGATCTGTTGTCATCCCAGTGTAGGGGAGGAGGAGACATTTGGGTCCCATTCAGTAGCCCCCAGTGTACCCACTTGGCAAACTCCAGGCCAATGAGAGACCCTGTCTTAAGAAAAAGGAAAGGTGAAAGACATTGGAGGAAGGACACAAAGGTCATCCTCCAGCCTCTACACACACGTGCTCATGCACTCATGAATACACTCACTCTCACTGTGTATTCGTGGGTTCACATATACATGGAGGACGTGATGAATACGACTCATTCTCATGCTGGATGGCCTGGCCTTTGTGGGCATTTACATTGCTCGTCATTGACTCTAGAGGGTATGCTGCTGTCCTTGCCCTCCTCAATTATCTCCCAAGCAAGTCTGTTTTCTTCTCAGTCCATAGTGTGGAAGCAATGACAGCTCTAGATAAAATCATAACAGCAGTCATGTTTCTGTTCTTCCTATCACCAGTGACCTTTGGTCCCTGCACTCTGTTTAGGCCTCTCCACTTCCCTCTCCTATCTAGATCTTCCCATGTCTGTCTAGAAGTCTTAAATCTCCATAGTTTGTGGTCTGTGGTGGGAAACAGCTCCATCCAGGCAGGATCAAGATATTCTAAAGACATACCCTTGTGTCCCTCCCTCTTTCTATCAGACTTCTGAAGCAACAGGCTCCAAAAAGTTAGACTCTCACACTGGGAAAAAGAAAATGCTGGGCTCCCAGTACCAGCTATAAGGGGAACTTGTCTCTTAGAAAGACATCCCAGAAAGAGATTTCATACTGTTCTAACAATCTTTCAAACCACCTGGAGAGGGATCTGTCAATAACAGCAGGGAGGACTGTACCTTGACCAGTACTGCTGAGCTATGCAGATATCTAGCCCTCTACTTAAACCTAATCTTCATTCAAGGACTCCAAAGATGGACTTGGGGAGTCCTCTGTCCCTCTTCCTGATGTGGCCACATTGAATAAGCCTTGTCTTCGGCTTCTTGCTGACACTTGTCTGTGTAGTTGGTCCTATTGAGGACAGTGGCTTTGGGGCAGAAGGCCCAGACTATGGCCCAGACAACCCCCAAACAACACACTGTTATATGTTATTTCCTTTCACCTCAGATCACTTTTTTAATTTTTATTTTGTTGGGTAGTGGTTTGAATGAGAATGTCCCCCATAAACTTATATATTTAAATGTTTGGTCCCCAGTTGTTAGAACTGTTGGGGAAGATTAAGGGGTATGATGCCATTGGCAGATATGTGTCACTGGGAGAGGACTTGGAAATTTCAAAAGCCCAAGTCATTCCAAACTCTCTCTCTCTCTCTCTCTCTCTCTCTCTCTCTCTCTCTCTCTCTCTCTCTCTCTCATTGTCTCAACATGTAAGCTCTTAGCTACTGCTCCAGAACCATGCCTGTTTGCTGTTTGCTGCCATGTTCCCTGCCATGATGGTCATGGTGTTTTGTCATGATATTAGAAAAGTAACTAAGACACAGTGTGCGTGCGTGTGTGTGTGTGTGTGTGTGTGAGTGTGTGCACCACTATGCACATGCAGAGGTCAGAGGACACCTTGAAGAAGTCAATTCTCTCCTTCCACCATGTAGGTTCCAGGGATTAAACTCAGGTCTTCAAGCTTGGCAGTGATCCTCTTTACCGGCTACACCATCTCCCAGACTCTCACCTCAGATTGTGTCTGAGTTTAGCATCAAGACCTTTAGAGAAAATGCTTCACTTTCAAGTTGTGACTCTAACAGTGGAAATATCAGTGGGTTTGGCAGGCCAGGGAAGGGGATATTTTTAGATCAAGCCCTGCCAAGCATCTGTGGCCTTCAGGCCCTGCCAGTCACCTGCCATGCTGAACAGTAACAAGGGATTTTTCATTTCCTATTTGCTGTCATAGCACATTACCACATGTTTAGCAGCTTAAACCCACACACATCTATGATGTCATATTTCTAGAGGTCAGAAGTCCAGGGACAACAGAGTCACCTGCTTAGAGTCTCATGAACCTGCACTCCTTTGGGGCAGCTCTAGAGATGGCCTGCGTCTGAGGTCACTGGTGGAAGGCTGAATTCCCTGAAGTAGTTAAAGGATCAGGCCTGGCTGGCAGCTTAAGGCCCGTCTCCTGGTCTCCTCCATCCTAATAGGCTGCTCAATTGCTTCCCATGTTTTCCCAGTAAGCTCTGCAACAAGAGCTCAAGGACTGCCACTCACTCCAAACCCTCTGACCTCTTCTGCTAACCTCTCTGGTACCAGTCACAGAATGTTCTCTGCTTTGGGGGGTTTGTTTTATTTTTGAGAGTATTTAAGGTCCCATGTGTGCTAGCACTGACATACATACACCCCAGTGGGCATTCTCTGCGTTGCAGGAGCTCCTGTGAGTCTACTGACCCAGAAGGGCAATCTCTTCAAGATCCATAGCCATAACCACACTGCAAAATGTTTGCCATGGAATACAACTTCTAGATTCCAGAAATTAAAATATATACATATTTGGGGTACCTCCCCCTACATCTACCACACCCAGCAAGGAGGCAAAATGTCAGGATAGATTTGCACTGCTGCTCTGTACCATAACTGTGGTCATGGCTGTTAACTGCCCGAGTTCCTATGTCTGTCTCCATTGACAAGGACTGGGAGGCGGGGCTTCTGAACCTTGTCACCATCCAGCCTTACACTTTCAGCTTCTGTAAACCCATATGTGGAAAAGGGAGACATCAGGTCAACAGACACACATGTCACTGCTGCTGCTCTGTGCCACAGAGTACTTGGAGCACTCAAATTGTGTGTGTTCCCTCTCTGCCACCCTAGAGAACTCTCTAGCAGAAGGAAGCAGCTACAGCAGACCTGGTTAGTGGCATGGGCTCTGAAGCAAGTTGCCTGGGCTTCACTCCTAATCCTTCTATTTATTTGTGGCCCTGGGAAAATTATTACACCGCGTTTCAGATTCGTCCATAAAATAAAGAATAAAGAATAAAGTCTGGGGCAGGCAATGTAGCTCAGTCGGTAGAGTGCTTGTTCATCACGTATCTAGCCATGGAGTTAATCCACAGTAGCACAGAAAGTTGTGAGTGCTGTGCCCTACACATATAATCTCAGAACTTGGAGGTATGGGCAGGAGGATGAAAAATTCAAGGCTATCTTCCATCCACAGCTGTATATCGAGTTTAGGTCGGTGAATGAATGAATGAATGAATGAATGAATGAATGATTGGATAAGTAAATCAGTATATTAAAAATGAAGAAGAATAACATCTACTCCATGGCTATTACCCAGAGTAAGTGAGCTTCCATATGCAAAGTGTTTAGAAGTCTGTCTGGCAGCTGCTGCAGACACCTTCATGATCATCAACAGCTGCATTGTTAGTCCCCGGTCCTTTGCAGACCTCCTTACATTAGCAACCATGATTCTGAATGTCTGTGTTAGCAGGTGTATTTTCCTTCCATAATAGATGGAAGGCCACTAGGGCTCCCAGGTGGAAAAGAGTTGCTCACAACCCACCGTTCATTACTTAAGTCATGAAGAATTCATTTCTTGAGCACACGGACTTGCTGAGGATGAAAGGTGTCTCCTCAGGATGCTATGCTCACTGCTTGTTCCTTCCCCAGAGGGCTGAGGGCTGAAGGTATCAAGTGTTGCTGTGGGTGTGGAGAAGTGGAAATGCCCAGACCTGTAAATGGATATGGCCTCCCCGAGTGCAGTGTGGGCAGGAGCTATTAACGTCAGGAAGGAGCACATCTCCTGACCCAGCAGTCTCACTTCTCAGAACACACTCTAAACGTGTATGTCCAAGAAGTCAGGGAGAAGGAAGGATGGTCATGGCCATGTTCTCCGTGAGCACAAAATGAGGTGACCCGAATCCCCGCCACATCAGAGACCAGCACTCCTCACGTGTATTGCAAGAAGCAAATATGGAACTTGTGTCTGTTTTTAATTCCCATATTTTTCATAATTTTATTTGTACTTTACAAGGTGTTAAAAATCTGTGCATGTGAGCAGACTCATGTATGTGTGTATGTGAGTTGTGTGTGCATGTAAATTTACTTGCACAGATGGGAATGGAGGCCAGAGGTCGACATCAGGTCTCTTCTCTACCTTGTTTGTAGAGACAGGGTCCCTTACCTGGCGCTTGCTGCCTAGCCTAGACTGGCTTGTCAGTCAGGGAGCCCAGGGATGTACCTGTCTGGTCTCTCAGCCCTGGAGAAGCATGCTGCCATGCCTGGCTTTTTACACAGGTGCAGAGGACTCAAACTTAAGCTCTTTCCCCATCAAGCCATCTCAGTAGCCTCTGCCCTTACAATTTTTAAAAAGAATAACAGATTTGTTATGTTTTATAAGCCCTGTCTTGCATTCTGATACAGGTACTGTTGCTGTCCTTTTTATAGAAGAGAAAAGTAGTCCACAGAGGAGTTGAGTAACTTTTTCAGGGTCACCCAGTGGCTTTAGAATTTGAATCCAGGCAGTCTGAGTTATGTACGTGAGGTTAATCAGTTGTTCCTTTTCTGGAATGTTCATGAGATAGCAGTATAAAAGATCATGTCTTAACGTGTAAAAATAAAATTCAGAGAACTTGATCATCAAAGTTGTAAGCTGGCTTGGAAGAGTGTGCAGCTTCGTTCCCTTGGCTGTCAACGCACCACAAGCCAGCCTGATCTAAGGGAGTCTCAATAGGGAAAACTTCCGTACTCAAAGTGGCCTGTGGGCATGTCTGTGAGACTTTTTTTTTTATTGCTGATTAGCAAGGGAGGGGCCAACCCACTGTAGGAAGTGTCACCCATGAGGCAGGTGGTCCTGGGCTGTATGAGAAAGTTGTTTGAGCAAGCCACGAGGAGCCAGACAGGAAGCAACCTTCCTCTGTGACTTCTGCTTCAGTTCTTGGGTTCCTGTCCTCGCCTCCCTCAGAGATGGACTGTGACCTAAAAGTATGAACCAAATAACCCTTTTTCTTTGGGTTGCTTTTTGTTGTTGTTGTTTTGCTTTTTGTTTGTTTGTTTGTTTTTAAGTCAGTGTTTTATCACAGCAGCATAAAGCAAACTCAGACAGTAGCCACAGAGAAATGAAGCTGACCCTCAGGGTCATGCCCTTCAGTCTCGGTCCTTTGTGTTCCAGGTCTAGCGGGTACCTTACATGAACTAAAACCACATAAAGAACCAGGAAGGCCTTGAAAGCCTTCATGTAATGCTTGCCCAAGTCTGACTGCAAGTAGGAAAAAGCCCTAAGGTATGTCTTTAGGTTCCTTGCTCCTCCTTGTCAGGCTCTGTGACTACAGAACACTGGGCAGGCGCAGGAAGCTCAAGTGTCCTAGAGCAGAGGCAGAGAGAGCTGTAAGGCTGAGGAACAGAGCTGCGGATGCCCGCAAGATCAATGAGAAACCTTAAAAATAAGAAACAATTCCTGGAACTGACAAATGTCACTGGACACCACAAGACACAGGATCAATACACAAAATTCAATTGTGTCAAAGTGATCTGCCTTTCAATCAACGAGCAATTAGGTCCAAAAGGAAAATTACATTTTTTTTGTTTGTTTATTTGTTTGTCTTTGGTCTTGGTTTTTGTTTTTGTTTGGTTTTTGAGACAGGGTTTCTCTGTGTAGCCCTGGCTGTCCTGGATCTCACTCTGTAGACCAGGCTGGCCTCAAACTCAGAAAGCTGCCTGCCTCTGCCTCCCAAGTGCTGGGATCAAAGGCATGTGCCGTCACTGCCTGCCTACATTGTTATTTATAATCACTCAAGACCTTAAGGTATAAACCTAATAAAGTTAATACAGACAATAAAATGAAAACTATAAACACTGGTGAGACTCAGGGACCACTAAGCAGAGATGAATAAATACCATGTTCATGAAGCAAAGAAACCCAGCCTCCTACAGACCAGGCACCCCAGCCTCCTACAGACCAGGCACCCCAGCCTCCTACAGACCAGGCACCCCAGCCTCCTACAGACCAGACAACCCAGCCTCCTACAGACCAGACAACCCAGCCTCCTACAGACCAGACAACCCAGCCTCCTACAGACCAGGCAACCCAGCCTCCTACAGACCAAACAACCCAGCCTCCTACAGACCAGGCACCCCAGCCTCCTACAGACCAGGCAACCCAGGCTCTTACAGACAAAAATACAAAGGTCAGATATAAAACTTGACTCCTAATGAATCATAGATATAAGTGTGAGACATAAAACTATACACAGTTTTAAGAAAATATCAGAGAAAAGTTTCATGGCCCACATTAGCTAAACATAATTTCAAAAGAAGCACAGTCTCTAGGAAAGAAACATGGCAAGGTGGACTTCATCAAACTTTAAAGCCTGTGCTTTCTGGAAGAACCAGTTAAGAAGCTGGAAATATAGTGCAATACAGTGATATCCAGTTAAGACGCTGGAAATACAGCCTGTGAGGAAAACAAAAAACTGGGAACATGTAAAGAACTTTTAAAACTTAAGTAAACCCCAAATTCCAGGCCCACGGCGATGGCTCTGTGGGTGAAGATGCTTGCTGCTGCACCTAGAGACCTGAGTTTGAGTTCCAGGTCCCACATGGTGGAGGGAGGGGATCTGACTTCTGCAAATTGACCTCTGACCTCCATGTGTATACTGTGACACACATGCATTCATGCCATGCATATGGGCTTCAAATAAATATAATTTTTTTAAATCCCATTATAAAATGGGTCAAAGATACAGAGAGGCACATGAAAACTAGATATGCATATAAAAATGTTCAGTGCCTTTGGCTATGAGAGAAATACCAAAATAAAGCCACAATCATCAACTATTAGTATGACTCAAAAATTTTTCAGATGTAGTGTTGGCATAATTATGTGTTTCTTGAGAATTGCTTAAGGTAATCTAAAATGATATGGTAACTCAGAGCACATTTGGTAGCTTTTCTCTTAGATGTATTTATTTGATTTTATGCGTATGAGTGTTTTGCCTATAAGTATGTATGTGCACCATATGCATGCCTGGGTGCTTCCAAAGGTCAGAAGAGGGCATCATATCCCCCTGGAAATGGAGGTACAGGTAGTTGTGAGCTGCCATGTGGGTGCCAGGTTTGGGTCTTCTCCAAGAGCAACAAGTGTTCTTAACCACTGGGATCCCCAGTCCCTGGTAGTTTCTTACAATGTTAGACACACAGAGACCACATAGCTGGCTCAGCAGGTAAAAGTACTTGATGTGCTAGCCTAATGACCTAAGCTCCATCCCTGGAACTCAAGGTGGAAGGCAGAAGGAAAGAACCAACTGCAAGGAGTTGTGCTTGGACCTCCACGTGCACACTGTGGCATGTGCACACACACACACACACACACACACACACACACACACACACACACTAACTAAACAGGAATGTGACTCTTAAAGTAAAAGGCACATGTTCTCTGAGGCCCAGCCCTTGCTTTCCTATACATTTCCATCAAACAAGAAAGTGTATGTTTGTAGCTGAAGTGCCCAAGTGAGAACACCTCAGTCCCACTTGGGAGGGAGAAGAAAGCAATCGCAAGTGGGAGGGAGAGAGGAACCTGGGAGGGAAAGTAGCCAGGGTTGGGGAAAAGGGGGTGAGTGGGGGAGAGAGGAACCTGATCTGACACTGGGGGAGGGAAAAGGACTGAAACCCTGAGGGCCAGCAGAAAGAATGGAAACAGGCAACCTCGGGAGATAGGAGGTTGGGGGTGGGGGCATCCTCCAGAATGCACCAGAGACCTGGGAGGAGAGAGACTTACAGGACTAAAAGGGAGGGACCTTAGATGAAATGCCTGACAGTAGGGAGAGGGAACTTATAGAGCCCACCTCCAGCAGGAAGACAAGGCATCAAATGAGGGAGGGGGGCCATCCCACAGTCATAACTCTGACCCATAATTGTTCCTATCTGAAAGAATTACAGGGATGGAAATGGAGAGGAGCCCAAGGAAAAGAAGGTCCATCGACAGACTCAAAGTGGGATCCAGCTCAAGGGGAGACCCCAAGGCCTGACACTATCACTGAGGCTATGGAGCACTCACAAAAAGGAACCTAGCATGACAACACTCTGGAAGACCCAACAAGCAGCTGAAAGAGTCAGATGCAGATATTTGCACCCAATCAATGGACAGAAGCAGCTGACCCCTGCTATTGAACTAGGGAAGACTGAAAGAAGCTGAGGAGAAGGGCTACCCTGTAGGAGGACCAACAGTCTCAATTAATCTGGATCCCTGGGATCTCTCAAACACTGGACCACCGAACAGGCAGCAGACACCATACACCAGCTGATATGAGGTCCCTAACACACATACAGTAGAGGACTGCTGGGTCTGTGTTCATTCAGAGATGATGAACCTAACCCTCAAGAGACTGGAGGCCCCAGGAAGTTTAGAGGTCAGGTGGGGTGGGGGTTAGGGACATCCATGTGGAGACAGGGGGAGGGGAGGAGGTATGGGATGTGGAACAGGGGTTGGCGGGGTGGGGAGGGGTGGGGAATAGAATAGAATATGGAGTGTATAATAATAATTAATAAAAAATTCTCATAAAAAAGAAAGTGTATGTTTGTGCTAAATCGTGTTTATGAACCCTCACAGCAGCTTTATTTGTAATAGCTCCAAGCCAGAAACAACCCAAATGACCTTCAACAGATAAGTGGATGAATCAGCTCTTATTTGGCCACAGGAAGGAATGACTGTCGACATATTCAGCCACTTGGCTGGCTCTCTAGGACATTATGCCAAGAGAAAAAAATCCAATCAAAAAGAATAGATGCTACATGATGCTGTTCAAAAAATTATCTCAAAATGATAAATAATAGAAATTGTCAACAGGTCAGAGTTACCTGTGGCTTAGGGTTGTGGACAGTGTGACTAGCATGACAGTCAAGGGACCAAAAGGGAAATGAGGCCACAGGAGTACAATGGTGGAATCTTGGTGGTGGCAGAATGAATCCCAGTGTCAGTCGTGACAGCACCAGTCGTGCTAATGTCTCTACAGGATGGAATTCCAGAGTATGCTCCATTGGAAGAACCATGATTGCATGTGAACACTGGTGCATCTGAGTAAAGTGTGGGTTAGAGATGCTGGCATGGTTTCCTCTGCTTAAGAAGGCACTGCCTTTATAGGATGTTTAAGCCAAGATGAGCTGAGCAGAAGTACATGGGGCCTCTGTAATTTCAGTAGATTCTAGTATGTCTAAATTTACTTCAAGATACAAGAGCCTTCAAAACTTTAAGGTAGCCCACTTACAAAAGTTTGGGGAGAGTGACCTAATATGGTAATTTAAGTAGGTAAGGTGTCTTCGTGGAACAGTCTTACTAGTGTTTCTCCATGCTTACCACCATGTACAGCAAATAGAATGGGGTAAGGAACTCTTGGATAAATGGAGATCCTGTGTGGGTGGGGTATAGACAGGATAGAGCAGACCGAGGTCTTCATGCTCAGGGAGTGTTTTCTCTAAGCCTGTGACCTTGGGCCCCTGGCTGGGTGGGACTACTGTTTCTTGTCACAGGTAAATGAATGACAGAGCTGGAAATTCCTGGAAGAGTCCTAAATAGGTGCTGGAGTATCAGGTGCAGGCTCGCACTGGTTAGCCCAGGTTTGACAGCTGACAAGATCTTCCCAGGGTTCCATTCTGACCTGGGCTGGACATACACCCCCTTTGCAAGCTGCCTGGAGTTCTGAATTCATTGCCCTCTCAAGGGCCCCTTGGTTTGAGTTTGGATTTATTCCTAGTTGTATGATTGTGGAACAATCACTTTACCCCATTGGATCTTCTTAGTCCGCCAGATTCTTGTGTGGATTGTTCGGGTCAAGGTTTCAGGGCTAGGCCTGTTTGTTTCCAGGCACATGATATATCTTGCCATCTTTCTGTAAGGTGCACATCATGCGCCAGTGAAAGAGCAGCCTCTAGCATTGTGCATGGATTAGCTCTTCCTGCTGGTCCTCATCTGAGTCCTCTTTCATATCCAGCTTAAGACAAATCACACCAGGGCCCAGCCTGATGTCTGAGGGGTTCAGAAATCTGAAAGGGACAGCCAGTGAGGCAGGGCCATGATCAATGTGAGACACAGTCCATTGGTAACAAGTCAGGCTTCCAAGGATTCATGTTCCAACTCTCAAAGAGCCCCTTAGCCTGCTCAGTTTCTATGAGAATCTTTTTTATTTTTTTATTTTTGGTTTTTTGAGACAGGGTTTCTCTGTGTAGACCTGGCTGTCCTGGTACTCACTCTGTAGACCAGGCCTGCCCCTGCCTCCCAAGTGCTGGGATAAAAGGCGTGTGCCACCACTGCCCAGCTTGTATGAGCATCTTACTTAAGGTCTATTCTAAAGTAGAGATGAGTCGGACCCAGTAGGTTTGAAATCCCCACTGCTAGGAAGCTGAGGCAAAATGATCAGGAGTTCAAGGCCTGTCTGGGTTACAAAGTGAGTGCAAGATGGTCATTTTTACTATATTAATCCTGCCAATCCATGAGCATGGAAGATTTTTCCATCTTCTGAGGTCTTCTTCAATTTCTTTCTTCAGAAACTTAAAGTTCTTGTCATACAGATCTTTCACTTGTTTGGAACAGTCCTCCACTGCTGGTGGGATTGCAAGCTGGTACAACCACTCTGGAAAGCAGTCTGGTGGTTCCTTAGAAAACTGGGTATGACACTCCCGGAGTATCCTGTTATACCACTTCTGGGCATATACCCAGAGGCTTCCCTGGCATGCAATAAGGACACATGCTCCACTATGTTCATAGCAGCCTTATTTATAATAGCCAGAAGCTGGAAAGAACCCAGATGTCCCTCAATGGAGGAATGGATACAGAAGGTGTGGTATATTTACACAATGGAATACTACTCTGCAATTAAAAACAATGAATTCACGAAATTCTTAGGCAAATGGTCAGAAGTGGAAAATATCCTTAGTGAGGTAACCCAATCACAAAAGAACACACATGGTATGCAGTCACTGATAAGGGGATATTAACCCAGAATCTCGGAATACCCAAGACACAATTCACATATCAATAGATTTCCAAGAAGATGGAAGGAGAGACCCCTGGTCCTGGAAAGACTGGATGTAGGGGAATGCCAGGACAGAGAAGCGAGAGGGGGTTGAATGGGGAACAGAGGGAAGGAAGAGGGCTTATGGGACTTTCGGGGAGGGAGGAACCAGGAAAGGAGAAATCATTGGGAATGTAAATAAAAAAAATATAGAAAAAAATCTAGAAGAGGAAAATAAAACAAAGTGAGTGCAAGTTCATCACAAGCAATTTAGCGAAACATCTCAAAATTTAGCAACAAAAAGACTGGAGAAAATAGCTCTGTGGTAGAGCACTTGCCCAAGCATATTCAAGTCTCTGAATTTTATCTTCAAAACAAACACAATCAAATAAAATAAAATAGGGATGAAAGCCCCTTGCTCACAGGACTATGTCAGTATTAAATATAATTATAAATACTGTGTGAAAAGCCCTCTGTACCTTGTTGGGGACACCACAATCATTGTGATGTCTGTACAGGTAGAGAAGGGCACAGAGCATTTGCAGATGTTTTTAGCTTCAGGAACAGCTTCTGCAATTCCCAGTGCCATCCCTGGGAATCCCTTTCACATCAGGGTGAGGTAGCTGTCCTTGCCTGGGTCCTGTGGGAAGTGTCCTCTAGGGAGAATACAAACTGTCTATCTGGGTTACCTGCAACCTCACCAGATGCATTCCCTGGAAACTAGGCCTCAGTGATCTAGACCCAGTGGCTTTGTCAGGTCAAGATAACATCCTCCGTGTCCTCAGATGCCCCAAGAGTCAGGTAGATGCCCAGGCGTGGTGGCTGGGGAAGAGAAAAGAGCGAACTTGCCTGTGATTGGTCAGAAGGCCAATCTCACCTGGCATAGAGAGGAGAACTCATTGCTCCTGGTCTGAGAAGGCTGTTTTCTGCCGCCTTCTGCTCTGCCCAGATTTCTGAGTCTCATCGAATACTCAAGACTCCTAAGCTACCAGAAGCCTCACAAGGCAATTGTTCCAAAGTCCAAATTTTTCAGTCAGGATACTAAAGCCTATTGCAGTCAGCCAGATCACTGCGCAGTCTGTCAACTCCCTAAATGGTGTCCTTAGCCCTCTGTCCCTCCACAGGTGTCAGAGATGTTCAGGTCAAGCTCTGGTTCTGCTAGTTTCTGGTTGTGGGAACTATGTGTTGCCACAGAGGCCACCTCTCTCTGTCCTCAGTTCATCATCTGTGAACTGGGATAACACAAACCTTCCAGACTGCTTGTAGGATGCCTTAAGGTGATGTAAGGATCATGGCTGAACACGGTAGACAATGCAAATGACGGCGGGGAGCGGGTTCCGAGAATTCAGTCTAGCTATTTGCCTACTACAAGCTGTAAGCCAGCTATAGGCCCAGTACCTATTAACTCTGTACCTTCCCACCAGCCTCTGGAGGTTGAAAGTACCTCCCCTCTTTACTTCACAGAAATGAGATAGAACCATAGACTAGCTGAGAAACTCAGATCTAGCAGCCTGAATCCTGAGTTGGTGATATTACCCTTATCATGAGGAGTCTTCAAAGCCACTGAGAAGTTGGTGATTTCCTCAGAGCACCTGATGGCACACAGCACACACCAGTAAAACAGTAAGAGTTTGAGAGCAGGGGGTATGTGCATGGGACCTGGGACAGGGGTCCTTCACCAGGAGTCATCCTAGAAGTATAACCTCAGGGATCTGCCCTTGCCTTCCACCTTGTTTGAGACAAAGTTGCTTGTTTCCCACCACAAATGCCTGGCTAGCTGGCCTGTGAGCTTCTGGGGACTGTCTCTCTCGTCTCTGTAGGGACACTGGGATTACAGATGTGCATGACCATGTCTCGATTTATTGTGGGTTGAAATTCACAGTCATTTTTGTACAGCAGGCACTTTACCCACTGAACCATCTTCCCTACCCTCAGCTTGGGTATTTGAATATGGGGTCAGGAGTTTGTGCCATTTTGATTCCAGAGGCCCCACTGCTGGTATATAATGACAGCCAAGTTGCAATGCTCAGAATGAATTCAAAGAATCATCCTGCCCCCAAAGGCCAGCAGCTCCCTAACTGATGAAGTGATGCATTAAGAAACCTCCAGGGAGGATCTTGGCAGATGACCCAGTTGATAAAGGACTTGAACATGATTCTCAAAGCCAATGGCAGAAGGCATCTGGTGTGGAAGTGTGCGTTTATAATCCAGAGTTGGGGAAGTGGGGACAGGAAGATTTCCGGCTCGCTGTGTAGCTAGCTGGCCTACTTGGTGAGCTTCAGACCAGTGAGAGGTCTTGACTCAAAAAGAAGAAAGGAAGGAAGGAAGGAGAGGGAGGGAGGGAGGGAGAGAGAGAGAGAGAGAGAGAGAGAGAGAGAGAGAGAGAGAACATCACATATAAAATGACACTCAAGTCTGTCTACACCCATATGTAGCTATGCACACATGAGCTCATGCACACACACACACACACACACACACAATCTTGTGAGGACAGACCTTCTGACATCTGTAGTAAGGCTCATTCATGTAGCCACATAATCTCTTCATTTTTCTGAAGGGTAAGGAATAGAAGAATAGGATTCTATTAGACCCAAATTCTCCAAACTTTGGTGCATAGGAAAATATCATTTTAATAATAATAATAAAGCTTAATGTGTACTAAAAAAATCATACACCAGATTCAGGATTGAATAAAAATTATTTCTCTATTTAAGACAAAACCAAAGAAAGTGAAGTTGTCCCTGGTGTTTCTGAAGGGCACTGGTTCCAAGGACTCCCATAGATGCCAAGAACGACTGGTGCTCAAGCCCTTGGTGTAAAGTGCTGAAGTATCTGCATGTAGCCTACATAATCCTCCCATATACTGTGAAGCATCTGTGAGTGCTTGTAGCCAACAAAGTGCCAACACTTATAATCACCATAATGTATTGTTTAGGGAACAATGACCCATGTGTAGATAGAACAGATGTAACTAAAATATTTTCAATGGTTGAATCACAGGTGTAGAATAGAAGGATACAGAAGGCCAGCTGTATTCTCTTGTTTTTTTTTTGTTGTTGTTGTTGTAAGTAGACAATATTATCTAATACAACCAATGATAAGTTGGAGTAATACTGTAATGTAACACATGATATCTTTATCTATTACTAATCAACTATCCATCCATAATCAATTATTTATCATCTATTAAGCAGTCATCTATCAATTTTCTCTATATTAATCAGCTCTGTCAATCAAATATCAATACATTTGCCTATTGTTGATCAATCAACTATTTATCATCTATCCACCTATGTATCATCTTCTGTATGTAATCTGTCTATCAACTACCTATCAATCATATATCAGCCATCCATTTATCTCTCATCTATCTATATCTCTAGAATGTGCCTCTCTCTGTCTGTCTGTCTGTCTACTATTTATCAATCAGTCTATCTACCTGTGATGGTTTGTATAAGCTCAGTCCAGGGAATGGCACTATTAGCAGATGTAGCCCTGTTCCAGTAGGTTTGGCCTTTTTGGAGTAGGCATAGCACTCTGGGTGTGGGCTTTAAGACCTTCATCCTAGCTGCATGGAAGCAAGTATTCTGCTAGCAGCCTTCAGAAGAAGATGTAGAATTCTCAGCTCCTCCTGAACCATGCCTGCCTGGATTCTGCCATGTTCCTGCCTTTATGATAATGGACTGAACCTCTGAACCTGTAGATTAGCCCCAATAAGAGTTTCCTCGGTCATGGTGTCTGTTCACAGCAGTAAAATCCTATATATTTATCTATGCATCTTGGTCTTCATCTCTTTGTCCTGATTTGACCACAGCTGCTGAAACCCTTATACTCTACTAAGTGATAAGAATGATATGATTACATCTACATTTTATTTTATCTTATTTTATTAATTATTTTATTTATTTACATGTTGACCCCTTCTTGTCCCTCATCCATGGGCCCCCACCCCATTCTCCTCCCCTTCACCTCTAAGAGGGTTCTTCCCTACCCACCCACCCACTCCCACCTCATCCGTCTAGCATCCCCCTTCTCTGGGGCATCTAGCTTCCATGGGACCAAGCACATCCCCTCCCACTGAGGCCAGACAAGGCAGTCCTTTGCTACATATGTTGTGGGGACCACAGACCAGCCCATGTATGTTCTTTGGTTGGTGGCTTAATCCCTGGGAGCTCTGAAGTGTCCAGTTAGTTGATTACTGTTGTTCTTCCTATGGGGTTGCAATACCCGTCAGCTCCTTCAGTCCTTCCCCTAACTTTTCCAGAGGAGTCCCTCAGCTCAGTCCAATGGTTGGCTTTAAGTATCTGCATTTGTCTCAGTCACGTGCTGGTAAAGCCTCTCAGAGGACAGCCAAGCCAGACTCCTGTCTGAAAGCACATCTTGGCATCCACAATAGTGTCAGGGTTTGGTGACTGTGCATAGGATGGATCCCAAGGTGGGGCAGTCTCTAGATGTCCTTTCCTTCAGTCTCTGCTCCATTTTTTGTCCCTGTATTCCCATGTATGTCCTTTTGGGTCTGGGTTACCTCACTCAGGATGATATTTTCTAGTTCCATCCATTTGCCTGCAAAATTCGTGATGTTCTCGTTTTTAATAGCTGAGTAGTATTCCATTGTGTAAATGTACCACATTTTCTGTATCCATTCTTCGGTTGAGGGACATTTGAGTGGTTTCCAGCTTCTATTATAATAAGGCTATGAACATAGTGGGACATGTGTTCTTGAGATGTGGTGGAGCATCTTTTGGGCATAAGCCCAGGAGTGGAATAGGTGAGTCTTTAAGGTAGAACTATTTCCAATTTTCTGAGGAATCACCAATTGATTTCCAGAGTGGTTGTACCAGCTTGCAATCTCACCAGCAATGGAGGAGTGTTCCACATCCTCACCAGCATCTGCTGTCACCGGAGTTTTTTATTCTAGCCATTCTGACTAGTGTAAGGTGCAATCTCAGGGTGGTTTTGATTTACACTTCCCTGATGACTAAAGGTGTTTTCTTTAGGTGTTTCTCAGCCATTCAAGATTTCTCAGTTAAGAATTCTGTTTAGCTCTGTAGCTCATTTTTTAATTGGGTTATTTAATTTCCTGGAGTTTAATTTTTTGAGTTTTTTGTAGAGTTATGTAGAGGTCCTTGATCCACTTGGACTTGATCGGTTTGGACTTCTTTGTCAAAGGATCAAGTGTCCATAGATGTGTGGGTTTATTTCTGGATCTTCAATTCTATTCCATTGATCAACCCATCTGTCTCTGTACAGATACCATGCATTTTTTTTGTTTTGTTTTTATCATTATTGCTCTGTAATACAGCTTGAGGTAAAGGATGGTGATCCCCCTAGAAAATTTTATTGTTGAAAATTGTTTTCAATATCCTGGGTTTTTTTTAATTCCATAAGAAGTTGAGAATTGCTCTTTCTATCTCTGTGAAGAATTGAGTTGGAACCTTGATGGGGATTGCATTGAATCTGTAGATTGCTTTTGGTAAGATGGCCATTTTTAACTATGTTAATCCTGCTGATCCATGAGCATGGGAGATCTTTCCATCTTCAGATCTTCAAAGAAGACCTAATACCAATACTCCTCAAACTATTCCCCAAATAGAAAAAGAAGAAATACTATCTAAGTCATTCTATGAAGCCACAATTTCTCTGATACCTAAACCATACAATGATCCAACAAAGAAAGAGAACTTCAGACCAATTTCACTTATGAATATCCATGAAAAAATATTCAACAAAATTTTTGCAAACTGAATCCAAGAACACATTAAAATTGATCATTCTCCATGATCAAGTAGGCTTTATCCCAGGGATGCAGGGATAGTTCCAATATACGACAATCCACTATATAAACAAAGTAAAAGAAAAAAAATCACATGATCATCTCATTAGATGCTGAAAAAATCTTTGGCAAAATACAACATCCTTTCACATTAAAAGTATTGGAGAGAACAGGAACTTAAGGCATATACATAAACATAATAAAAGCAATATACAGTAAACCAATAGCCAACATCAGATTAAATAGAGAGAAACTTGAAGCAATCCCACTAAAATCAGGGACTAGACAAGGCTGCCCACTCTCCCACTATCTATTCAATATAGTACTCGAAGTTTTAGCCAGAGCAATTAGACAACAAAAGGAAGCCAAAGGGATACAAACTGGAAAGGAAGAAGTAAAGGTATCACTATTTGCAGATAGCATACATAATCGACCCCAAAAATTCTACTAGAGAACTTCTACAGCTGATAAACAACTTCAGCAAAGTGGCCGGATATAAAGTTAACTCAAGCAAATCAATAGCCTTCCTCTACTCAAAGGATAAATGGGCTGAGAAAGAAATTAGGGAAATGACACCCTTCACAATAGTCATAAATAATATACAATATCTTGGTGTGACTCTAACCAAGCAAGTAAAAGATCCGTATGACAAAAAATTCAAGTCCCTGAAGAAAGAAATCAAAGAAGACCTCAGAAGATGGAAAGATCTCACAATCTGATTTTTTAACTCCAGATTCTGAAAAAGACTCAGAGTGATAAAGGTGTGATTCATCATGATCCCTTTCCACCCACACCTGAGTCTAGCCTGGAAAAGGTTCCCTCCTCTACCAGATATTGGTTGGTCCCTGGAGAGCTTACATCATGCATTGGTCATGATTACTGCTTCTTTGCACGAGTTCCCACATGTAACTCTCAGTAAAGCAGTGCTGATGGGGGGTCTTTAGAAGGCGTTCAAGGAGGTGTGATCAGGGAGCATGTTGGCAGGTGTCATGCTTAAATCTGAAATGTTCCTCCCCTGCTGCTCATGTTTCCAGAGCTTGTTCCCTAGATGGTGGCACTGTGTTGGGGACTATGGAACTTTTAGGAGATGGGCAACCTGGAGGAAGGGGGTCACTAAGAACAGGCCTTTGAAGGTTCTGACCTGGTTGCTGTCTGGGCTCTCCATTCCCTGGTGCACCATGATGTAAAGAGCCCCTGCCACACACTCCTGTCACAGACTGTATTAGTCTACATTGCCTTCCTGCTATAAAAGTGAGAGCCCAGATAAATATTCCGTCCCTTAAGTTGTCTCTGCAGGTATGCTGGTCACTGACACACTGATGAAGGAAGCCAACTGCTGACAAAAGGGTGGACTTCCCCTCTCTCTGGGACACAAGCTTTTCTGTCCTTCCCACAGAACAACACAAAGCAAGGAGCCTTCACAAGAAGTAGGCCGGTGGAACTGGACGCCAAATCAAATGCAGTGTTTGATAAATTATCTGGCCTCTAGCATTCTATTATAACAGTGCGAAACTGATCAGCATGACTCCCACCATCTGACCCTCCAGGCAAGACCCACACCTACAGCACTATATAAAGTTTAGCAGCAACTACCCCTCCATTGATCCCAGAAGTTAATTATCTTGTCAGGTTACTATTCACATCATTCCCCCCCCCCCGGAAACTCCAGAAAATGGGCTTTTTAAAATGTGAAGTGTCCTAACATTTTAAAGTTTGCAAAAAAAAAAATTAGGATTTTTAAAGCAACAATAACTACAAGCTATTACAGTCAAATAGAGCCCATATGTCGAAGAGGTGTGCCCACTGGGCTTGGGTCTGTCTCGGTTGTGCCACTGAAGTCTATGTCATGCCATGGTAAGATACTGGAATGTCCCATCTTCAGAAGGGGACAATTCCCACATTGTGCCACTGTGTTCAATGGAGTGATGACTCCACTGGAACTCATGTACAAAGAGAAGACAGGCATGGTGGTGTGCACTTAAAATCCTAGTGCTAGGAAGGCAAAGACAGGGGGATCCCTGAGACTCTCTGGCCAGCCACTGTGACCTACTTGGTGGGTTCCAGGCCAATGAAAGACCCTGTCTCAAGACACAGTGAGTGGCTCCCAAGGAACAATGCCTGAGGTTGCCTTCTGGGCCCACACACATATATAGAAATGCCACATACAAAGCATCTCACTTCTTTGTAAAGAGAATTCTTTCAGAAGCCATCCCCACCCCAGAGAGACATCCTTAGTCACTATATCCATGTGCCTTTGGAGATCTTCCTCCAGTGTCTTTGCAACACATAAAACCTGATAGACTCCAAGTGATCGGTCTGTCTTGTTTCATCTCTGCCTGCCAGTGAAATTCTTATAAATTCACGTTAGAATTTCTTGAACATATTCTAGAATAAGTAATGAAAAGAAAGTGCTGAGTTGTAGCATATATGTGTTCTCTTTTGATAGACAGGTCCAATTGCTCTTTGAACTAGTGACTTACCTCCTCACTCTCTGGTAAGACAGTCTCCGTCTCTCCACAGCACTCATTTTAACTTTTGCACGTCCTTTGTTTTTGTTGTTGTTTGCTCTGGAGTCTTTTAGCTTTTGTATCTTTTTATTGTTTTGAGAGAACCTGAGGGTCTTGCCGTATAGCCAGGCCTTGTTTCAAACTCACAGTCTTCCTACCTCAAACTCCCGAATTATAGAATTACAGGTATGCACCGTGACAACTAGCTCACTTTTGGACAATTTGATAGGTAGAGAAATGGTATTACAATTTCTTTTAGTCAGAGTCTATGTCTATTTACTCAATAGATAGCAGAAATTACCTTGAAATTCTGGTTCTCCATTACCTGAATGCTAAAATTACAGATATGTGCCACCACACCAAGTTTATACAATGTTGGAGACAGAACACGACACTTGGTGCACAAGCAAGTCACCAACTAAACCACACTGCCAGCCATTAATTATTTTTAACTACGTTTGAAAAAGAGCACAAATCTCCCTAAGCCCCCATAGCCACAATGCTTTCTGCTGTGTGAGTTCAGCTTTAGAAACCTCACATAAGCAAGATCATGCAATCTATATTTGCATTTTGCACCTGGTTGGCTCTCTTAGCGCAGTGTCCTCAGACTCCATGCAGGCTGTAGGATGGAACAGGAGTTCCTTCTCTGGAAGCACCCACTGCACTCCCTTGATCTGTGTATCTACAGACGGGCATTTGGTTTGCCTCCTTGTGTTGCCTATTGTAAACAATGGTTCCATGAACACAGGTGCACAAACTTCTTTCAATTGTTTTGTATACATATATCCAGAAGGGGGTTGCTGTATTATGCAGTAATTCTATTTTTAATTTCTTGACAACATCCAATACTGTTTTCTACAGCACTTCATTTGTTTATATTCTCATCCACAATGGGACAAGAGTTCTAGTTTTCAGTCTAGGATATAGCTTGGTTAGCAGAGAGCCTGCCTAACATGCATGAGGCACTGGGTTTGATCCCCAGCACCACATAAATTGAGTGTGGTGGTTCACACCTACAATCCCTGTACTCTTGAGGTAGAGGGAGGAGGATCAGAAGTTCAAGGGCATCCTAGGCTATAGTTCAGGGCCAGCCTGGGATACATGAAACCCTGTCTCGGAGAGTTGCAGCTTTTTTCATGTGCTTAATGATACTTTTTCCCCCCTGTAACTGTTTTTGACAATGGCCAGCCAATATCTGTATTTTATACTTCCCTAAGTCCCAGTGAAGTTGTCCATCTATACACTGCCCCACTGAAATGAGGAAGCTTGCAGCTCTGGGAAGTCAAAGCCTTCATGCAAAGCCCAAGGCTAGATAGATAGAGGCAGAGCCGATGCAAGGTGGTGTGGTCCAATTAATGGCGCCCTTCCCAACATGCCGCCCTGCCTTTGCGCTTTCTTCTCTATGAAGAGAAAGGAGGGAAGAGAGACTGGGCCTACCTCTGAAAGCTGCTGCACACAGTGCAGACAAGTGGGGGATGTGCACAGCACTGGTGTTCCTGGACTCGGAGGCCAAGTGGCCTCTGTCTTCACCTAGAAGGAAGCAAATACCCCGGACGGGAAATGTGTGCCCAGAAGATTATAGCTCCATTGTGTGTGGCTGGACGCCTTCCACTGGCTTTGTTTATAGGACAGATTGTTTTTGCTAAGTTGTTTGCTCCGGTAAGCCTCCAAGCTCTTGAGGCCCCTGGCTGTGGAGAGGGTCAAATTTACAGGCAGCACAAGACTCAGGCAGGAAAGGTCTACAAAGGAGTTAGATCCCATGAGAGGCCTCCAGAGCTCCTCGGACAAAGCAAAAGCTGTTTTTACTTTATTTTCTAAATTGATGTGCCACAGGTGTTGGTCTTCCTTCCCTCTTGGCTGTGGGAGCCAATGTTCCTGTGGTATTGTCCACACACGTCCACGTAAGGACCACTCACCCCAACACACTCCCATATGTGCTGCAGGGATTTTGAGGCATTTTCTTTGGTTTTCGGAATTCTTTTTTCCAGAAGTACCAGGCACTCAGTACCCCAAGCTTTTCTGCACCATTTGTTCCAAATCAAGGAGCAGACGAAGCCTGGGGAGCGTAAGGTGAACATGCCCCACTCGGAGGCCAGGAGGGGTGTCTCTCCTCGGGTGGTCCTGGCGCTGTGTTCCTCTGACAGGGAACACATTGTGTCTGGCTTTCAGAGCAGATGCCAGCTGCTAACACGCAGTCCTTCATCATTGTTCTATTGTCCCACCCACCGCGCCACCCAGACCATCCCATCTCCCAGCATTTCCCACCCTTCCCAAACCTCAAGAATCTAGGCCAGTCATTCTAGAAGAGAGAGATGTGAAAGTAAAGCAGAAGGATTGAGCATCTCACCTTGGCTGCACGTGGTCAGAGGCCACCCGGTGCCTGAGACGGTCAGAAACTGGAAGAGATACAACAGTGGTCAGAGGCCACCCGGTGCCTGAGACGGTCAGAAACTGGAAGAGATACAACAGTGGTCAGAGGCCACCCGGTGCCTGAGACGGTCAGAAACTGGAAGAGATACAACACTCAGTGCCCTGCGGAGACCTTGGAACATTCAAGAAGTGGTTCCTAGGACTGAGGTTGTCACTCAGTGGTAAAGCATGTCCTTCAGATACACAAGGTCATGAGTTCAATCGCAGCGCAACAACAAAAACAATGGAAGTCCCTCTAACTTTCTGAATGCCACCTTCACCCAGACCTTCTGTTTCAGACAATCTTCCCAGTGTGAACCACAATGAAGTGACTATAGTTTATTAATTACAATGCAAACACCTAGACCCAACTGTGAGCATCAGGAAAGGCTTTTTAGAGGAGGAGACATCTAAATTGAGACTGAAAAACTGTTTCCTTCCGCCGTTTAGGCAATCTCACCAAGAGCATTTGGAGCCTTGAGAGATGCCATTTGTTACCCATGACTGCTGACTAGGTCCTTATCTATTCAATTATTTATTCACTCATTCAATCAATCTACAAAGTGTCAGGGAACATCTAATAACAAGATAAACCTAGGTCCCAGGTGGCTTCAGGTATTTCCCATGACAGTGTTCTTGGGAAGACAGTCGAGATGGAGACATGTTCAGAGGTCCTATGCCTAGCAATTGGCCTTCTGCATTGACTTCCTCATGACAAGAGTCCTAATTGTCTCTGATGCTCATCTGCCTTCATAAAGTTATGAGATGGATTTTTGTTCCCATATTAAAGGAAGGACACTGGAGTGCATGGACTGTGTTCGCCAGAATTTGGAACACTGTAACAAACCCCTGAGAGATTGATTTTGACTCAGAGTTTCAGTCAATGGTGTTTGGTTCTACCAAATGTCATGGAAGAAAGAATGGAGTGGGGAGTACATTGCTAACCTTGTGGCAGGAGACAGAACAGGGAAGAATATAGCCTTGGGCAGGATAGAGTCCCCAAAGACACATCCCTAGTGACTGCCTGGTTCTTATGTAGCTAAACACCCACCTTCTAATATTTCCAGAACTTCACAAACTAGGACCAGCATCTAGAACTAAGCAAGCCAATGGGGTGCATGTCATATTCAAGCCATAATGGGGATAGCCTGTAGTCTTCATGACATGACTTTCCTTTGTGCTTATCTGCAAACTCAGAAGTAGGAAACCACCATGGATCAAAGGATGAACACTCTCTCCCTCTTTGCAGCCGAGGTGTGTGAAGCAAAGCAGTGCCCCAAACCTGTTTTGACTCCCCCTTCTCAGGCCCCTTCCATCACTGACCCTTAGCCAAGAGGTATTGGAACTTCACCCAAGGACTCCATTGTCTCAGAATTCCATCTGTCTCACAACACAATGAGAGGACGGATAAGTATGGAAAGGAGTCTCGTGTGTCATGATATTTGTCTGTTGGCCCCATGGCTGGGCCTTTTTTGTCCAAGGTCACTTTCCCAGAATACTACAGTTGTTGAGCCTATAATTTTGGGAGTCCTCTGAGTCGTGGCCAGTCAGTTCCAATGACCAGAAGCAACTCCCTGCTGATTAGCCTGTGGCCGATCCTGTTTTGTTCTCTGAGAACAATCCTTTTTGCCCCTGGTCACCTCTCCATCTCAGAGCTACCCTCATATACCTCCTACAATGACTCCCATTAGTCTTCCAACCACCAGCAGCTCTTGTCTCTATCCCTCCACAGGATACATAGAACCTTCCAGAAACTTCTAGATGGATGATCTAAGAACCCCACATATCTAAATGTGTTGTTTGTAAGTTTATTTGCGTTTTATGTCCTTCCAGAATCTCACACAGGAAATGATATAAAATCTTTTCAGTTGTTGGATTTTCTACACTCCACTAACAATCCTGCCCCAACAAGTTCACTCCAGGTGGACATCTGAAGGCTGATTGCTTCCAGTCTCTCCCTCCTTCTTCTACATGCTGAGTTCCACCCTGCATGAAGTGAAGGCTTAACCTTAAGAGTAGAGAGAGAGGTGGGCTGAGGAGATGGCTCGGTCCGTAAAGTACTTGCCTTGCTTGCATGAGGACCTGAGTTTGATCCCAGAACCAAAGGCAGTGGTGCTTACAACCTCAATGATGGGAAGGCAGAGACAGGCGGCCCCTGAGGCTTGCCGCAGCTAGCCTTGCCAATCAGTGAGTTCCAGGTCAGAGAGCAAGTGACTCCAGGAAAGGAGACAGCTAATGGGAGAACATGTGGCTGTGGTGGCCGGTGTCTGAAAACCTAGCCTGCTACCCTAGCGTGCAGCAGGGTGAAGGGAATGGACAGAGAATTTGCAAATAGAAAAGACCAGAGGGGTTGGGAAAGGATGGGTTCTGAAATCACTCAACATCTCCCAGCTGGAAGCTGTATGACCTTTGGTAACTCAAACTGAACCTCAGTGTAGCCAGCTGCATATTGGGGATAACATTTATCTCTATCTCATGGGCCTGTGGGAAATAAATGAAAACGTGGTGCTAGATCACTAACACCTGCATGTGGATACTAATGGCATCTGAGTGTCAGCATTATGCAGGCAGTTATGCTTCTTGGCACTTGACTAAATAAAAATTAGTTTATGTATGTATGTATGTATGTATGTATTTAGTTAGTTATTATGGACGTGTGTGTGCTTATGTGGCATTGGTACATGTTTGGTGATCAGAAGACAAGGTTCAGATGTGGCTCTCTGCTTTCACTGTGGAATCTGGGGATCAAATTTGGGTCATCAGACTTGGCAGCAGATACCTTTATCAGTGAGCCATCTCACTGGTTCAAATGTGAATGGGTGCTACTGAGTAGATGCCCAGCCCTTAATCTTAACTAAGGCTGAAGTAACATCAGTATTATGCCAACTACTGAGTACATTCTGGAGAACTGCAGTTATTAACACAATGGGGCCTGAAAGCTTGTGCTACTGCAGATCACCAAAGTGTAATGAGTTCATGTCTTGTTAGTTTTTAAGATGAGTTCCTTTGTTGTCTCAGGCTGACTTCAAACTCGCTATGTAGCTGCTTTAGTTAGGGTTTCATTGCTGTGAAGAGACACCATAACCATAGCAACTCTCAAAATAGAAAACACTTTGTACTAGCTGGTTTTGTGTGTCAACTTGCCACAGGCTGGAGTTATCACAGAGAAAGGAGCTTCAGTTGGGGAAGTGCCTCCATGAGATCCAACTGTGGGGTGTTTTCTTAATTAGTTATCAAGGGGGGAGGGCCTCTTGTGGGTGGTACCATCCCTGGGCTGGTAGTCTTGGGTTCTATAAGAGAGCAGGCTGAGCAAGCCAGGGGAAGCAGACCAGTAAGTAACATCCCTCCATGGCCTCTGCATCAGCTCCTGCTTCCTGACCCATTTGAGTTCCAGTCCTGACTTCCTTTATTGATGAACAACAGTGTGGAAGTAGAAGCTGAATAAACCCTTTCCTCCCCAACTCGCTTCTTGGTCATGATGTTTGTGCAGGAATAGAAACCCTGATGAAGACACTTTGGTACTGGGAGTGGGGTATTCCTGTGACCACTTACCCATGTTTTGGGGAGAACTGTGGAAGGACTTTGGAACTTTGGGCTAGAAGATCCATTTGGTGTTAAGAGCTCTGTGGGATGTTGTGTGGGAGCTTGGAAGATAATGTTGAGAACAGTGTAGAAGATGGAGGCCTGGCTTGTGAAATTTCAGAGGGAAGATTAAAGACCCTTATCAGGGCCATGTTTTGATTGTGAAGATTCTGTGGTTTTAGTTAGCTAGGGCTGAAGAATCAGCTGTGATTAACAAGAGACCAGAACCACTAAAGCAAACCTTTGTGTTACTGGAACTATTGGTGCTGGCTAGCTGGAGCTAAGAAATTAGCAGTGATTAAGAAGAGACCAGCATCACTGAGGTGAAATCTTCTGGGAAGTGTTTTCTGAGAGCACAGACGCTGTGTTCCATAGATAACCACAGTTGTATTTTGTGCTGTGACTGGACTTGGTACTGTGTAAGAATCACCCAGGTGGTACCGGTTTTGAAGACATGAAGGGGTCATGAAGAGCAGCTGAGGCTTGGCACTGTGAGAGGACAGGGAAGGCCATTGGTGAAAGTGCAACCTCAGTTGCAATTGATGGTGCAGGACTGAAGGGGTCATACATAGGAGTTGAGGCTTGGCTCCATGAAGAGAGCCTATGAGAGGCTGTTGTTGAAGCCTAGTTACAGCGGAAGACCCCAGTGTTTTGGAGATGCCAATGCCATGAGATGACCACCAAGAACAGCAGCAGCAGTGGAGTACAGGCAGCTGGAGCCTAGGTGTGTGCTACAAAGGGCAGAGCTGGAGAAGCGACCCAAGCCCTTGGAGGAGCCCGGAAAATCGTCTGTTGGATCCCAGACATTGAACCATTGGAGTTTGAGTTTTGCTTTTGATTGTGACTGTGCCCTGATATTTTTCCCTCTTGAAGGAAAGTTTTTTAGTGGAGCCCACAGTTAAGAGACTTTGAATTTTTAAGACTTTGAATTTTAAAAGATATTGGACCTTTTTTTTTTAAAGATTTATTTATTATATGTAAGTACACTGTAGTTGTCTTCAGACACTCCAGAAGAGGGAGTCAGATCTCATTACAAATGGTTGTAAGCCACCATGTGGTTGCTGGGATTTGAACTCAGGACCTTCAGAAGAGCAGTCAGTGTTCTTAACCACTGAGCCAGCTCACCAGCCCCGATATTGGACCTTTTAAAGGGATTGAATTTTTAGTATGTAAAGACTGTGGGACTTTTAAAGTTATTTAGATCTTGGGGATGAATAAGAGTAAGGGTTGAGGTTTAATAGTGATGTGTTTATGTGTCAAATTGACAAGGGGTCAATTGTACTGGCTGGTTTTATCACAAGCTGGAGTTATCACAGAGAAAAGAGCTTCAGTTGGGGAAGTGCCTCCATGAGATCTAGCTGTGGGGTATTTTCTCAATTAGTGATCAAGTTGGGGAGGGCCCCTTGTTGGTGGTACCATCCCTGGGCTGGTAGTCTTGGGTTCTATAAGAGAGCAGGCTGAGCAAGCCAGGGGAAGCAAGCCAGTAAGGAACATCCCTCCATGGCCTCTGCATCAGCTCCTACTTCATAACCCGTTTGAGTTCCAGTCCTGACTTCCCTTAGTGATGAACAGCAGTGTGGAAGTGTAAGCTCAATAAACCCTTTCCTCCCCAACTTGCTTCTTGGTCATGATGTTTGAGTAGGAATAGAAACCCTAAGACACACTTCATTGGGGCTGGCTTACAGTTTCAAAGATTTAGTTCATTATCATCATGGCAGGAACCATGATAGCATGCAGGCAGACATGGTGCTAAAGGAGCCAAGAGTTCTACATCATGATCCACATGCAGCAGGAAGACATATAGACACTGGGCCTGGCTTGAGCTTCTGAAACCTCAAAGCCCCTCTTCCCCATGACACATTTCCTCTAACAAGGTCACATCTCCTAATAGTGCCACTCCCCTAAAGCCTATGGGGGCTATTTTCATTCAAAGTGCCAAACTATCCAAAGTGATCCTCCTGCGTTCACTTCAGGTGGTAAGATGACAGGCATCAGTTACCACACTTGGCGTATGTGCCACAGGGTGTCTAACTCAGAACTTCGTGCGTGAAGTGAGCACTCTAGCAGCTAAACCACACCCAGATGGCAGATTATAATTTCTGTCCTGCAGGATGTACCTCTACAGAGTAGGTAGTAGGTGGTTAATAACCATTTTCTTGAGTCAAAAAGGGTAAGTCTCTTGGGCTGTGATGAGCTGAAACTCCCTCCACCATGCTGGCAGAACCTCTGGCTTTCAGGAACAGCAGTTACAACCAATGTGGAACTACATCCTTCCCATAGCAGCAAAGGTGCATTTCCTGTCCAGCATGTCTTGGCCTATACATGAAGTGTACCAGGCTTTGTGCAATGTTTCTCTCTCCACACCCCAAAAGTGCTAACCTGGCAGCTCTTGAAACCCAGTGTGAATCTCTAACTACCCCAGTCATTTTTCTTAATCTCCATCTTGACTTGTTAGCACCAAGTAAACAGAGCTTAGAGAAGAAAAGAAGCCAAAGCTTATTGCTGCAAAAGCACACGAGCACCAGATCCTCCCACCCATGAATTCATCTGACCATAACATCAAGGACAATAACAATTTCCGAGCAGTGACTACACAGCAGGCATGGCTCCTTTGATCCTTACACTATTTCAAGATACAGTGATGATCCCTAGTTTATACAAGAGAGAACTAGAGAGCAGACAACCCACCGGTTATAGGATTTTATCATGAGTCAGCTCCAAGTCTAGAGGACTGGACGTGGAGTCACAGAGAGAGGATGGTTGGGGGGGGCGGGGGAGTCCAGGGGTGCATTTAGGTGGAGAAATCATTTCTTGTTTTGTGACATGTTAAGTAACTGACTGGCAATATTTAGTTGTATATTACAAAATAATTAGTGAGAAGGATTTTGGATGTTCTAAGACATGGTAAATGTTGGCAGTGATAGACAAACATGCTGCTGATCCTATCTACACACATGTTACATGCACCTCTGAAGTCACACTGGGCCACACAAACATGTATAGGCATTATGTATCAACAAATGTGCACACACACACACACACACACACACACATACAAGAAGCAAAATTCACACTGCAAATTCAAATAGAATTTGGGTTTGGGATGCTAGTTGCTGATGACAGTGGCTCAAACTCTTGGGGTTCACTTTTCCTCCAAGAGCAGAAAAATGATCATCCTTTGTCTTAGGAGGCCAGAGTGCTACTCAGCACTACCCTGTAGTTTAGCAGGGAAGGGAGGAGGGAGGAAGGAAGAAGGGGAGGAGGGAGGAAGGGAGGAAGGGACTAGCTCAGTGTCCCATCTGGAGTGCTGAAGGATCTCTGCACCTCATTGCCAGCAGCTTCTGCCCAGATAGTCACTCAAGAGAAGGTGAGGTCAGCTAGACAAAAGTGCCAGGAAGAAGTTCTAAGGATGTGACAATACAGGGTGTCAGGAGGACAGGGGAGGTGGCTCTGAACAAAGGCCCTGTAACTGGGAGCCAGGCTTACTGGAAAGATCAGGAACAGAGCTTCTACGTGGAGTAGGGTACAATGCAAAAACCCTCGTTTTGAAGCAAGTAGGAACAGACAGAAGAGGGTGTCTCTCAGAGAGGGATGTACAGGTCACGAGGCCCACAAGCCACAAGCAACAGAACGAGACCACAGAAGGGAATGCTGCAGCAGGTTGCACAGGGACATTCAGACAGGGATCCTGGTGACAGAGCAGACTGAGAGGCATTCTGATATATGCTGGCAGGACCCACTCACAGTTTAGGAAGCGTTATTGGGGTAGCAGAGTGCTGGGAGGTGATTGCAGCTGAAGCTGTAATTCTCCCCAGGACCTTCCTCTTGGAATCCCTCACCCACTCCACCCCCTTTTAATGCCAGGGCAGCTCCTAGAGTGCCCACATCCTGCTCGCCCCAGAACCCCTGCGGGGCCAGGTGCACATGAGGGAGGCACTTGCTAAGCGCCTGCTCCACAGTCCCCCACCTGTTGCGACTGACTCTGCTCATGACTCTGGTGACTCTGCCTCCCAGGGGACATTTGGCAATGTCTGAAGACAGGATGTGCCGCTGCTGTTTCCTCCACCACAACACAGAATGGCCTGGCCCCAAATGCCAGTAGTACTGAGGTTGAGAAAACCTGCCTGGATCTAAATGCCTATTCCACTGTTTCCCTAATATTTTCCTCTAAATTAATTCCCCTTTTCATTAGCACATATTAATCATGTCAAATAATAGGTTTCATTGTGACATTTTCATACAGTGCGTAATGTACTTGGATTAGATTCCTCTCCCTTAATACATCTTTGCAAATGATTTCACGTTTTAGATGAAGAAAAAAATGTAAGAAGGAAAGACAGACTGTGAGTAGAGTGCTTACTGAACCACAGTGGACTCCTGCATTCCATTCCTAGCCCTGCAAAAACACACAAATAAAAACAATAAAGCATAAAGTAAAATTAAAACCAAGATCACTTATGGTCCCCCTAGTGAACAAACCAATGTGACTTCTGATAAATAGAAGACTGCATGAAGATAAATTCTCATAAAAGAAAAACCAGTTATACCACTGCTGAATGTCACAACCATTCAAGGTCCTGAGCCTGAAGCTTGCTTTCACTCTCTTAAAAACAGAGTTTGATCAGCATCATGAAGACCTGAGGAATTAGGTTGAAAAAAAAAAGACAGTGTGATTCTGAATCAGGAAAAGATATGAAAATGACTCAGATGGCCTTATTGGGACAGGTGACAAGCTCGACATGTGGACTGTGACTTATGTCACTGGGAGGCATGTCTTCATTACACAACTTTGTGTGGTTATATTCAGCCATGCTCTTGTTCTTAGCAAACACATGAAACACATAAGTACAGCATAAACAATCACAATATTGGCAAATTATTCTCAACTCATTTAAAAACTAATTTAATTACAGTGTATTGTTACTGTTTATGACTTGGGTGTCTGCACATGTGGAGGTCAGTCTACACTTCTGGGGACTTGTTCTCTCCTTTCACTGAAATCCAGGAATCAAACTCAGCTCACTAGACTTCCAGGCAAGCACTTTTACCTGCTGCGCCATTTTGCTGGCCCTCAAATGCTTTTTAAAAAAATGGAGATATAGTTGCACATATGTGTAAATAAATGAATATAAATAGACCGGAAAGAGAGGTACCCAGAGAAGAAAATACAGTAAAAATAAAAACACTTAGATCTAGCACAAAAGAGAGCCTGTTGTATTGCTTTTATAACTTTACTCCTATTTCTATTTTTTATTTTATCTCTTTTGAGACCCACCCTCAGTCTCAGGTAGACTAGGCTGGCCTGGAACACATTAGAACTGAAGACGAAGACAACCTCAGACTTGCAAACCTTCTGTCCCCACCTCTCCAGTCTTCGGCTAACAGGCGTGTAGGGCTTTCCCTACTTTATACTGTGCTGGAAGTGGAAGTCGGGTTTCACAAATGTGAAGTGAGTACTCCACCCAGCCCCCACCCTGTGCCTCACATTTATCCAAAACAAAAAGTTAAAAGCAGTTAAAAGTTAATTGACACGGGTTGGAGAAATGTGTTTACCTTGCAAGTACAAAAACCCAAGGTAGGATCCCCAGATCCCACATCAAAAAAAAAAAAAAAAAGCCATGCATTAAATTCTTAATGACAGTTCCTTACAGCTTGCTAGCTGCCTAGTCTACCTGACAAACTCCAGAGTAGTGAGAGGACTTGTCTCATTAAAAAAGAAAGAAAGGAAGGAAGGAAGGAAGGAAGGAAGGAAGGAAGGAAGGAAGAAAGAAAGAAAGAAAGAAAGAAAGAAAGAAAGAAAGAAAGAAAGAAAGAAAGAAAGAAGGGAGAGAAGGAGGGAGGAAAGAAGGAAAGAAGGAGAGAGAGAGAGAGAGAGAGAGAGAGAGAGAGAGAGAGAGAGAGAGAGAGAGAGAGAACATTACTAAGGAGTAACGCAACTCAAGGTTGTGCCCTGGCCTCCATAAGCATATATGCATGTCCATCTGCCTACCACCTGAATGCATGTAAGCAACTAGACAAGAGAGGGGACGCTCTTGCTGCCCCTCAGTGTGTTCTGGTCCACCAGATGCCTCTGCTGGCTCAGCACTTGGCAGCTCCTCTTCAGTGAAAACATTACCCGTGAGACTCAGTTTCCACAGTAGTGAGAAGCAGTGAGAAATAATGTAAGCCCGTGCCAACATGCCCTCTGAGGTCTCTAGAAAGCACTGACTCGACTTGCCACCCACGCCCTGTTCCCAGTCTTGGGGAAATTCCAGTGACAATGCAAAGAGGTCACTGGATCCTGAGAGCCTTTCATTCCCACCCAGTACTCTGTTCCCTCCTAGCTGGGTTGACTTCTTCCCCTCCCTCTGACATGTGCAGAAACTTAGTTGTCTTTTCTCTCACAGAAGTCCTTGCAATGATTTCCAGGACACACACAAAGGCAGAGGAACACAGATATTCAGGACATACACATATGCATACACACACACACACACGCGCGCACACACACACACACACACGCGCGCGCGCGCACATACACCCTCATAGACATAGCAGCACATTTAGACTCAGAGCAGAAAGATGCACACAGAGGCACACAGACAGACATGCAGACAGAGCTGGGGACACTGCTCAGCAGTAGAATACTTGCTTAAACTTGTAAGACTCTAGGTTCAATCCTCAGTACTAATAAATAAATGGTGACTTACACCTGCAATTCCAGGATCTTGGGAGGCTGAGGCAGGTGGATCACTATCAGTTTTGGGCCAGTCTGGGAGTACATAGAGTTCTAGGACATCTTGGGCCATCAAACGAGGCCCTGTCTCAAGTCAAATAAGAAATTCTATCTCTACCACACCACTCTGAACAACCCTGATATTGTCTGATCACTGGAATTAGTCAGTCTTGGTTGGTACTGGATGGGGAAGATACAGATAGTATATTTATACACACATATACACATGTGTATTTGCATAGATACATACATGCAAATGTTTGGACACCCCTCCCATATGTGGAACTATGTATAGAAATGCAGACACACTCTCAAATAGACAAAAACACATGGACACACACACACACATATACACACACCTGAATGTGTGGACAACCTGATGAGGTCTAGGAATCTGGAGTCTTTTCCATATGCTACTATAATCCCAGCACTCAGGAGACAGAAGGGACACAATTACAAGTTCAAGACCAGCCTGTGCTGGATTGTGAGATTCTGCCACAGAAGAAAATAAATAAAGAATTATCAATGGAATACTACTCTGCAATTAAAAACAATGAATTCACGAAATTCCTAGGCAAATGGTCAGAACTTGAAAATATCATCCTTAGTGAGGTAACCCAATCACAAAAGATCACACATGGTATGAAGTCACTGATAAGGGGATATTGACCCAGAATCTCAGAATACCCTAGACACAATCAGCATATCAATAGATTTCTAAAAAGATGGAAGGAGAGACCCCTGGTCCTGGAAAGACTGGATGTAGGGGAACGCCAGGACAGAGTAATGAGAGGGGGTTGAACGGAGAAAAGAGGGAGGGAAGGGGGCTTATGGGACTTTCGGGGAGGGAGGAAACGGGAAAGGGGAAGTGATTTGGAATGTAAATTAAAAAAATAAAATTAAATTAAATTAAAAAAAAAAAAAGAATTATCAAGGCAAGCTAAATATTATGAATCTTTCTTTTAAACCCCCTGAACATCCTTTCTCTCTTGACTTCTACGATGCTTCTCAAAATACCTTCCTCCATTTTTTAAAACAAAAAAACCTGGTCATTTCTTTCTTACCCTCCTTACTTTGATCCTGCTCTGGATTTGCCTCCTGTTGCCTCCACCCTCAGGCTCTGCCTGCTCTGCTTCCATGAGGCTCTTCTGTGAGAGCAGGTGAGCATCAGGGAGGTTTATTTCCCCGTTGCTGTGGCATGTCATTCACTCTTAGACTGAGGATAATGCCATAATCACAATGTTCCTTGTTACACATGCTGAAGGGTTCATTTTAGCTCTTTCCTTCTCCTCTACCGGGCGGCTCATTGGAAGGATGCTGTGAAATGTGGCAGTGTTGGCAAATACATAAGTCAACTTAAAGCCCATTGTTCATAGTGATGGGTGCTACATCATCTCCTCAACCACATTGCTATGTTTTGGGTAGAGTCTGAGTTTGTCCCCTAAAAGTTCACACCCCAGAACTTTGGTCCCCAGATGCAGAGATGGAGGAGCCTCAGACCCAGTGAGAGGTGGGACCCAGTGGGAGGTATGGAGGACATTGACTCTTTTGGGATACTCTTAGAAGGAATGTGTAGTTCTGACAGGAGCCTAAGAGAGTAAATTTGTTATATATTAAAGAGAGCAAGGCTTGAGGTTGAGGGTGGGGCTGGGGAGATGGCTCAATCAGTAAAGTGCTTACCATATAAGTATGGAGATCTGAGTCTGGATTCCCAACACCCAGGTAAAAGCCAGGATGGCTGCAGGTACCTGTGTTTCCAGCACTGAGGAATCAGGAGCTCTGGAGCTTGCTGGCCAGATGGTTCAGCTTCACATATACAGAGAGACTCTGTCTCAAAGCTGAGGAAGAGCTGATGTCAACCTCAGGCTTCCACACACGTATGCACATATGCATGCACAGATACACATGAGAATATACATGCACACACACATAAGCATACACACACAGACCATGGCTAGCCCCCATGGTTTCATAGCTTCCTGTCACAACATGTGACCTCCCTTTCCCTACTGAATGTAGTCTCATCAGGATGTCTTCCATCACATGCGACACATCTAGGAAGGCTCTTACAAGAGGCAGAACAATGGGGTTGCCTGATTCTGAACGTTCAGTTTTCAAAACTGTGAAGCTAAACAAAATGTGTTACTTTATCAGTCTCCCAGATTCTAGCATTTACTTGTAGCAACAGAAAATGAAGATACACACCTAAGTCTTTCCTGAGAACTGCCCCCCTGCCTGGCATTCTCCTATTTCTCTCTGGGTTGATTCATCTCTTTCCTGTTCAAACGCTCAAGCCTAGTGCCACCAGTTCAGGAATGTTCCCAGGCCTTTCTGGGACTTCCTGTATCTGCTGAAGGTCTCAGTGGTTCTGGATTTTCTCTACCTAGGGATTTTTGAAAAACTTGATTTATTTTTATGTGTATGGGTGTTTTGTATGAATGTCTATTTGTGTGTCACATGCATGCAGAGGCCAGAAGATGGCATCAGAACCTCTGGAATTGGGTTTATAGACAGTTGTGAGCCTCCATGTGGGTGCTGGGAATTGAGCCCAGGTCGTCTAGGAGAACAGTCAGAGAGCTCTTAGCTCCTGACATTTTCTGGTCCCTTGCTTTATTTTCTGAAAGACTCCATTTTTATTTCTGTGTATATGCATGTCTCTCTCTCTCTCTCTCTCTCTCTCTCTCTCTCTCTGTGTGTGTGTGTGTGTGTGTGTGTGTGTGTACATGTGAATTCTGGTGCCTATAAAGGTCAAAAGGAACATCATATCCCCCTTGATCTGGAGTCACAAGCAGTTGTGAGCCATCCAATGTAGGTGCTGGGAACCAAACTCTGGTCCTCTGAGAGAACAGCAATCACTCTTGTAATGACAGAGCCAGCTCTTGAACCCTCATTCTTGCATTTAGTCCATTTTCCTTAGAAAGGCAGCCTATGTGTTCAACCTAATATCTCCAGAGCTTAGTATACTGCCACATAGGTGATACTGAATGAAGATCTCCTTTGAAAGCCTCAACACAAGGCATAGATTGTTTTAAAATGCTTTACTTTTGTCTGTTCTTCTGTGATTCGGGGTTTTCTTTTCTTCTCTTCAGTCTAGCTTTTGAATATACAACTTCCAGGGTCATAACGCTTTCAGAAAACTGGAGAAATGTCCTTATCAATTTTGTGGATGGTCAGCAAGGGCTGTAAACTGTGCTAAGCATGCAACCCTGGCATGGCTTGTTAGTGGTTATTGTAACCTGAACCACTTGATTAACATGGTGCCTGTTTGGCTCACAGTCCTCACTCTTAGAAATCAGTGCTGTGGTCCAATGGGGACTCTGCCGATTCCTTCATTTCTTCCTCATTTGTTAATTATAAGTCCTCCTTGAAGAAAAGAATCTCTCCCTCCCTCCCTCCCTCCTTCCCTCCCTCCCTCCCAATCCCTATCCATGTGGATTAGTGGCATCTGTTGCATTGTATGACTTATAATCCAACACTACCATTGTTCTTTTGCCGAAACCATCCCAGCTTGGGTCTTTGCTCCTCTTTCTTGGATCCTTTCCATGTGCCTCCCCTCCTCTGGAATCCAGGTTTCTTTCCCTGGATAGCATTTAGAAACTTAGATTTGGTGAAAAGTATGCTCAGCTTTACAGTCTGGGACACTTTGCCACTAGGCCTTAATGCTTTCTTTCTTTGTAATTATGAGGTAAATTTTCCTTTCAGTTGAAGGGATAATACTTAAATCTTGACAAAGTTGTGAAAAACATTTCCTCTCATGCTTCCTCCTTTCTCTCTACCCCTTACATGTCTTGGCACCAGAGTACAACTTGGAATGTTAGAATCTTGTTAGAAGCTGACACTCGTCCTTCCTTCTACAGGAAGCACTGAGCATGGGTGCAGGAGGGTCAGCAGGGCTCTGGAATGTGAGCTCATTATTCCAGGCAGATGACTCAGAAGAAATGGGAATGAAGTGCATCTGAGTACTTCTGGGTCCTGGGAAGAAAGGAGGGGCTTTTTTCTACCATGGTTCTTTGAGATTCCTGCAACCATAGCTTTTCACTTTGGCTCCTAACTTCTCTCCTAAAGACACTTGTCACCGCCCTCCCCCCAAGTGATATCTGCTCCCATCTCCTCCCAGGAGAACAGCTGTTTCAATTCCATCCTATACCTGTGAATTTTCACCTCAGTGTCCCAGCAGCAAGCTTTCATAGCTGGGTCCTCAAAAAAATTTCCATCGAGAAAGCCAAACTTAAAATTGTCTTTTTTAGTTGTTTGAGGACTTTTTTCCCTCCTCTGAGGTTCCTTGGTTTCTAACACACTGGGTGTGTAGGGCAGATATTCTGGTTTCCATTCTTTCATAACAACACAGTTGTATTCAGCATGAAACCTCAAAAGATGCTTCCACCAAAAAATCCAAATGGTGCCCACTGAACTCTGGATGTGGGTAAGTTAGGGGAGGCAGCCAGAAGGTGCTCTCTCTGATGGCCTAGAGCAGTGGCTCTCAACCTTCCTAATGCTGCAGCCCTTTAACACAGTTCCTCACGTTGTGGTTACCCCAATTGTTTCCTTGTTGCTTCATAACCATAATTTTGCTACAGTTATGAATCCCAATGTAATCTGTGTTTCCCAAAGGGGTTGAGATCTAAAGGTTGAGAACTGCTGGTCTACAGGTTTTAGGACTGCAGATCAGGAAACCCACTTCTTTAAGCCTTTGCTAGAAATAAAGAAAAAAAAAGTCATATACTGCTCATTCTCATGTTATCAATGATGCCTGGACCCTGCCCCTCCCCTGGCAACAGTTGGCCACCACTTCTACCAGGAATAGACTACAAACCCCTGCCATGCCACAGCCAGATGTCAAGGCCACAAAAGAGAGAGACTGGGGTGAGCCCATATTTTCTTAGCTGTCTCTAAGAAATCTGAAGAATATGTCACCAGGCATAAACTTCCCAAGGACCCACTGGGGCTTCCTGTTGGGGACTGGGTGTCTGAATCATTGCCTGTATCCTGAACCTTCCTGAGAAAATGTAGAACTCATTTCGAGAGTTCCAAGAACACTCTCCATCTTTGAAAGGAATGTTTAGCAAAGCTACTTTGAGTTGGCAGGAAGGGTCAGAGGATGTTGTGAGTCATATCCAGGGTGATATCGTCAGGGACATGTGAGGAGTGGTTACAGCTGAGACTAGGAAGCAGCCATGATGGATGTGAAGGTGGCAGGGATCTCACCGCCTTCTTCATAGCCTGCCACTGCTCTTGAGTTGGTGTCTTCGTGGATTCACACTGTATGAGGTGAGCTGTCTTCAATCCCATTTTACATCTGAGGAATTGAAGTTCAGAGAACTGAAGTACTGCTGAGAGGCCACAGGTGGGAAGCGTTGAAAGAAAACCCTGAATGGCCTTTGGTCACTACTCACTGTGTGACTGGTCCTATTAGAAATGCCTGTCATGTGGGTAGTCAGGCTTTTAAAGTGTGTTAGTGTCCCATGTACATACCAATGTGTGTGTACAAGTGTGAGGGGGCAGATGTGGGCATCGTGTCTTCCTCAGTTGCTCTCCACCTGATTTTCTAAGACAGGCTTCGACATGAAACTAGAGCTCAGTGGTCAATGAACAGGTACTGGAGCTGCTCCTACCTGCTGCCTCCTGAGTGCTGGGATTACAGACAAGTGCCTCAATGCCCATCTTTCATATGGTCACTGGGGATCCGAACTCAGGTCCTCATGTTTGCATGACAACCATTTCACTGAGACCCAAGATTTTGGTTTTACTGAACCAAGTACTAAGGTAGCCAAAGCTGATGCTTCTTAGCATAAGTGTTCTTAATGCTTGTCACATGACTGAAAGAAAGGCAGCCAAGGTTCTGCCAACCCCCTACATTTGCAATCTGATGACTGAAGCACCTACAAGGCAGGGTCAGGGCCACTCAGTGGGGCGTGGTCACAGAACCACCCAGACTTCAAAGATCTGGCCAGGGATTCTGCAGACAATGTAGTGAGACTGGAGGGAAGACATGCCAGACAGATTCAGAGTGGAAGTCAAAGTGTGGATGGTGTTCAGTGTAAGGTTGGGTTCAAGGTGAAGGCATTAAGTAACTAAAGCTAAAGAGATGAGGGCCTAGTGCAAAGTAGCTATGCATCTGGAAAGCAGACACAAGTAATACTCCATGTTAGCCTGGTAAGCTGTGTACCTTGTCGTCCTTTTGGTGACTGATTTTGCCAGTGACTTTGTACTACCTGCAAGGCATTGTTACTTATGAAGTGCCTGTATGTTCCCACTTCATGCTGTCTTTCAGATGCTTGCCCTGTTCCTATGGTAACCTATTTTAACTCTGCATCTTTGTTTACTAAGTCCATGTGGCCCTCAAAAGTGGAGTCTGAGTTCTAGACCTGCAGAGACAGACCTCAGCTGTATAGAAATCTCAGCTTGGCAGTGGTGGAAGGCTGGCCCCAGATGTTTACAACTGGAATCTTCAGGGCTTCATTCTAAGCTCTCCCATAGTCTAGCTAAGCACAACACTTTGAATCAATGAGTGAAGAATCACGTTGCATGTATAGTCATTCTTAAGTATCCATTTCCCCCAGGGATTTCCAAATCATGGATGCTCAAATTGTTTATATAGAAGTCACAACAGAGCAGGGAAAATCACTAAGTGGTTAATGTATCAGCCAGGACCAGGGTAATAAGGACCAGGGTTTGGATCCAAAGAACCTACATAAAAGCAGACACAGGGGTTCTCTAGAGCAAGCTGGCCAGCAAGACTATACATATCAGCCAGCTCTGGGTCTGACTGAGACATTGCCTCAGGCCTCCACATACACATGCCCACACTTGTACCCCCATACATGCAAACACTACACACACACACACACACACACACAGTTATGCATACAGCACACACAATAGAACATTTAAAAAGCAAGATGACATAATATCTGCACATAATATTTGTAACCTTCAGTGAACTAACCATCTTCAGATTGCTTTAATACACTATAGAGTAAATGTGATATAATGAGTTGCCATACTGCTTATTTAGGTTATCCCCTCAGTACAGATACCATTTAAAACATCATTTCCTCAGTTGAATTCACAAATACAAGACTAATAGCTATGGAGGAAAAAATAGTCAAGACAGATCAATGCAGACTGAGACAGCCATCAAGGCCCAGTTCTAGATGGCTTAGAACCAGAGAGCTCATGCTTAGCTCATATTGTGTGGGCTGGGGACTCTGCTTGGCAGAGTCACCGTTGTCCAGGGCACTGCCCTGCTGGACAGATAGAACCCTGTCTTTTAATATTAATATTAATTAATATTATTATTAATTAATATTAATAAAACTCTAGCTTTTAATATTTTGTCCCAGAAACTGCCACATTCTCTCTCTATTCACAATCTTTGACCAGACTGTCACCTGACTGAGGGAACCAGGAAGTACTATCATGCATGCATAGATAGTGGGGAGCCAGATACCTTTGTTGATCAGCACCGATGATAATCAGCCTCCAAGAACGTGGTCCAGTCAACTTCTTTTCACAGTGGGCCTGAAGATATGTGTTCAAAGCTAGGCAGTGTGGTGAGCCCCTGTGGTATACCTATAATCCCAGTACTTGGGAGGTAGAAGCAATAGGATCAGGAGTTCTCTGCAGTCAGCTTGGCTACATGAGACCCTGTTCCAAATAAACAAAACAGAAAGTGTGTTCATGAGCAGAGAGTAAGAGACGAGGGAGCTGGTTCAAAGATACACTTTCTACTGTCTAATGTAGTGAGGTTGGTTAGCACATGTCATTAAACGCAGTGGTTAAAAGCCTGGAATCTGGACATCCTTCAACTTTGCTCCTTACCCATTGTGTGAATGGAGGGAATTCCAAGACCACTTTGCCCATCAAAGGTCCAGGAGGATCAGGGAGAGGATTTGTTTTCCAGAATAAAATGTGTGTATCCCAACAGGGTTGACCTGGATAAGACTGATGGGGAGAAGGACGCACACAGAGCCTGCACGACAGTTGGAGCAGCCCAGGCATGGCTGGGTTTGTGCATGCTTACTCCTCAGAAACTGCTGCCTCCGTCTTGTGCCAGTGTGGATGCTTGGGTCGTTGTTAGTTCAGCGAAAGGATTGTCCAGGACTCTGTGGGTCTGGAGGCCTCCCAGCAGCATGCTGATGTCACCAGAGAGCCAAGATAATTTTGGTTTTTCTCTTCTCTGCCTTGATGCCTCCCATCCCATATAGGCAGAGCACTAGTGCCCACAGAGTGTGCTGACTTCCAAGAGATGCTTAGTTACAGCAGAGAAAGTTGCCTTTGCTCCTGCAAGTCAACAAGACTCTCCTCCAAGTCTTCAGGCTCCAGCTTGTTTTGGCCTCTGTAGGGTCAGAGTTCTTGAATAGAAATCCTAGCTGCTTTAAGCAGAAAGGTGGAAGGGTAAAGGATGTTAGGTGCCCACAGAGGCACTGGAAGAGGGGGAGAACTTTCCATTAAGCTTCTAATAGTGCCCCAGACCACACTGTAGGTCTGACTGGGTGAACTCACCACCACTGAAAGGTAGGCTAGCAGCCCTCTACCCTCCAAGTGCTGGGTGTCAGGGGCTCACCCTGGCTGCTACCACTGCTGTCATCAGCATCCGATCAGGGCTGCTGCTCTGCTGGCACTAACAACAGACAGAGGCTCATATAGGGGTATAGCCTCTGTGGGACTAGTAGCTGGCTGGAGACATCATATCCTTTGTCCTAGTATCAAAGGAAGTGGACATTTTGCATCTCAAGGTTGACGCTGGGATGCCAGAATTGGTTCTGACACACAGATGCAATGGCTGTCCATTACAGCTGATCTGTCTGCTGATTGCTTTTAACTGTCATCCTAGGATCAGCTAAGAAAAGTCTTACTGAGGGATGACCTGTGGGTATGTCTGTGTGTTGGGGGGTATCTTGTCTGTAAATTGATGTGGGAAGTCCCACCCTGAAAGACGGCAGTACCATTTCCTGGGACAGGCCCTGAGAGGTGGAGTGGAGAAATCTAGCGACAGTGAGCAGGGAGGCAGCATGGGTGCACTCACCTCTCTCTGGTATTGACTATGGAGATGATGTGACCAGATGCTTAGGTTCCTGCCCCTAACTTCCTCCACAACAATGGACTCTAGTCTGGAACTCTAAACCAAATAAACATTCCTCCCTGTGATGCATTTTGTCAGGGTATTTTTATCATAGCAACAGAGGTGATCAAACCACTTTTGATCAAGCCCTTGGGCAGAGATGAAGGGCTCCACAATGATGAAATTGGGCTGACCCAATCTACATCTGGGGACTTTCCTGATTCAGTCCAGCCACCTCCTTTCCAGTGTCTTTATATGTTCATGGCATGTGCAGATCTTTTTGTTGTTGATGTAGGGTCTGGTCTGGCTGTGTAGCTCAGGCTAGCTTAGTACTAAAAAAATCCTCCTGTCTCAGCCTACCCAGTGCTGGGATCAGGTGTGTCACTATACTTGGCTGCAAACATGGCTTCCGATGCTTCCAAAGGCCTCCAGGCACCCTGTCTTCCCGGATACCAACAGTTTTCTTGCTGATCCTTGTCCCTGTCTCTAGAATGCTATCCCCTTTCTACCTGGTCTACTATGGGAGTTTGAATGAGATTGACTCCCACAGGCTGATATATTTGCAAGTTTAGTCCCCAGTTAACAAACTATTTGGAACCTTAGGAAATATGTCCTTGTTGGAGGAGGTGTGTCATTGAGAGAGGCTTTGAGGTTTCAGAAGCCCACACCAGGCCAGTGTTGCTTTCTCTGCCTCCTACCTGCTATCAGGATGTAAAGCTCTCAGCTACTGCTCCAGCACATATTTACTTCCCTACTGCCATATCTGCCACTATGACGATGATCATGGATCAACCTTCTAAACTATAAGCAAGCCCCCAATTAAATGCTTTATTTTTATGAGTTGCCTTAGTCATAGTGTCTCTTCACAGAAAGAGAACACTAAGACACCTACTATCTCTGGTATATACTTAAGAACTCATTTTAATCATGTTTTTCCCCAACCCTTCAGCTATTAAAAAACATTGTGTATGTATATGGTGTGTGTGTATGTGTGTGTGTGTGTGAGGGGGGAGAGGGAGAGGAGAGGGAGGGAGAGGGAGGAAGAGGGAGGAAGAGGGAGGGAGAGGGAGATGGAGGAAGAGGGAGAGGGAGAGAGGAAGAGGGAGAGGGAGGGAGAGGGAGAGGGAGGGAGGGAGAGGGAGAGGGGGAGAGGGAGAGGGAGAGGGAGAGAGAGAGAGAGAGAGAGAGAGAGAGAGAGAGAGAGAGAGAGAGAGAGAGACTATAGTATGTATATAGAGTCCAGAGTACAACCTGGGTGTTCATTTGAGACAGGGTCTCTTTGTTGTGTGCCCAAGTATGACAAGATAGCTGGTCTTAAGTTTCCAGCCATTCATTGGTCTCTTCCTTTCATCTGGCTGTAAGAACACTGGGATTACAAATGTGGGCCACCATGCCAGACTTTATGTGGGTCCTGAGGATCTGAAGGATGGTCCTCAAAGTGGAACATTATGCCACTATCCCTCCAACTCCCTCTTAGGGACTCATTTGTTCTTATTGACCCCTCCCTCCATACCCCTAGAACATGAAACAATTGTCTTGCTCATAGCTAATAACACAATACTTGCCAGTTAGTGCTTAATGTGTTTTTATTGGGGCATTAACCAAACCCTGTTACTGGCATTTATAAAGTCCCTCATGTATCAAAAGACATTTTGATACCTTACATTCTTAATTATACCACATACTAGATAGTATACCTTGGCCCTTTAAGAAGATACATATGTAGTCATCACTTCCCATGTTAGTAGTCAAATGATGCCCTTGTGGATGTTGCTACTTCTTCTGAGGGCTGGTTCTGTAACAGGCTATTGGTGGAAACACGGGACATGGCTTGTGTTGGGATAGAAACTTGAATTTGGGAGTGACAAGGCCTAAGGTGATAGACAGTTCCTACAAACCTGTCTCTCTGTTCACAATGTCACTGACATTAACCCCATAATTTTGTTAACAAGTTTCAGCTTTATTCATCTTTCCTTTGCCCTTGTTTGCTTGTGCATGTGTGAGTGCATGACTACTTTCTCCCTAGTGACTTCCAGAGTAAGATATTTTAAACTGTCTGGGTAGCTTTTGCTGTATAAGTGGGGGAGAGACTTAAAAAACAAACAAACAAAACATAGGGTTCCTCTTATAGGAAGCTGGGAAAACTCTGGAAAGAGTCAGTCTCTTCAGTGACCAGGAGGAAATACACTGTGCTGGGAGTGCAGTTCAATGGGCAGAGCTCTTTCCTACTGTGTATGAAGTTCTGGAGTCAATCCCCAACATCCCACAAATCAAGTGTGGGCACTTACCCACAGTCCCAGCACTCGGGAGGTAGAGGCAGAGGATCTTCAAGTTCATCTTCTAACTCTGTAGTGGATTCAAGGGCAGTCTGGGCTAGGTGAGACCAGTTTAGTTTTGTGGTTTTTCCCCATTGTGCTAGAAAGTGCTTGTAGTTGCACACCCAAGCATATCCTCCAACATAATTTGGAGTTTATATTGGAAAAAGAGGAATGAGACAGGTATGACAGAGTTCTTTCCCATGTAAGAATGTCCCAATCTGTGTAGGGTACTTTCACTTATGCACCATGTATATTAACTTAGTTCATCCTGCAAAATCCATTTAAGCCCTTCTTTTCTATGAGACCACTGATGGTATGATCCCAGAGAGAAACATGGAAAACTTTATGTTGAAATCTTGATCTCAGGAAATTTGTAGGGTAGGAAGTCAGAGACAACTTGTAAGGGTCAGTTCTCTCCTTCCACCATGTGGATCTCAGGGATAGACCTGGGTGGCTAGTACTAGCAGTGCATGTCTTTACATACAATAGGCATGTACAATGGAATAGGAAAGAATTTGTAGGTCACCAAAGCAAAGTTTTGTAGGTTTTGGAGTCAGTGACCTAGAATGGGATTCTTAACTGCCACTTACCAATTGTGTGTCCTTAGGCAAGTCCACTCATTTTCTAGACTCTTGCTGTATTCATCTGTGAAGAAACAACACCCACTTCCACTGAGGTGTGTGATAATGTGAGGCAGGCTGGGAAAGGCTGGCATTAGTGAGCTGAGTAAGCCTCAAGAGCTGAAGACAAACTGGTGTCGTCTTCTAGAGCCAAAGACACCAGTCTTCTGCTCTTCTCCAGGAGAACTTTAAATACTGATTCTCAGACTCTGAGACTTGGGCCAGTTCTCTCCCAACTCCTTGAATTTTCTTGGATCTTCAGCCTAAAACTGAGAGCTATATCATCATCAATTCTGGTTCTCAGGCCTTTGGACTTGGACTGACGTACGTCACAGACTTCCATGGTTGCTAGTTTTGCTGGCAGCATATTGTGGGTCTTAGCCTCCATGATAAATCCTCTCATGCATCTATAGGGTATCTATTGGTTCTTTCCCTGGAGAACCTGCCTATAGAGGTCTCTGGGAAGACTGACCAAGCTAACAAATGAACTGTGCTTGAACTGGTAAGTGACCAGTTAGATGGGATCTCCTTTCTTCATCCACACCCCATTTTGTTGAGCTGAGTTGCCATGTTCAGTCTCTGTAAGAGGAGTGGTTTCCAGGCAGCGTAGGTAAGGAAGGTTGGTGTGGGCTCATATTTGTTGATACTACAAGATTGCCAGGATGGGTTAGCTTAGCAGGCCTCAGTGCAGTTTGCAGGGATGAGCTAGAACCTTCCAGGCTCTTGATTCTGCCTCAGAGGGGCAAGCTCACAGGAATATACAAAACAAGACTGAATAAAAAAAGGCTCCCATAGGCCCACAGGGTGTGGCACTATTAAGGAGGTGTGGCCTTGGAGGAAGTGTGTCACTGGGGTGGGCTTTGAGCTTTGAAAAGCTCAAGCCAGGTTCAGTGGCTTAATCTCTCTTCCTGCTGCCTGAGAATTCAGATGTAGACCTCTCAGCTGCCTCTCCAACACCATGTCTGCCCGAACTCTGCCATGCTTCCCATCATGACTATACTGAACTAAACCTCTGAACTGTAAGCCAACTCCAATTAAATGCTTTCCTTTATAAGAGTTGTCATAATGTCTCTTCACAGCAATAGAAACCCAAATTAAGACAAAGACCTTGTCACAAGGCAGTGTCAGGCCGCTAGACTCAATGCAAGTTCAAATATTGTGTTACTATGACCATATGGATATTTTCTTCTTTGCAGGCTTGGAAGGTGTGATGGTTTGTATATGTTTGGCCCAGGGAGTGGCACTATTAGAAGGTGTGGCCTTGTTGGAGTAGGTGTGTTACTGTGGGCATGGGCTTTAAGATTCTCATACTAGCTGCCTGGAAGCCATTCTTCTCCTAGCAGCCTTCAGATGAAGATGTAGAACTCTCAGCTCCTCCTCCAGATGCCATCATGCTTCCTGCCTTAAATGGACAATGGACTGAACCTCTGAATCTGTAAGTCAGCTCTAATTAAATGTTGTCCTTATAAGAGTTGCCTTGGTCATGGTGTCTGTTCACAGCAGTAAAACTCTAAGACACAAGGTTATGGATACCCACTTTGATGCATTTCACTATGCCAGCATTTCTTTCTGAGAATTACTCTTCTAAGTTTTCTTTTGGGAAGGAGTTACATAGTAATGCAGTGCTTCTCAACCTTCCTAATGCTGGGATGCTTTAATACAGTTCCTCATGTTGTGGTGATTCCCCCAACCATAAAATTATTTTGCTACTGTTATGAATCAATGTAAATGATACACAGGATCTGATATGGGACCCCTGTGGTCAAGAACCGCTGACCTAACTCCATGTATGCTCTGGTTCCATGACCATGATCCATTCTATCCTAGTTTCTCCCACTGTTTTCGAACATATTTTGCTTTTAGGGCTCTATGGAGTTGGTGAAAGTGTGAAAAGGGTTCTATTGTCTGGTTGCATAAAGATGGGTTGCAAGAGACCACCTATCAGGATCACTTCTTCCACTCTGGAGAACTATTGAGGGGTGGAGAAAGAGGCAGGGCTCGGTGCAGGTGTGGCATCAGAGACGCACCGACTCCACAGGCCGGTTTGCTCGTCCGCTGCAACCTCCTTCTGGAATGGGGAGGCGGCACGAGCTGTGCGCTAATTGATTGACCATCATACTGGGCACAGCCAAAGCTAGTGCAGCAACCAAGGAGCGCGCAGCTCCGCAGCCCAGCTGCGCATGCGCTCCGGGACAGCCAGGTGAGAGCGCGGCGGTAGCGGCCTCGCACCTGGGCTTTAACTTTTCCGTGTCAGGGGCGCGGGCGGATGCCGGGTGGGAGAAGAGAAGCAGAGTGTAAGCCTCTCGGAGTCGGCACGACGCTACCTGGAACTTCCAGGACGGGATCCGCGCCCGCCGCGTTCAGGCGGGAGGAGGGTAAGCACGGGGCGGAGCGAAGTCTCGCGAGATCTGGGGGTAGCTGCGGCGGCGGCGGCGGCAGCGGCGGCGGCGGCGGCCCGGGAGGTGAGCGGAGAACGGGCGAGAGGCGGCCGTTGGGTCTGAGGCAGGGGAGAGCTGCGAAGGGCGAGGCCGGGCTCCGGGAGAGGGGCGGACGGAAGGCCCGCGTCCTCGGTGGCCCCTCGAGGTTGCTGCGGCGCCTCTGGGTGCGCGCTGTCCCGGGACTCGCGCGGGGCGGGGCGGGGCGGGGCGGCCGCGGGTCCGGGGGTCCCAGTGTGCGGCCGCGGCCCGATCTTCCTGGGCAGCCTTGGCTTGGTACCAGGCGCTTTGCTTGCGCGCTCCCACGCTGGAACTGCAGTGAGGTGCAGCAGCACCCTGGCCGAAGCCACTCGACGGGGACGTGGTGGGATGGGGACGGCCCACGCCCCGGACTCACCTTTCATCCTCCTCCCCAGACCTGCTCGCGGCTCTTCCCCTGGGGTCCTCACGGGGTTGCAGAGGGTGTGTCTGCAAGCACTCCTGAAATTGCACGCACGCAGCGCCCCGTGTTTCTAGGGAGAAAGTTTTCCACCGCTTTTGTTCTGTCCCTCAAAGTTTCTTAGTTCTCAGAGTTTAGAAGCCATCCTTTGGCCCTGTGTGTGAGCAGACGCAGTCTGAGAGTGATGAGGGGTGCGCCGGGTGATAGCCCCAAGGCTTGCCTCAGGCAAAGAAACTTTGAAAAGTTTGATTCCTGTCTGAAGCATAAGATCGCACTCTTTGGATGAGGCCTCTTGCTTCTGTGGCAAACGTTTGCCACCCCGACACGAAGTTCATAAGTAATATGTCTTCATATACATGATCCAAGGTCAGTGAAGTGCTCTCCTTTATATGTGAAGAAGAAATAAAGGGGAAGATACGTGCTGTGGGAGTTATTACAGCCCAGATGCCCTGCTAAGTAGGACACAATGCCACGGACCCTGCGGCTAGTGAGTATGTTTGGACACACACACACACACACACATACACACACACACACACACGTACGTATGTACACATGTACTTGTGAGAGAGACTGTGTGTCTCAAAGTCAGAAACAAAGATTGGGACCTGAGATAAAACTGTGTTATTTGGGGTAATTGATGCTAATGAGAAAAACAACTGACAGACAGCATGCAAGATAAATCACAGCCTGTCTCTGGTTAGGCTCAGATAATACAGCCCTCCAGGAATGCTGTATTCCAGGCTACATTGTAACCAATACATAGCCTGAGTTCTCAACATTTAAGGGAGTACATGGAATCCCTTATGCTTATCGTCAGTAATAAGGAAGTAGAGGATTGAAATTGTTGCACTTGGCAGTAATGGCTCCATGTATGTTTAGTGGGTGCAGGTGTAATGTGCTGTGTGGAAGTTCACACAGTTCCCTTTCCCTCACCACGTTGGCCTACATAATTGGGGCAGGGTGGTGGGTGTTTCCTAGAGTAACTTGCCAGATGGTTCAATATTGACTCCTAAAGTAATGATAATCTATAGTGAGCAGTTTATGGGCCAGGGTAGCCTTCATTATCACCTCTAACACCCATGTGTTAGATGGCTCTAGATCCAGGGCCCGATTTCCACTGTGGTCTAGGAGTCTCTTCAGTAACTAACAATGTGCCATGGGGACAGTTCTGCCCTCTTGAGAACCACTATATAAAGCACACGCCCCACTATCTAGCTAATTATAACAGCAGAATCGAATACACACTTTTCACTGGGAAGTAAAAATAAAATTCTCTCTGTAAGTCTGATACATAAAAAGACAGCCTCTTTGGTTAGTGGCTCTCTCATGGATTATCATGACCATCTCTGGCTCTCTGCGAGGGGCCAGTGTTAGTGCCTGTTCATCTGCAGTTGTTTCTCCTTGGTGGGAAGCCTTGTTGGACTGCTGAGCAGTGTGAGGTGAGAGTGGAGTCGGAAGTGTCTTCAGCCTCCTGGATGGTGATAGACAGCTGGGAGTGTCATTGAGTCCCAGTCAGCATGGCCCCAGGGCCTTTTCTACTTAGTGATAGGAGTGCATTTGGAGATTACAGATGTGCTCAAAAATGGAAACTAAAATTACTTATCTAAGCAGTTCTAGGGGTTGGCTCACAGACAGACTTGTCTTCATGGGAAACTTCTCAATGCTAGAGGAAAAAAATCAAGAAAAGTTCAGCTCAGTCCATTTGTAGCTACAGCAGGAAATTTCAAATTGTTTAAATCCGAAAAAGTTTATTTTCACCTTTTTTTCTTTAAATATTAGTTGCTTCTTGCTATAGAACATTTATTCTGTGTTGCTTGTTGCTTTAGAAAGGCACTATGGAAATTAACATCTAAGTAAAGACTTATGAAAATAGGATGCTATATTTAAAGTTGCCTAGCCATAGATACAATGAACCCTTGTAAGCTGAAAATTCATCTAAGTGAAAGTAATTCATTTTTATTGTGTTAAGCAAACACTATCCAGTTCCAGGGGTTTTTTTGTTTGTTTGTTTTTGTTTTTTTAAAAAGGCCGATTATTTTGGTTGTTTTTATTAATCATTATTTTAAAAAACACTCCTGTTCTGTTCTCTGCCATGGTAAATACACGACCAAAAGAAACGTGGGAAGAGGGCTTATTTTGCTTACACTTCCAGATCAGTTCATCATTTTAGAAATCCAATGTAGGTTCTCAGGGCAGGAACCTGGAAGAAGAGCTGGTGGAGAGGCCTTGAAGGAACACTGCTTACTAGCTTGTTCATCCTGCTTGCTGACAAAGTCCAGGACCACCTGCCTAGGGGTGGCACCACCTACAGTGGGCTGGGCCTCCCACAGCAATCCTCAGTCAGGGAAATGCAGTCCAGGCTTGTTCACAAGCTACTCAGTCGAGGCTCTCTCTCTTCTCAGATTACCTTAGCTTGTGTCAAGTTGACATAGGACCAGCCAGCACAACCTACCTGTTCTTAAATGAATTAAGTATGAATTATGAATTAAGAGTGTGTCTTGATGATGCCATCTCAGGGAAATAGGGAATATACAAACATATTTACACATTGGTTAATTTCTAACAACAAAAGCTGAATCCAAAGAATGACTTGCAAAATGAAGATACTCACCTTTCTAGACCCTTCCATCTTAACTTGATTTCTTTATTCTGAAGATTTAAAAATCACAGTCACTCTCAGAACCCTGATTTTTTTTTTTAATGTTCAGAGGAAAGCCTCATGGAGGATAGTGGCCTGCAAGCATTATGTGAATGTGAGTTATTTTAAATGTTCGGAGGAAAGCCTCATGGAGGATAGTGGCCTGCAAGTATTATGTGAATGTGAGTTATTTTAATCTGCCGCTTTATTCACTTTCCCATTCTGCAAAGCTTATCCTTTTCTTTATAACTTTTTTCGAATGGATCATCCTTAGACTAATTTCACTAATTCTCAATTATTACTGCTTAGTAAGAAATGTGTTTGAAAACACAGACTGTAGGAAATGGCAGTGTATATGGAGAGCTGTTTCTTGGTGTCGGAGCTATCTGACACAGGAAATCCAGCTGCACAACTGCTTGAGTACCTTGTCCCCAGGTGGACTTGTTTCTTTGCTTTGCATGTTTGGTGATCTCCCAACTAGCAGCTCTTCTTAAGGCCCTGGGACTTGTTTATTATGCAGACAAGTGTGAGCTGAGCCTGGGAGAAGTGCCAGGTGAGGGGCTGTGGAGAGGGCTCCATAGTTAAAGTGCTTTTGACACAAGCCTTAGCACTGGAGGGAGCCCAGGTAAATGTTGGGTGGGTGTGGTGACCCACCTGTAATTTCAGCCTTGGAAGTCAGAGATGGCACATCCAGAACAAGCTAGCTCGTGAGACCAACCATGTCAGTGAGCTCTGGGTTTGATTGAGAGACTCTGCCTCAATGAATAAGGTGACAGAGTAATCATGGATGATTCCTGACATACCTGAGACCTCTGTATGCATCTGCACACACATGCAGACATGCATATATACACATGAAAACAGAGGAAGAGCAGCAGAGTAGAGCACGTATCTCCAGGACTACTGGCCACCCCTGGAGTCTGGGCAGGCAGGGGGATAGTTTGCATTTTACCAAGTCATAGCTGTGACTGCTGCTCCAGAGACTTTCAGCATTATCATATGCTTTGCTTGACTGAGGGGGAGATGCTAACTCTTTGTCATGGTCATACTAAAATTGCCGTTCAATATAGGATTTAAGAGAAATATTTCCTCTTAATCATTAAATTTGGACTCTGGCTTATAGGCAGTATTCTTTGTGGGAGTATTGTTTCAACATTTCAGAATTCTGTTTATATGGACAAAGTGTTCATATGACTCAAACACTTAAATAATGTGGGCACGTTCAGAAAGCCAAGCTTCTAATTCTCTTGGCTACTCCCCCATAGCCTTTATCTGTTTACTGTATTTATGTTCATTATTCTCTTTGTAGATACGAGCAGATGTCAGTAGGTTGTAGTCTTTCTCTTTGTATAAAGCTCATGAACTTCAGCTACCTTCACTGGCTTCCCATCAGTTACTCGGTTGACATGCTTATTTACAGAAAACACTTTTTAAAGAATGTTTTCATTTTTATTTTATATGTATGAGTGGTTGCATGTATGTCTCTGTGCCACATGCGTGCAGTGACCTCAAAGGGCCGAAGAGGCTTTAAGAGTCTCTGAGACTGGAGTTACAGTTGGTTCTAAGCCACCATGTGAGTGTAGAGAATCAAAACTAGTCCTCTGCAGGAGCAGCCAGTGTTCTTAACCTCTGAGCCAATGGTGTCTCCAACCCCAGAAAACATTTTAAATCGCTCTAGGCATCCTCTCTGTTCTGGGTCTGCTTAGCGAGCCCCACTTGGAGACATCCATATTGTCTTCAGTCTTGCAGATCATGCTATGGTGAAAACTTGAGTGTTTATGGTTTTTATATACAGACAAGTATGTTTCTGATATACTCCCACAAGAGGGGCTACTGGGTAAGTGAGCTGGGTATTTTAATTGTCATAAATACTTCCTTTCTCCACGAGTTATATCACTTTGAACTTACAGAGTATGGTTGTTCCCCAGTTTCAGTAGAGGGTTCTGTATAGATGATGAAATCCAGTTTTGTTACAATGAGATAGTGTTTCCATGTGATCCATAAACATACACCACAAGCTGTGAAATCATCTGTAGATTATACGCTATACTGGATAGTTTTATGTCAAACAAGCCAAATTCATCTAACAGGAGGGAACCTCAAGTGAGAAAATGCCTCCAGAAGATCTGGTTGCAGGGAAGCCTGTAGGGCATTGTCTTAATTAGTGATTGATATGGGAGGGCGTAGGCCTTGTGGGTGGTACCATCCCTGGGCTAGTGGTTCTGGGTGCTATATTAAAGACTGAGCAAGCCATGAGGAGCAAGCAAGTAAGCAGTATTCTTCCATGGCCTCTGCACGAGCTCCTACCTCCATGTTCCTGTCCTGTTTGAGTTCCTGTCCTTCAGTGATGAACAGTGATGTGGAATTATAAGCCAAATAAATCCTTTTCACTCCAACTTGCTTTCGATTATGGTGTTTCATTACAGCAATAGTAACCCTAACTATGACACATGCACAGCCCAAATTAATGTGTGCACTGTGCCACTCTTGTTTGGGGACTGTACATGTAGAGGTCAGAGGACAACCTTGGGCATCAATCTTCACCTTCCACCTGAGACAATCTGTTTTGCTGCTGTGTACACCAGACTAGCTCCAGCAAACGTCCCAGATATCTTCCTGTCCCAACCTCCCACCTCACTGTAGAAACATGGGATTCCAGCTCTGCAGCACCACACTTTGTTTTATGTGGGTGCTGGATCCGAACCTGGGTCCTCGTGCTTGCAACAGCAAGCACTTTACTCTGTGCCATTTTGCCAGCTCTGCATTTTTTCTATGAACCATGTGTCCTTGTCCTTTGCATTTTTCTTCTAATTTCTAGGACTTCATAGATGGCCAAGATTGGCTTTGTGTCCCCGTAGTCTCAGTCCTCACCTCGTCACTGGGTATTCATTCACCTTGGTGTGCTGTGGCAAACAAAAGGCTCGCATTTTTTCTTTCCTAAATGAAAAAGATTTTTAAATTTTATATGTGTCAGTGTTTTTGCCTGTACATATGTATGTGATCCATATGCATGCCTGCAAAGGTCAGAAGAGCATATTGAATCCCTTGGAACTGGAGCAATAAATGGTTGTAAACCACCATGTGGGTGTTGAGAACTGAACCTGGTTCCTCTGCAAGAGCATCAGGTGCTCTTAACCACTGAACCAACTCTCCAGCCTCATTTTTAAAAAAGAAAGATATTCTTTAAAAAAAAAACAATTTATGTCTATAGATATTTTGTCTAAATGTGCACCACAGCGTACAATATAGAGGCCAGAAGATGGTGTTGCATAGCCTAGGACTAGAGTTACAAATAGTTGTGAGCCACCATGTGGGTCCTGAGACTTGAAGCCAGATCTTTTGGAAGAGCACCATTGCTCTTAGGCACTGAGCCATTGCTCTAGCTCCTCACCTTTCTTTAAGGTTTCCATGGTTTCTGTCAGCCTGTTATAGAGCCTGAATTTGGGTGTACTTCCTGAAAGGCATTCTCATTCCTATGTCTGTTAGGGTGTCTGTGGGATTGCTTCAACACCTCAGTTTAGCCTGGTGTTTGGGATCACAGACTCAGCTGTATCTGTGCAGATAACCACCGTACTTGGTGCATTTGCCCCAAAGCCTGTCTGTGAATTCAGTACTGCGCAACTGTGTGTATTGGGCCATCTCAGCACTTTGTTTCCTACTTTTCTGGGGGGAAAATAAAAGAAAAAATAAAATCATATTAAAGGAATGACTCCAAAGTCTGTTTAGCTTTTTCCAAGCTGGAATTGGTTTATCTATAAAAGGAGCAACATGGAGGATACTGACATACATCCTGAGGTGGAGAAGGAGCTTACACTTAGGTCTGTCCAACCTCCTCTTCCTCCACCTCACCTCCTCCATTTCCTACTCACTCCTTGACCTTGGTTTGTTTTGTTTTGAGACAGGGTTTCTCTGTGTAATGGCTCTGGTTGTCCTGGACTTACTTTGTAGACTAGGCTGGCCTCAAACTTGTAGAGACCTACCTGCCTCTGCCTCCTGAGTACTCTGATCAGAGGTGTGCACCACCACACCCAGCTATCCTTGACTGTCTGAAAGTGAACAAGAGAAAAGCCACAGGAATGCTAGATCTTAGACTGAGAAGGGTCATTGACTTTTTTTAAAAAGTTATTTTGCTGCAGTGGTGATACAGCCCAGGGTCTCTTATATGCTAGGCAAGCACGATACCACTGCACTAACAACTTCAGCTTTTCTCTCCTTTTATTGTTAAATTTTGGGATATACTCTCACTAAGTTTCTCAGGGTGGCCTTGAATTCACTGTGTAGTTCAGTTAAGCCTTGAGTTTGTAATCCTCCTGCCCCAGCCTCCCAACCAGCTGGGATTACAGGCTTTCCCTAGTACACTCACTAATAAGTACATTTGAGAATAGAGCATGAGGGTGGTCTGGCATTCAAGGCTTCCTTCCTGCTTCCTAGCCTCGCTTTACTCAATCCTTTCTTAAATATACTGTGACTAGGATGCTGCTAGACATTTTCCAAAGACCTGGGGTTTCTAGGGTACTATCTAGAATGTTCTGTTGCCAGTCAAGTATGCCATTCAGTAAAAACGGTGTCATCTAGTACTTGTTCAGTCGGTGATTTCTACCTCATTTATGTTGGAAACTGGAGAGATATCATGACATCCTATGAAGAAAGCCTAGCACCCAACCAAACATCTGATAGAAACAAACCAGATGTTAAACAGATGAGGGAAAACTTGACTCCAGTCTTCCTTTTTGCCTTGCAAGTCAGGAAACTCATCTCCTTCTCTTCTTAGCACCTTGAAGGCAGTTATAGGAGCCATAACAAGCATTAGAGAGTATGGTGAGAGGCAGATTCTTCTTTGTAAGAAGCTAAGAATGAATGTTTGTTCATGTGTATGTTCAAGAAACACCAAGGAGTCCCTGGCTGGGTCATACAATGTGATCCTTGGACCCTTGTGTTCTTAGTTGGGTACTGTTCGTAGCCATAGAGACAGTGGGCCCAGAGGTGCGATGGCTCACTAAGGACGTCCTGGTTGGAGCAGGAGCTCTACACCCAGGCCCCAGCCTGCTGCAAAGTTCCCATCATCTGTGGATCCTTGATTTAGAATCTTTCCCTTTTCTCAGGGTTCTCTTTCTTGGTGGTCCCTTTTTGATGACCTCAGTACTCTGTAATCCCTGCTGGCATGTGGTAGACGGACAAGGAAAAGTAATTTCTACTTTCTTTTTTCAGGTTCATAATAAAGGTGCTAAGAAAGAGAATGTAAGACAGGAAAATAAATATTTTTACTGAGGTAAGTCTTTTTATGATTTTAAAAGTTTTCCTTTGAAAACATTTTAAATTCTTCATAACCTCCTTTCCTCTGGTGTAATGAGTGGTTGTATTAGGAGTGTTTGAGGCTGTGGAAGCTAGGGGTTGTGAGGTGTGCAGTGGGCTTACATTTTAAATTTGTGCCATCTCGAGGAGAGAGAGAAACAAAGACACACACACACACACGGGGGGGGGGGGGCGTAGTGCACATATGGATGTTAGAGGACAACTTTTGATAGTTGATTCTTTCCTTCCATCATGAGATCTAGATTGAACTTGGGTCTTTAGGCTTTTGGGGCAAGTTCTTCCCCAGCTGAGCCATCTTGCCAACCCTAACAACTCTTTGAAATACATAGTTCACAATTCAGCTGACGTGGACTTGATAGCAGCAGTAGGCTCTGAATGAAGGAGGCTTTCCTGTGCCGCCTCTGACACCCCTGGTGTCTTACTGGGAATAATAGACTGATTCCCTGATTTTTCCTTTCAATTGTGCAGTTTTTGGTTCTAGATCTCCTTCTGTTTTACTGGTGGGAGTGCCTTGGAAGCAGTTCTGAGTTACCTATAGGGAGTGAGGAGCAAATGAACGTCATGCAAACTCAGTAGCATTGGTGAGACTCTGCAAGCTGACTACAGAGCTCACTTACACAGTGGTGCATAGACATCGTGTCTCTTCCCATTGTAGGCAGAGTTTAGGTAGTTAAACTGGCAGACTTAGTGGTCTCTGGATGGAAAGTTGGGCAGAGGTGAGAAGCTGAGCCTGAGCATTCAGGGTTGTTGACTTTCCAGATGAAACCGCTTTGCAGTGAGGGAGAGAAGTCTGAACTGTGTTGGGGGAAGAGGCCAACCACTGCTGTGTGGTGACAATAGCTGGTCCCCAGAGTCAGTCTGATGCATTCTCTTCTATACTTCTGGGCTTAAGGTAGAGCTTTAGATGAGGGGAGGGGAGAGCAGTAGCCTGGCCACAAGTTATTTTCTAAGTTCCACATCCCTCAGCTCTGTATCCCATCCTCCCTGCCAGCCCTTGTGTGGCATGATGGAAATTCATCTGGAGCTACGCAGAGGAAGGCTGCAGCAGCAGAGCCTAGCTGCTGACTGGACGGACATCTCACCTGAGAATACAGTGCAAACCAGCCTTTCATCTTTAGCATAGATAGACACAGCTTCACATACACACTCCTTCTGTGTCTTCGGAGAGGGGGAGGGGAAGGCTAAGAGTGTATTGTGAATGTTAAACCCAGTAAGTTTCAACTTGATTGCATTTCAATCGATTCTAATGTGACAGATTTTTTTTTTGAGTTTGAGCTTGTTCTAGCAGCCTTCAGTCAAATGAGAATTGCTGTCGGAGGGAAAGGACACCCTCCTACACCTCTCCCTGAGTGCTTGAAGCCATCCCACTTCCTTTTTCTTTTACCTTAAAAACTGACTGCTGACACTTGGGAATTATAATCAGATTGCATCAGTCTTATGGAAAGGTTACCAATTACAGTTCTGCACAATATGCACTTCAAATGTCTCGGTTCAGTGCTTTTAAATGCCTGTTAGGTGAATGAAAGCTTTGTGTCACGCCCTGATTTAATACATTTGAGAGGCTTTATTGATGGCTTCTTGTCTTCAGTTCCATGGCGGGGCCTGGATAGAGGAGGGAGATCATTTAGTATAAAGTCCTCATGGGGTCTTTTGGTGGTTGTTCCATGAAGATGGATCCAGGAAGAAGCATGGCTGGTGTCAGTGATTGGAACTGAGGATAAGCCTTGCATGGGGTATAACATGGAGTTATGAGTGGGAAGATGTTCTATGGTAGGCCATTCTTGAGTACTGAGTCCTGGTTTTCATGACCTCATTTTGTTCACTCAGCACTGATAGAAGGGCACAGTAAAATTGGGCATGTCCTTGGGCATGTAGCTAGTAAGGTTTTAAAAAGCACGGTTTGAATCCTCTCTGTGGCTCCAGAACTATATGTCTGTGTAAGGCCACAGAAGATGGAGGGATTGTGTTAGGAATGGTTACATGTTTCTGGTGTTAGAGAGCCTGCATTCTTGAACAGAATGAGTCAAGTGATGCCAACCTCCCTATGCTGTTTTCTCTTGATTTCCTGCATCCTCTACCATTGCCCAAGGAAGTCTCTCAGCCTGTCAGGGCGTCTGACTAGATTCAGTACAATATAGACTTGCTTAATTTAGCAGTGCTCTGAAATGAAGGCTCCCAATGGCCAAATATAAGCAGGCCTTCTGCAAGGTGTTGCTGTAGTCAGAGGAGAGGATGCTATTTGCCTCACTGTACCAGTCAAGAGGCTGCAGATTTGCTCCTCATGAGACGGAAGGTTTTACACTTGTTGGAGTCGCTGTGGTCAGCAGGAGGTGAGCTTCACTTTTCCTTGTGCAGTTTTGAGTTGACTCCATCCTGTACCTGTTGGCTAACTGCAGATTGTATGTATGCCCCTTTGTTTTTAGCTTTGTTTACTTTGGATTTGATTTTATGACCGGTTACTATAGGGATTTATTGATAGCAAAATAGTTTCCTCATTTGAACAGAGTGTGTGTTCTGAAGATAGGTTATCCTGTTACAGGCTGATTCAAGCAGGCCCCTGAGCAGAGGCACTATGTTATGCTTCTGTCATTAATTCTTAAAATAATGGTTTTACTCATATTTAACTCACATACTGCAAGGTTCATAAAAGTCATCTTTAATATATTTGTAAAGTTCTGAACCAGTCACTACTGTAAGTCCAGAATACTGTGAGCACTCCATGAAGAAATGCACCCCCCCCCCCCATTGTCCTGTTCCTGGCAGCCCTAAGCTTTGTTTTCATAAATTTAACTATTCTGGATATATCATATAAATGTAATCATTCAGTATATGGCCCTTTTTGTTAGGGTTTCTATTGCTGTGATAAAACACCATGACCATAAACAACTTGAAGGAAAGGGTTTATCTCAGCTTATAACTCTTGGGTCACACACCATTACTCAGGGAAGTCAGGACAGGAACTCAATCAGGGCAGGAACCTGGAGGCAGGTGCTGATGCAGAGGCCATGGAGGGTGCTGCTAACTGGCTTGCTCAGCCTCTCTTTTTTACAGAACCCAGGACCACCTGCCCAACAGGTGGCACTGCCCACAGCAAGTTGAGGCCTCCTACATCAATCATTAATCAAGAAAACGCACTATAGGTTTGCCACAGGCCAATCTGGAGAGGGTATTTTCTCAAATGAAGTTCCCCCTTTTCAAATGACTCTGGCTTATGTCAAGTTGACATAAAACTATCCAGTACAGAATGTTATTTAGATTCATTTACATTGTAGTAAATGTCAAAGCCTTATTTTTACTTCTGTTGTGTGGATATACATTATTTTATCATTGGGTGGACATTTAGGTGATTTCTACTTCTTAGCTGTTAAAAATAATGCTTTTGTGACCTTTTATTTTATTTTGGTTGTGGCTTTTTACTTGTGTATTTGGGTGGGGAGTGCAGGTGCACAGAGTGGGTTCAGATGCTAAAGTTAGGCAGGGACAAGTGGTTATCTCTAGTGATTCCCTCTTTTGACCCTTGTTGCTGGGTGTGCTGTGCACAGGGTGTCTGCTATGGCAGCTTAAGCTGTGTGCATTGGGCACCCACCCCACTGACACTTTCCTCTTTGACCAGTTGTAAGTTTCTGTGTTAACCACCATCCACTGCACAAAGAAACTTCTTTGATGAATCCTGAGAGCTGCACTAATGTATGAGGAAAGAAATGTGAATCTAGAGGAGAAGTTTGATGCTGTGTCCATTTAGCAGGATGATAGTAGTAGGGTCAATGAAGTACTCAGCTACAAATGGAAACTCTGTGTCATTCCTCTACCCACAAGGGCAGCGAACTTCCCAGATGAGTGGGAAGAAAAGTTGTAAGAGCCAGAGGCTAGGAAGAACCATAGCAATATTGCTTTCTGGGCATGACAGGGACCCCTGTACTCAAGGTCTCACAGCACCTGGGGCTACCTACACAGGATAGAGCCAGTCAACATTTTAGCATGGAGTGGGGAGGGGTCCATGATCTCCCCACCCCAACTGAGGTGCTGTGGATAGTTGGTGGCTTCTGGAGAAGAGAGTCTGGTGTTTTAAGAATATGTCTCCTGGTAGTTGAACCACTTGTGACCCAACACCAGGAATATATGGGCAGCACAAATTGGTTTCTGGCTTATAAAGCTAGAAAAAAGAGAACATAAAGTGGGAGGTAATAGAGAGGTGAGGCTGGATCTGGCTAGAGTTAAGCAGAAGAGTTGAGTAGTTATGATCAAAACATGGTATATAAAATTACCAAAGAATAAATAAAATTATTATACTAAAATAGCTTTTCAGTGTAGTTATAGTAAAATGTAGATTTAGATGTAATGGCTTTGATGCCCAGGAATAAGCCCAAGGAAAGTCTCTTGGCTTGAGTTTCTTCATGTTTGCAGGAAAGAAAGCATCCTCTTTGTAATGGGTTCCGTATGTTTAGTGGGAGGTCTGAGCTCAGGCTCAGCTCCAGTGTATTCAGGGTATGCCACTGTTTGTAGCTGTTTGACTGGAGAAGAATATTGATTGTGGGGGGGGGGGGTTGGCTTTGTCCTGGTGTATAGTTCATATTTTGTCCTTAGCAGGAGGAATGAGCATTGAGGAATCTAGCAGAGAAAAAGGGGTGAGACAGTCATTATAGTTATTTTTCTTTAGGACCCGTGTGTGATGATAATCATTGGGCTCCTGAGCTGCTGTATCTGAGAGCTGGTGAGGTCTGAGCTGAATACTAGTGGTGCAGTGTGAAGGCAGAGGCTGGAAAAACTAGGGAGGATGTAGTCAGGGTGCCTGACTGCCAGCTAACAGGAAGCTCAGTCATGATTGGAGGAACCCTGGAGAAGGTCGTACAAACAATACGTGCTATAGAGCCAGGAGGAATGGAGGTACCCTGGGAAAAACAGCAGGGCCTGCTCACTGGGCAGGGCTGTCTTAACACCGAAGCCTGAGAGGGAATGGGCCTTTCCTCCCCCAGCTGGCATTTTTTGGGATAACAGCAGCACTTCAGTCTTGAGTTTTTGCCCTAGAAAAACTAGAGTTTGCCCTAGAGTGCTAGAGCCCTCTGCCAGCCTTACAGATTTCTCAGCAGAAGGGGAAGGTGTCCAGCAGGTTTATCTGGTGCACATCACTCTGGCAATGTGAGCTGGCTCAGGATCTGACATGAAGGGACAGGTCAAGGAGACCTCACAAGTTTGTGGCTTTGGAAGTCATTTCTTGCCCAAGAGTGAGGAAGTTCAGAGATGGACAAAACAGAACGTAGGATGTCAGCTGAACAGTGTTAGACCAAAGTTGTCTAGGTTAGACACCGCTGGGGTATAAAATTTTAATAGTTTGATTGACTTAACTTTCACTGCTAGAAGCTAGAGAATGCTTTCTTTGCTGTGCCTCCCTAATGGCTGTATCCTGCACTTGCCACATGCTAGGTGTTTGGAGCAGTCTTTTGGGTGGATCCTCTCTTGGATGGGGATAGCACACAGAGATTTGGGAGTTTTTGCATCAGGCCAGGTGGTTGAAAAGCCTTGGATCTTATTGGCTAAAGGTCATTTCTGGTTCAGATACTCTGTTGTCTGTGATTTTGTGTCCAAGTAATATCATTGTGCCTAATTTGTTCTTTCTTCATCTCTTTTTCTTTCCTTTTGTTTTACCTGAGTTTTAATGTCATTAGTTACCTGTTGACAGTCCTGTCGATAAATTAAACATATTTTTTTTCTAGAATTAGACTTAGGGAATAAAGATAATTGAAACAGAGAGACTTTCACTTTAAGAATAATTGAGTAATAATGGCATCCTGGTTGCTTCCATATCTCTTCTATAAACTCAAGATGTTTAAGAAACACTCGGAATGATATAGATCATACTTAGAAAACGTGCTCTGATCCACCATGGAACTATGAAGTAGGGTTCTTAGTAACTCAGGGCTTCTGAATGGGAGGGACTGGAAGTTCACCCTAAAGTAAGGATGCAGTTAATGGTAATATTTTAGATTTCAAAATTTTGTATTCCAAATAGCAGATGTTAGCTTAGTTTCATCTATTACGTAAAAATAAAATGAATTGCAGGTTTCAAACCTTGGCATCTTGAAGACAGACTCTTTCTATCTCTTCATAGCCACTGGGCACCAGAGGTGGGGTTGACTTTGGTGTTTGCTATTTAATGTTGAAGTGTCTCTGCATCCAGCTCCATATCCAAGAAAACCAAGCTATTGGTAGCTTGGGTGTGCTATTATTTTTATTATTTAAAATTTATAAAAGCATACTTGTGTTTTCACACACACACACACACACACACACACACACACACACACACACACACACACACACACACACGAGTACTGTGGGGACTGGAGAGATGTCAGTTAAGAGCACTGACTGCTCTTCCAGAGTTCCTGAGTTCAAATCCCAGCAAACACATGGTGGCTCACAACCATCTATAATGAGATCTGATGCCCTCTTCTGGAGTGTCTAAAGACAACTACAGTGTACTTACATATAATAAATAAATAAATCTTTTTTAAAAAACAATCTTCTCTTTTTACTTGGGTAAAGTGTTTTTTTTTTTGTTTTTTTTTTTTTTGTTTTTCGAGACAGGGTTTCTCTGTGTAGCCCTGGCTGTCCTGGAACTCACTTTGTAGACCAGGCTGGCCTCGAACTCAGAAATCCTCCTGCCTCTGGCTCCCAAGTACTGGGATTAAAGGCGTGCGCCACCACCGCCCGGGGCAAAGTGTTTTTAAGGCAAAAATACAATTGTGTTGCTTTTGTAGGCTAACCCTTTGTCCTTCCACCCTGCCAATGGCATGCTGTTATCTGCTGTTGTTTCCAGAAACCCTGTGGGTACCAGAATCCAAAGATGTGCAAGGCACTTGTATAGTGTTTACATCTAACCTATATGTATTTCTTCCGTCTACTTTAAAGTTTTATTTTTAGTTGCGTGTGAGTGAGCTAGGATATATGCATGGGAGTGGGCTCCTGTGGAGACCTAGTACTCCCCAGGAGCTAGAGTTGGTGGTAGTTGTAAGCAGCCTGGTGAACTGTTGACCCTTCTCTCCAGCTCCTCTGTCTACTTTAAATCATCTCTAGATTACTTACTATGCCCAATATAGTGTAAATGTTGTATAAATTGTGGTACTGTATAGTTTAGGGAAAAGAGGCCATATACAGGATAAAAACAGTGAACCCCCTCCCCCCCCAGACAAGGTTTCTCTGTGTAGCTCTGGCTGTCCTGGAACTCACTCTATAGACCAGGCTGGCCTCAAACTCAGAAATGCCTCTGCCTCCCAAGTGCTGGAATTAAAGGCGTGCACCACCACTGCCCATCAAAAAAACAGTGTTTTTAAAGATGTCTTGTATATGCAGTTGGCTGAATCCATAGCTGCATGAATGATGGATAAAAAAGGCCAATTGTATTTTTAATGTTGTTGCTTATTGCCTAGAATCTTTTCTTTCTACCTTACAGTAGAGTTATGAGCTATTTTTATTGTTTTTTGTTTGTTTGACTCTACTTTTTTTAAATTTATTTTTTGTTTTCAATATATTCCAACAGCAGTTTCCACCATTCCCTTAATGTCCCCATTTACCCAGATCCTGTCCTCCTCAATTTCCCTTCAGAAAAGAGCAGGCCTCCTAGGGATAGTTTTGTTTTTATCATAGAACATTGATTAAATTTGATTGCAAATGCAGGCTCTTATCAAGTTGTAATTTAATAGACATTTCTCTGCAAGAAGTCAGGTTACAGCCTTTAAATTATTGTAAGATATGTTCTATACTTATTTTAAAAATAACTGATCATTTTTATTTGAACAATAGATAAATGCTTGTCGTGTTAGAATTTGTATCAGGTGGATTAAGGCCTTGAATAGGCTGAATTTTTACAAAGCTACTCAGAGACTTTGAGAAAACAGTACATTCTAGAATATACTCTAGAGTATATTCTAGAGTAATATGGGCCAGGAGTGATGGCTCAGGACTCATCCATCATCCCAGCACTCAGAGGCAGGACTGCTCTGAGTCCTAGGTACCCTAGGTTACTAAAAGAGTTCCAGGCCAGACGAGTTACAGAGTGAGACACCCCCCCCCCAAGAAAAGCAAGAATATGCATTGGGGAGATGACTCACTCGATCAAGCACTTGCTGCGTAAGTGCCAACAGAGGAGTTGAAACCCCTAGGACCCATATAAAGCTGTGGCGGTCTTTTGTAATCTATGTACTGTGGAGGGATGAACTGGCAAGTGAGATAGCCGATCATGGAGACTGGCTTTCAATTAAGAGAATAAATAAGCCAGGCAGTGGTGGCGCATGCCTTTAATCCCAGCACTTGGAAGGCAGAGGCAGGTGGATTTCTGAGTTCGAGGCCAGCCTGGTCTACAGAGAGAAACCCTTTCTCGAAAAGACCAAAAAAAAAAAAAAAGAATAAATAAATTGCTTCAATAAATAGTGACTGAGTAGAACACCAGATGTTAACTTTGGGCCTATACACATGTGCCCGTCTGATAAACTCACATGCATGCACACACATAGAAACATGCATACATACATGCATGTATTACATACACTGGCAAAAAAATTTTTTTAAACCATAAATAAATAAATGTATGGAGTTTGCCATGTAGGTTAAGTAATCACACAGGAAATTTCTGTGCTTCAGACCTTGAAACATCACACTGTAAATCAGCTATAGAACTGCAATGGAAGATTATTGGCTTGAGGAAATATACTTACCAGCTTCTACAAAAAGTAACCAAAGTGCACTTGATACAGTACAGTTTATTCTTTTTCCAAAGCAATAGTTATTCTTTAAGAAGTAATTAGTGTTGGTCTTTACTAACACTTTAAAGGTAGTACCATTTAAAATAGAATTTTCACAGCCTCAGTGTTGTAAATGAGTAAACATCTCTTATCCAGACATGCTAAGCGCAGGCTTTGCTGTAAAGAGCCTTAGCTTGTCAGGGCTGCGCTCTGCTGGAAGCATCTTGTGCAGTAAAACCACTCTTCACACACGCTTGAGAGTTGCTGGTTTTTTAATTTTGTTTTACTTTATTTATATCTTATATTTATGTAGGTGATATTAAGAGGTATTGTGTGTGTGTGTGTGTGTGTGTGTGTGTGTGTGTGTATACATGTACAGGCATTCCTGTGCTCTGGCATATGAGTAGAGGTCAGGGGACAGCTTTGTGGAATTTGTTCTCTCCACCTTTACATGAATTCTGGAGACTCAATGCAGCCATAGGTATTAGGGTTTATCAGAGGAGCAGAAGCAATGGGGTGAAAAATTATTTATTATGTTATAGTTATTAAGCCTGCTTCTGTTAAAATAGTAGCATTTGTCCCACAGCTGAGAGACTGAGAACCTGGTAATTTCTTGATCCTTTAGATGGGGCACCTGCCAGTTGGAGGCATCCCATAGTAGCTATCTCTCACTGCAGAGGCTGACCACCCAGTAGCCAGGTGGTCAGTTCATAAGGCTAGGTGCTGCACCAAACCCAGTTTGATGCCCAAATGGAAGATTCCTGATTGCCCCTGGTCCTCAGCCCACAGTGGGAGTCTGGGAACTCTCTGGTTCTGATATCTTTGATGGAAGCAGCTACAGCAACAACAAAACTGATCACCTCAGTGGCAAGAGGAGGCCACAGGAAAAAAGGCTAGTGATTTACCCTCTGCTGTAATCTTTTCATCCGGGTTGCTACTAGAATGTGCCAACCACACGTCCATAAGGTGATCAGGACAGTTCTTCAGGTGAGGCCCTCTACACAGGTGATTCTGATTTGTAGCAAGTTGATATTAAAACTAACCACAATGTCACACAGTTTTACCAGCTCTGATTTTTTTTTTTTTTAGGACAGAGCATAAAATATGGGAGGGTGGCAAATCCAAATGATCTGTTCCTACTGAGATGCAAAGAGATGAGTGAGAAACCATTGCAGTGTATTTTGTTAATGAGCATGTAGAGTAGCTGCAAGAATACAAGGATACTGAATAATATAGTCCTGCACTTGGGAGATCGAGGAAGGGGGGGTCAGGACTTCAGTACCTGAGTTTACATAAGATCATGCTTCAAAAATACAAAAGAGAAAAGACACAGAAGAAAGTTAGGCTATATACTATTATTAGCTAAATCTTCCATGTCAATTTGACATACAAACTAGAGTTATCTGAGGGAACCTCAATTGAGAAAATGCTTCCATAAAATTGGACTATAGGCAAGGCTATAAGCTTAATTAGCAACTGATGGTGGAGGGCCCAGCCCATTGTGAGTGATGCCATCCCTGGGGTGATGGTCCTGGGTTCTAGAAGAAAGCAGGCCAAGCAAGCTATGAGGAACAAGCCAGTAAGCAGCACCCCTCCATGGCCTCTGCAGCAGCTCCTGCTCCCAGGTTCCTGCCCTGCGTGAGTTCCTGTCCTGACTTCCTTCCATCATGAATAGCAATGTAGAAGTATAAGCCAAATGAACTCTTTACTCCACAAGTTGCTTTTTGGTCATGATGTTTCATTGTAGCAGTAGAAATCCTAACTAAAACAGACTACAGCACCCATATGTGGGAGGTGACTGACGAGAGGGAGGAGAGGAGGGTATGCACACAGTATGTAAATACACATTTCTCCAGCATATCACCTGTAGCTGCTATAGTTTTATCCAAAACAGGTCATGTCCATACTGTCTGGACTTTTCTCATGGACATATGGGCTACGGTGCTGTTCAGGTCCTTCTTGCTCCTGCGTAGTAAGGTCTGAATTTCCATTTTTGTCTTTATCTCAAAGTCCTAAAAGGGTGGGAACTGCTAGCTCCTTTTCTGAGTGCAGTTGCTTGAGACCCAGATATCTGCAAAAAGCAATGAGTTCTTTTTTTTTTTTTTACCTTCTTAAACTTTAATCTGTTGATCATTTGTGACTGTTTGTAATGGTGGACACCACATCCAAGGTCTTATTCACATTGAGCAATCATGCTCTCATTGAGCTACAACTCCAGTCTCTGATCCCTGGCTTTTTTTTTTTAAAGTTTTTTTTTTATTTACATTCAAAATCATTTCCCCTTTCCTGTTTCCTACCTCCCAAAAGTCCCATAAGCCCCCTTCCCTCCCTCATTTCCCCATTCAACCCCCTCTCACTTCTCTGTCCTGGCATTCCCCTACATCCAGTCTTTCCAGGTCCAGGGGTTTCTCCTTCCATCTTCTTGGGAATCTATTGATATGCGAATTGTGTCTAGTGTATTCCGAGATTCTGGGTTAATAAGCAATGAGTTCTTTTCCGTGGAGCCACCTCTCCAGCTCCATGAAAATCTCAGTCTGTAGCAGGTAAAACAGGGGCTTCATTCCAAGGCCCTGGTGGCATTTCACTGGGCTCCAGGAGCACCACTGAATGATCACTGTGCTGTGTTGCATGGACAGTTAAGAGTGACTAAGAAATTATTTAAATGCATCCTATTATAGCTTTCCACAAATTATGTTCTTATAAGCACTGATAAATCAGAATTGTCATAATTTAAAGCCAATTTAAGCATGATAAAGAGTAACGGTACTGCTAATAAAGCCATTCTGTAGATATAAAATAGTATTTTGTGGGTGGAGATCAGAGGATGTTACCAGGTGTCTTCCTTTATTGCGTCCCATCTTATGTTTTGAGACAGAGTCTTTCACTGAACCTAGGGCCTGCTGATGTGGCTAGATTGACTAGCTTGTAGTGTTAAAAAGTTTAAAAGCTGCTATGTCCAGCTTTTAGAAAAATAGTTTATGCATATCTGTATATGCCTGATGACGTGTTTGTGCACCATCTGAGTGTAGGAACCTGTGGAGACCAGAAGAGAGTGTCAGATCCCCTACAACTGGAGCTACAGTTGCTTGTGATCCAGCTCTCTGCAAAAAGCAGTGAGTGTTCTTTACCATTGAGCCAGCTCTCTAGTTCCATGCTCAGCTGTGTTCTTGTAGAGGGGAGGAGGGGTGTACAGGACGGTATGGGAGGTGCTGGGCATCCAAGTCAGGCCTCATGCTTTTATAGCAAGCACTGTATCCACTGAGCCATCTTACCAGAAAGACCGAGCTTCATTGCATATAGTAGTACAGGCTGTGTGCTTCCAGAGCCTTAGAATGTGGAGTGAGGTATGCAGCCAGCCCTGTTGTCATATTACCTGCCTGCTAAGATTAAGGGAAATTATAGAATATCAACCCCACTGAGAACAATTAAACTGTGGGTGTACATGGTGAGGCGAGTTCACATTCTCAGCAGGTGTGGTCACACCTAGCCTGGGAGACTCCCTGCCACACAGTACAAGGTGTCCTCTGAGCCGTTAGTAATGAGAAGTAGCTCTGTGCTTGTGACATGGTTACCATCATCGGGACATTCCCTAGCATAGTGAGAATGATGGAACTATTGTGTACGAAGGACCAAATGCTCAGTAGCTGGCAGCAGATGTTGGGCCGTACCATGGAGCAGTATTTCCTTTAGAAGTAAAATGTATATTAGGACTGTATTTGACAGTGGAGCTGTCATGTGGAAGCACAGATCACTCACACAGCAGCCATCTTTGTACCACTGTGACAGAAGTCAGGACAGCATAAGAAGTGAAAGTCTAGATCTGTCATGTTGTATGCTTCTCCTTTTAGGAGAATGGTTTTTTTGGGGGGGGGCTTTTTATTTGTTTTTTGTTTTGTATTTGATTTTTTTTACTCTTTTACCTAATACAGAATATTTTTCATTTTAAAACTGAAACAAACAAACAAACAAAGCCAAGTGAGTTTCTAGGTCCTGTTGTTTATGTGTCATTTGTTTGATGGGTGTCACTGCTCTTCAGAGCCTGTGCTCCAGACTGTCGCAGTTCCTGAACACTGGCAGGTGAGCAGGAGGATAATGTGGGGCTGGCTTAGGACATGGTGCATTTAACATGCTGCAGAGAATCCTTCTGTTGGGCAAAAGCCACTGAAAGCTTGCTGTTTGTAAAGTTGCTTTTGAGAAGATAGCACATGGTATTTCAGAGGTAACTGGAAACATTTACTTATAAGAAGAGCCTTTCCCAAGGGAGCCTGAAGCTGTGCCAGTAGCATGTACCTATCTCCAGGAGTACATTCCTCGTGGTTCTGAAGCTGTACCAGTAGCATGCTCCTATCTCCAGGAGTACATTCCTCGTGGTTCTGAAGCTGTACCAGTGGCATGCTCCTATCTCCAGGAGTACATTCCTCGTGGTTCTGAAGCTGTGCCAGTAGCATGCTCCTATCTCCAGGAGTACATTCCTCGTGGTTCTGAAGCTGTGCCAGTAGCGTGCACCTATCTCCAGGGATACATCCCTCGTGGTTCTGAAGCTGTGCCAGTAGCGTGCACCTATCTCCAGGAGTACATTCCTCGTGGTTCTGAAGCTGTGCCAGTAGCGTGCACCTATCTCCAGGAGTACATTCCTCGTGGTTCTGAAGCTGTGCCAGTAGCGTGCACCTATCTCCAGGAGTACATTCCTCGTGGTTCTGAAGCTGTGCCAGTAGCGTGCACCTATCTCCAGGAGTACATTCCTCGTGGTTCTGAAGCTGTACCAGTAGCGTGCACCTATCTCCAGGAGTACATTCCTCGTGGTTCTGAAGCTGTACCAGTAGCGTGCACCTATCTCCAGGAGTACATTCCTCGTGGTTCTGAAGCTGTACCAGTAGCGTGCACCTATCTCCAGGAGTACATTCCTCGTGGTTCTGAAGCTGTACCAGTAGCATGCTCCTATCTCCAGGAGTACATCCCTCGTGGTTCTGAAGCTGTGCCAGTAGCATGCACCTATCTCCAGGAGTACATTCCTCGTGGTTCTGAAGCTGTGCCAGTAGCATGCACCTATCTCCAGGAGTACATCCCTCGTGGTTCTGAAGCTGTGCCAGTAGCATGCTCCTATCTCCAGGAGTACATTCCTCGTGGTTCTGAAGCTGTACCAGTAGCATGCTCCTATCTCCAGGAGTACATTCCTCGTGGTTCTGAAGCTGTGCCAGTAGCATGCACCTATCTCCAGGAGTACATCCCTCGTGGTTCTGAAGCTGTACCAGTAGCATGCACCTATCTCCAGGAGTACATCCCTCGTGGTTCTGAAGCTGTACCAGTAGCATGCTCCTATCTCCAGGAGTACATCCCTCGTGGTTCTGTCTTCAGTGAGTTCTTTTAGAGAAAAAGCCAGAAACATTATCACTAAAGGAACAGGAAAGAGTAGTTTTCCAGTGGATGCTCTTGGTCAGTTGGAAGATGTGTATCTTCTGGGCTTTACTGAATCTTAAAGCACATGTGCCTTCTGTATGATGCAATTTCATACTAGGTCCAGAGCTCAGGATTCTCTAAAACCAGGAATGGAGAACAGTTTTTTTTTAAGTTCAAGGTGGCACATATCTGTAATCCTACAGTACTCAGGGTCTAAAACGCCACCAGTAAGCAGCCTGTCAACTGCTCCTCAATGTCAGTTTAGGCTACGTTATGAGTATCAACCCAGCCAGGGCAAGAGCCTGTCTGAAACCAGAAAATACACAAATACACCCCCTGAAAACAGAAATGAAGAGATATGGTATGGAATTTGATATAATCTCTAAAAATTTACTTGAAAATTTCATTTATTACTAATTTCTAACCTTTGGGTCTAGTCCTTGTTAGCTTTCCACACCCTTTCCAAGTCCAAGTAGAAAGGACCTCTTTGGAGCCAGCTAGCTCCATTACTAGAGTGGCTGTCCTGGGCTGGCTACTGTGCATTTTTCCACTGCCTTCCTTTACAGTATGCTTAGTACAGTAACTAAGTCCATCCAATAGAAGATGCAGAACAGCTTTGTAATGTGATCCTGGCCCTGCTGCTTGAAGTCCAGCACTTCAACAATGCCAGACACAGAGAGCATGTGTAATGAATGTTTACCTGAATTAATGAACCGCTTTAGGGTGGGTTGTAGCAGTAATGATTTCAATATCTAGTGACAGAGCAATAGTGTTCATGGCTGAGCTAAACATTCGGGCTTTCTTCAAAGCCAGTCAGCAGACCGCTGTGCAATCCAGGGAGACCAGTTAGTTCACTTTTCCACCCAATAGTCATTTACTTTTACAGTTGTGCTTATGTAGAGTAAAGGTCAAAAGGAAAGATGTGTTGAAGGCAGTAACCTTAGTCCTTTGCCACAGCAAAAGTCTCAGTGTGCTGTTGAAAGAGCTGCAGAATTCTGAATTCATGCAGCTTACCCTTCCCTCCCCTCCCCTCCCCTCCCCTCCCCTCCCCTCCCCTCCCCTCCCCTCCCCTCCCCTCCCCTCCCCTCTCTCCCTCCCTCCCTCCCTCCCTCCTTCCCTTCCTTCCTTCCTTCCTTCCTTCCTTCCTTCCTTCCTTCCTTCCTTCCCTCCTTCTTTCTTTTCTTTCATTCCTTTCGTTCCTTTCCCTTTCATCTTTTCTTTTCTTTCTTTCTTTTTATCCTATGACGGGGTTAATGTGTAGCTTTGGCTGGCCTGGAACTTGCTATGTAGACGAGGCTGGCCTTGTCCTGGAATTAACAGTGTGCTCCTCTTTATTTTTTTTTTTTAATTTAATTTTATTTTATTTTTTTAATTTACATTCCAAATCACTTCCCCTTTCCCGTTTCCTCCCTCCCCGAAAGTCCCATAAGCCCCCTTCCCTCCCTCTTTTCTCCGTTCAACCCCCTCTCATTACTCTGGTATGTGACACAGTCTTGTGTGTGCTAGGCAAGCGTTAGCCAAGTGTTATAGTTACTTTCTGTTTTACAAGTTGTGATAAAACACTGAACAAAACCAACTTGGGATAGGAAGGTTGTTTTTTTTGTTTGTTTGTTTGTTTGTTTTGTTTTGTTTTTAGCTTGTACTATACAGCCCCTCCTTGAGGGAAGCTAGGGCAGGGGCTAAGGGAGGAACAGAAGAGGGACACTGCTTACAGGCTTGCTTTCCAAGGTTTGCACACCCTGCTTTCTTACACAACTCAGGACACTTCCCAGGAGTGTGCTGTCCACAATGAGTGGGGCCTACTACTTCAATCACAGTCAGGAAAATGCCCCACAGATTGCCCAGAGTCCAGCCATTTGTGTCAAGTTGACAAAACTACTGAGCATACCAACTTATAATCTTTTTAAATTTACTTTATATTTTTAAAAGTAGTGATGGGAGTTGCACCCAGGGCTTTACATTGTACTGGGCTTCACCACTGAGCCTCTGAGTCATCTTGAAGTGTAATTGACCATTTCAAATGTGCAGTTTAATCAGTTCTAATATACTCATATGCCGGTAGCACCATCAAGAGATAAAGAGAATGAACATATCTGTCCTCTCTCAAGGCTTTTGGTACCACTCTGTGGTCTACCCTCATGATTCTTTGCCCATCTCTAGTTACCTGCTGATGTCATTTCTATAACAGAATCCTGTTTCCTGCTTTCACCAGATGCTTTGATATCTCAGGTGCGTTAGTGCTTTTCCCCTTCAGTGACATTGTGCCATGTGGGTGTGCCAGCTTTTTGTGCCTACTGGTTGTCACTATTGTTAGGATGTACCTGTGTTTGGCTCTTATGGACACTTGACCATCTGAACACTTGCATACCATGAGCACATGCTCTTTTCTTATCATGCCTGGAAGGGAAGTTGCGGACCCTGTTTCCATGGTTACTTGCTTTTCCATTCTGAACACCAAGTGTGTAAGAACTAAACTGCTGCAGGTCACTGTCAGTCAGCGCCTTGCTAGGAGTCAGCACCTTGCTTGGAGTCATCCTTTTTCCTTATAGTCTTTATAGAGCTGCAGTGTCTTTGAAAGAATAGATGATCTGATCTCAGTGAAGTAAATTTTATCAATTTGTTCCGTTAAGCCTTGTACTTTGGGTGTCACATCTAAGACCTGTGTTTACTAAGTCCAAGGTTACAGAGGTTACCGCCTACTGTTCCCTGGAGAACTTTTATAGTTTGAAGTGTGTCATTAGTGTAGTTGTAGGTAGCTTGGCTGGTTGATTTGCCTGTGGTACTAGATTTCATGCATATTAAGCAGGTGTTCTGCCACTGACTATAGCCCCATAATTAGTAATCCTCCTGCCTCAGTCTTCAGAGTGTTCTGATTACAGGTCTAAGCCACCACATCCAACGTGATCTTCCTACAACAGTCTCAGTTGAAGAAGAAGCATCGTCTTCTTGCTATGGCTTCAGTCTTGATCTTGCAGCTCTGTCTTTCTGCGTAGTTCTTTAGGCTTTCCGGCTCCTATGCACTAAGTCTTGATCTTGCAGCTCTGTCTTTCTGCGTAGTTCTTTAGGCTTGCCAGCTCCTATGCACTAAGCTTTAGTTCAGCTTCTGGACTTATTCAGTGCCTTCTGGGATCTTAATTTGAAATAATGTCTCTGAAGCAATTTGAAGAAAGCTTACTTAACACTGAGGATTCTCTGAACATATTTCTCTTCGTTTCATGTAGAGTTTCTTTAGTTTCTCTGAGCAATATCATACAGTGTAAATATTGGACAGTTTTCTCAGATAGTGTACTAAATTTTCACTTTTAATGTGATTATAAATGGTACTTTTTAGAATCTCAACTATGGTTGCAAATTGCTGGCATGGAGCTTGGATTCCATCCTCTACCAAGTTCTTATATCTGGCAACCTTGTGAACTCACTCAGGAGTTGCATGCTTGCTACATAACTACACTTCATTAGCTCTTGTATATAGATATTGTTGTAAGGCACCACCCTCCTAGACACACCGCCACCATCTTTATGAGGTCAGCTTTGCCTGTTTGATGGACTGAGTCACCACAGGACCTGTGGACTTCAGACATTCCCTCCAAGGACAAGGCATTGAGAGTGTCAGTAGACCCTCTTCTCCTCCAACTCCCTACAACCCCAACCCCAATCCACACCTCTGTTTCTCTTCAGAAAGGGCAGACCTCCGTGAATATCAACCAGCAGTGACATCTCATGTTTCAGTAAGACTAGGCACTTCCTCCAAAGTGGAAACTTCTGGTTTCTCTGGGAAGTTATTTATGCCAAATGATGTTTCGCTGGGACACACAGGTGAAAGGATGTTTTGCTAAAGCAGACACTTGAAAAGACTCTGATGAAAGAATATAAATATGACCCCACAGACAGTGGGAGATGGAACATTGGTTTGTTTTGCTCCACCTTGCCATCTTTGCTAACAACAGGCTTGTATTGGTTCGCCTTACAGTGAGTTGTTGAGTTCCCCTTGTGCCAGAGAGAACTTCTTGTGAGGTTCCTGAGACTTCCCTGGCCTCACCTTGGACCAATTGGTAAACCTTGAGGTTTCTTCAGGATTGAACTACAGCTGCTAGTTTGTGCATGGTGTCTGCCTGCCGAGAGGCCTGGACTGAAGCTGCTGATTGTATTTGGTGTTTGCTATGGGACTGGACTGCTGACAAAGAAGATTGAGCTTGTCCCCAAAGAACTACTGCTGAACAGGACCACTTCCCCCATAGCCTAATAACTTTTCTACTACCTCTGGTAGGTGGTGGGCTAGAGGAGAGGTTGAACCTGAACAGGACCACTTCCCCATAGCCTAATAACTTTTCTACTACCTCTGGTAGGTGGTGGGCTAGAGGAGAGGTTGAACCTGAACAGGACCACTTGCCCATAGCCTAATAACTTTTCTACTACCTCTGGTAGGTGGTGGGCTAGAGGAGAGGTTGAACCTGAACAGGACCACTTGCCCATAGCCTAATAACTTTTCTACTACCTCTGGTAGGTGGTGGGCTAGAGGAGAGGTTGAACCTGAACAGGACCACTTCCCCCATAGCCTAATAACTTTTCTACTACCTCTGGTAGGTGGTGGGCTAGAGGAGAGGTTGAACTTGAACAGGACCACTTCCCCATAGCCTAATAACTTTTCTACTACCTCTGGTAGGTGGTGGGCTAGAGGAGAGGTTGAACCTGAACAGGACCACTTCCCCATAGCCTAATAACTTTTCTACTACCTCTGGTAGGTGGTGGGCTAGAGGAGAGGTTGAACCTGAACAGGACCACTTCCCCATAGCCTAATAACTTTTCTACTACCTCTGGTAGGTGGTGGGCTAGAGGAGAGGTTGAACCTGAACAGGACCACTTCCCCATAGCCTAATAACTTTTCTACTACCTCTGGTAGGTGGTGGGCTAGAGGAGAGGTTGAACCTGAACAGGACCACTTCCCCATAGCCTAATAACTTTTCTACTACCTCTGGTAGGTGGTGGGCTAGAGGAGAGGTTGAACCTGAACAGGACCACTTCCCCCATAGCCTAATAACTTTTCTACTACCTCTGGTAGGTGGTGGGCTAGAGGAGAGGTTGAACCTTTATTAAAGTAGGTTGAGAAAAATTTACGCCTACATTTCTTTTTATTAAGGCTAGACAAGGCAACCTAGGAGGGGAAAGGGTTCCAAAGGCAAGCAGCAGAGTAAGAGACTGCTCCTGTTCCCATGGTTTAGGAGTTCCACAAGAAGACCAAGCTAACAACCGTAACATATGTTCAAAGAGCCTAGGTCTGTCCCATGCAGGCTCCCTAGCTGGCAGTTCAGTGTCAGTTATGGGCTCAGATTAGTTGATTCTGTGGGTTTTTTTGTTGTGTCCTTTACGTCTGTGGCTCCTACAGTTTTTCCTCCCCTTCTTCCATAGGATTCCTCAAAGTCCTCCTAGTCTTTGGCTGTGGGTCTCTGTATTTTTCATCAGTTGCTGGATGAAACCTCTCTGCTGACAGTTGGGCTAGATGCAAATCTATGAGTATAGCAGAATAGCATTAGGAATCATTTCATTGGCTTTTTTTTTTGCCATTCATTTTTGGTTCTATCATGGGTCTCTGGCCTGTCTAGCCTCTTATCAACTGGTACCCTAACTTGAAGGAGTTGGATCCCCAACCCAGCCACGTGGGAATGGGTGACCACTCCTTTTCCCTATCCTTCACTCCACTGGATACAATCAACACCACACTCTAGCTACTGCCTAATCTTCTAGGTCCAGGACTCCTTGGGCTTTCTCTGCTGAGTCATGGACATGCCAGAGCAATGACCAGACTTTGTTCTGGGGGTGATTTTGATACAGAGACATCTTATCTGAAGTTACAGCATTCCCATAGTTTCAGGATCTCTGGAAAAGGCTGGGAAGATAGGTGCTGCTGGATCTACAACTGATCCCCAGATGCCTCTTGGATATCTGCTGCAAAAATTACCCCAAGTACATACCATGTTTGTCTTTCTGTGTCTGAGTTACCTTACTCAGAATGGTCTTTTCCACTTCTCTCTGTTTGCCTGCAAATTTGATAATGTCGTTGTTTTTAATAGCTGAGTAATACTCCATTGTGTAAATGTACCACATTTTCTTTATACATTCTTTGGTTGAGAGACATCCAAGTTGTTTCCAGTTTCTAGCTATTACAAATAAAGCTGCTATGAACATAGTTGAGCAAGTGTCCTTGTGGTAGGATGGAGTGTCCTTTGGGTATATGCCCAGGAGTACTATAGCTGGGTCTTGAGGTCAATGGATTCCCAACTTTCTGAGAAACTGCCATATTGATTTCCAAAGTAGCTGTACAAGTTTGAGACCCCACCAGCAATGGAGGAGTGTTCCCCACCAGCAATGGAGGAGTGTTCCTCAACAGCAATGGAGGAGTGTTCCCCACCAGCAATGGAGGAGTGTTCCCCAACAGCAATGGAGGAGTGTTCCTCAACAGCATGAGCTGTCACTGGAGATTTTGATCTTAGCCATTCTGACAGGTGTAACAAGAAATTTCAAACTTATTTTGATTTGCATGTCCCAAATGGCTAAGGATGTTGAACATTTCTTTAAGTGCTTTTTGGCCATTAGAGATCCCTCTATTGAGAACTCTCCATTTAGATCTGTACCCCCTTTTTTTTAATTGGATCATTTGGTTTGTTGGTGTCTAGTTTATTGAGTTCTTTATATATTTTGGATAACAATCCTCTATCAGATGTGGGGTTGGTGAAGATCTTTTCCTATTCCATAAGCTGCCATTTTGTCCTTTGCCTTACAAAAGCTTTTCAGTTTTATTGGGTCCCATTTATTAATTGTTAATCTTAGTGTCTGTGATATTGGTGTTCTGTTCAAGAGGTTGTCTCCTTTGCCAATGTGTTCAAGACTATTCCACACTTTCTCTTCTATCAGATTCAATATATCTGATTTTATTTTGAGTTCTTTGATCAACTTGGGCTTAAGTTTTGTGCAGGATGATAGATATGGATCTTTTTGCATTCTTATACATGCAGACATACTGGAAGACCAACACCATTTGTTAAAGATGCTTTCTTTTTTCCAGTGTATATTTCTGGCTTCTTTATTAAAAACAATCAAACAAAAAACAAAACCAGTGTCCACAGGTGTGTGGATTTACTTCTGTTTTATTTTTATTTGATTCCATTAATCAACCTGTTTTTATGCCAATACCATGCAGTTTTGTTTGTTTGTTTTATTACAGTTGCTCTGTAGTACAGCTGGGAATCAGGGATGCTGATATCTCCAGATGGTCTTTTATTACAGGATCATTTTATTAGGTATTCTGAGCTTTTTGGTTTTCCATGTGGAGTATTGTTCTTTCAAGGTTCGTAAAGAATTGTTTTGGAATTTTAATGGGAATTGCATTGAATCTGTAGATTGCTCTTGGTAGGATGGCCTTTCTTATGATGTTAATTCTAACAATCCATGTGAATGGCGATCTTTCCATCTTCTGATATCTTCAATTTCCTTCTTCAAAGGCTTGATGTTTTTATTATACAGGTCGTTCACTTGCTTGGTTAGAGTTACACCAAGATATTTTATATTATTTGTGACTATTGTGATCAGTGTTGTTTCCCTGATTTCTTTCTCAGCCCATTTATTGTTTGTATATGGGAGGCCTACTGGTTTTTGTTTTGTTTTTTGAGGTAATTTTGTATTCAGCCACTTTACTGAAGGTATTTATTAGCTGTAGGAGTTCCCTGTAGAATTTTTGGGGTCACTTAGGTATACTATTACATCATTTGCAAATAGTGACACTTTGACTTCATCCTTTTCAATTTGTATCCCCTTGATCTCCTTCAGTTGTCTAATTGCTCTGGCTAGAATTTCAAATATGGAGAGATTGGGCGACTTTGTCTTGCCCATGATTTTAGTGGAATTGCTTTAAGTTTCTCTCCATTTAATTTTATGTTGTCTATCAGCTTGCTGTCAATTGCCTTTATTATGTTTAGGTATGTGCCTTGTATCCTGATCTCTGTAAAACTTTTATCATGAAGGGGTGTTAGGTTTTGTCAAAGGCTTTTTCAGAATCAAATGAAATGATAATTTGATTTTTTTTTTCTTTCAGTTTATTTATATGGTAGATTACATTGACAGATTTTTGTATGTTGAACTGTCCCTGTATCTCTGGGATGAAGCTTATGTGATCATGGCAGATGATCTTTTCGATGTGTTCTCAGATTCCATTTGTAAGTATTTTATTGAGTATTTTTGCATCGATGTTCAAGAAGGAAATTGGCCTAAAATTCTCTTTCTTTGTTGAGTCTTTGTGTGGTCAAGGTATCAGAGTGATTGTGGCCTCATAAAATGAATTTGGCAAAGTGCCATATGTTTCTGTTTTGTGGAATAATTTGAAGAATATTGGTATTATTAGCTCATTGGAAGTCGGGTAGAATTCTGGGCTGAAACCATCTAGCCCTGGGCTTTTTTTGCTTGGGAGACTTCTTTTTTTTTTTTTTTTTTTATTTTATTTTTTTAATTTACATTCCAAATCACTTCCCCTTTCCCGTTTCCTCCCTCCCCGAAAGTCCCATAAGCCCCCTTCCCTCCCTCTTTTCTCCATTCAACCCCCTCTCATTACTCTGTCCTGGCGTTCCCCTACATCCAGTCTTTCCAGGACCAGGGGTTTCTCCTTCCATCTTTTTAGAAATCTATTGATATGCTGATTGTGTCTAGGGTATTCCGAGATTCTGGGTCAATATCCCCTTATCAGTGACTGCATACCATGTGTGTTCTTTTGTGATTGGGTTACCTCACTAAGGATGATATTATCAAGATCTGACCATTTGCCTAGGAATTTCGTGAATTCATTGTTTTTAATTGCAGAATAGTATTCCATTGTGTAAATATACCACATCTTCTGAATCCATTCCTCTGTTGAGGGACATCTGGGTTCTTTCCAGCTTCTGGCTATTATAAATAAGGCTGCTATGAACATAGTGGAGCATGTGTCCTTATTGCATGTGGGTAAAGCCTCTGGGTATATGCCCAGGAGTGGTATAGCCGGATCCTCCGGGAGTGTCATGCCCAGTTTTCTGAGGAACCGCCAGACTGCTTTCCAGAGTGGTTGTACCAGCCTGCAATTCCACCAGCAGTGGAGGAGTGTTCCTCTTTCTCCACATCCTCGCCAACAACTGCTGTCTCCTGTGTTTTTGATCTTAGCCATCCTGACTGGTGTGAGATGGAATCTCAGGGTTGTTTTGATTTGCATTTCCCTAATGACTAAGGATGATGAACATCTCTTTAGGTGCTTCTCAGCCATTAGATATTCTTCAGGTGAGAACTCTTTGTGTAGCTCTGTACCCCATTTTTTAATAGGGTTACTTGCCTCTCTGGAGTTTAACTTCTTGAGTTCTTTGTATATCTTGGATATTAGCCCTCTGTCGGATGTAAGGTTGGTAAAGATCATTTCCCAGTTAGTTGGTTGCCGCTTTGTCTTTTTGACGGTGTCTTTTGCCTTGCAAAAACTTTGTAATTTAATGAGGTCCCATTTGTCTATTCTTGATCTTAGAGCATAAGCTATTGGAGTTCTGTTCAGGAAATTCTCCCCTGTGCCCATATGTTCAAGGTTCTTCCCTAGTTTCCCTTCTGTTAGTTTCAGTGTGTCTGGTTTTATGTGGAGATCTTTGATCCACTTAGAATTGAGCTTAGTGCAAGGAGATAAGGATGGGTCAATTTGCATTCTTCTGCATGTTGACCTCCAGTTGAGCCAGCACCATTTGTTGAAAAGGCTATCTTTTTTTCCACTGGATGGTTTTAGCTCCTTTGTCAAAGTTGGGAGACTTCTAATGACAGCTTCTGTTTTCTTAAGGGTTATAGCTCTATTTGGGTTTATTTTTTTGTCTGCTCTTTGGGTTTTCTCTTCTTGGTGACATCTTTTTAGGAATTTGTCCTTTTCAGTCTGGTTGTTGAATTTGTTGGCATCAAGTTTTACCAATATTCTCTTAGTCCCTTTCATGTTTGTAGTATCTGTCATGATTTCACCTTTTTCATTTTCTTACAGTAGCCACCCCTCCTTTCCTGATCTCTCTGATTGGAAATTTATCAATATCATTTACCCTTTCAAGCACTTTCTTTTTTCATCTCCTTCCCTCCTCTCCTCCTTTCCTTTTTTCTGCACTTTTTTCTTCCCCTTCTCCCATTCTCATTCCTGTTAATTTTCTCCCCCCCCCGCCTTCCTCTCCCCCCTCACTCTCACACTTGGATCTAGGAATTGAAGCCAGCACCTCAGCCAAAGAACCAGCTTTTAATTTTTTATGTTTTCTATATCATTAATCTTTCTGTCCCTACTGTATTTCCTCTGCTTACTGAAAGTCTATGTCATTTTAATAACTTTTCTTTTACTAAATTTTTCTAATTTTAAGGGTAAAGTATGGTTCTTTAAAGGTTTTTTTAAATTGTTACCTCCTTAATACATAAAAAGGTTTTGAGGATCAGAGAAGTCACAACAGATAGCTGAGGTGTGTCTCACTGTCCCATAGCCACTGTGCATTGATTGCTGTGGTGGGCTAATCCATTGAATCTTTACCTCGTGAGGAGCAGAGGACAAGACCTTCAGAGAAGCAAAGATCCAGTGCCTTGTTGGACTGGGGTTGGCCTATTGCCAAACCCAGTAGTAGTTGTTTGAATTTATTTTACCTTGGCGACAGGCCTTTCTCTTAATATGCTGTATAATGAAAATTAATTAGAATATGCCAAGAGTACTTCTGTACCCAGCCAATGGTTCCTGGAGTCTGATAGGCAAACTAGTTTTTATTTCTATTGAGACTGTTAGTAATGGTCATGGTGTGGTGATTTGAATAAGAATGGCCCCCATAGGCTCCTATGAATGCATAGTCACTAGGGAATGGAACAGGTATAGGATTAGAAGCATTTGGAGACCTTTTTGGAGGAGTGTGTGATTAGGGGGTGGGTGTTGAAGTTTCAAAAGCTCATGCCACCAGTTCCTGTCTGTCTGTCTGTCTGTCTGTCTCTGTCTCTGTCTCTCTTTGTCTTTCTCTCTCTCTCTCTCTCTCTCTCTCTCTCTCTCTCTCTCTCTCTCTCGCGCGCGCGCGCTCGCTCTCTCGCTCTCGCTCGCTGTGTGTGTCTGTCTCTGTCTCTGTCTTTCTATATACTGATCAGGATGTAAAGTTCTCAGCTACTGCCGCAGTATCTGCTTGCATGTTGCCATGCTTCCTGTGATGATGATAATGGACTAAACCTCTGAAACTGTTCTAAGTTGAAGAACTAAGAAGTATCTTCACCACTAAAAGGACTCACTTCAGGTTATTTAATAGGCAAAGTGGTACCAGAATACTTTAGCACCATCTTCTCATGTCTGTTTCAGAAGGCCAGATCCCTCTCCATTCTCAAGGTACTGTATTTAGGGCTTCTAAAATATATGTAAAAGCCATTTTCAGACAGGCACTAATACTACCCCTGGTGAATACAAAGGAAGAACAGAAGAAAAGCCTAGAGGATTTATTTTCAGAGGTCATAAAAGCAACGAGTGTATTGTTATTTTAACTTTTCTTTTAAAAAGGAAAGGCAATTTGAGTCTTATTCAAGAAAAAGCTGCTCTCTTGACAGTTTGAGTCTCAGAATGGAAAAAAATTCAAACCTGTTATTTGTTTATGTAGAGACTGGTCTCCTGTTACCCAGGGTGCTTGCAAACCTGAACTGTATCTTGAAGTCCTTGTACCTCTTCCGGAGTGCTGGGATTGCAGGTGTGAGCCATACCTGGTGTGTGTGCTGAATCCTGACAAGGGACCCATGTGTGCTGGGCAAATACTCTTCCAACTAAGCCATATCCCCAGCTCTTAAGCTTGTAATTTTTTAAAGAGCTGGGCAGCAATGGGAACAGTGTAGCAGGACCAGGTCCTCAGCCTCCAGAGTTAGTAAACCCTGGCTCGGCCATTCTTCTCTAGGGAGGATGGCAGCACTCTGCTCCTGTTCTTTGGTGGTACTACTCAGTGGATGCTAATTCTGTTTGGGGGCAGAGTCATTTTCTCCATCAAGGACTTGAGGAAATAATCAAGGATCATATGCAGAGAAGACACTGCTTAACTTTTTGTGTCTCAAAAGTGAACCCAGTTCACCCATTCTGTCTACTTTTAGAATTACAAGCATATTTCTAATTAAACCAATGCAGCCAAATTTTCATGCATTTATAATTGCCTTTCAAACTGGTAGGTCTTAAGTATTAGCAATTGGATTTCATTTCATTTGGTCTTGAACTTTGTAATGATGCATCTAATTAAGCATTGTGTGCTAAAAGAAATAATGCTGTCTTTCCTATCCAGTGACTTGAAGTCACATGTGCTGCTCACTCTTCATTACTTGACAGGTATTTTAGAATGTGACATTTCTTCTTTGTTGGAGCTTCCTGTTACTTGAGCTTTGAGGACAGTGAGGTGATGAATGAGTGTCAGCTCTTTCTCTCCCAGTGTCCTCTCCTCCCACTCTTCTTTGTTCTTTAAGCACCTTATTCCAGTACCTGCCTGCTCTCCTAACAATTGCTATCTTTAAAAAAAAATTGCTGTCTTATATTCCTTGCACTCTGTCTTACAATTTCCTTGCACACTGTGTCACAGTTTCCTGGCCCCTGCTTCTTTGTACCCTGTCTTACAATTGTCTCTTTTCTTGTTAGTCTTCCCAATAAATTTTAGGGTAGGAGTGAGTCTCACTCAGCTCCTATCTGCCACTCAGCAGATGTTTAATAAAAGATTCTCAGAGCAGGGGTGTTGGTCAGGAAGAATCAAGCTCAGGGAATTAGTTCAGAGAGTGTGTTCTATCTATCCTTGTCTTTTTCATTTTGTTGCTTTGAAGATGAGGATGAGCCTTCCACTTCCCACAGGATGTTGACATCCATTGTAACATTGCTCCATGCTGCTGCTTTTCATGGCTTCTGTGGAAAACATCCGGACATACCCACTTGTGACATCAAGGGCCTGATTCCCTTGCCCCCTCTTTCTGTTACACACACTGGCCAAATGGCTATAGACACAGGCTACTTTTAGTACCCTACAAAGCCAACCCAGCAAGACTGCAATCAGGCAACACTGGCTTTGAGATAGAAATGAGGAACATGATGGTTTAGAGACAAGTACTCCCATGGAAGAGAATGGCATTTGTGTGTCCTGCTACTACAGTCCTGGGTGATTACTCTGGGGAAGGAGCTTTGCATGGATGGTGAGGTCAGCAATACTCAAATGAATGTTGGCTGACATAAAGGACAAATGGAGTCACATGATGAGATTACATAACACTATATAGTCTATCTAATTGATAAGCAGCAATTTTGATTGCTTGAGTACTCTTGAACCAGAACACAGAAGACAAACTGCAGATGAATGTTGATATGAAACTGATGAAGGTTTGGTGTGAGATCCTGGACTGAAGGTCTTCAAAGAGACTGAGCATGTGCTTCTTCAGCTGGGAAGGATCTAGGAAGGCCCTGGTTGTTGGTGTCTGCGCTGCTGACTATGTTTCCTCTTTCCCTCCTCACCAGGGGGCCACGTCATTCCAATGGGGCCAGGTCATCCCTTTAGGCCCTCTCTTGAGGTATTAAACCTCAAGAGGTTATTTGAAGACTTTGTTTCCCAAATTTTGGGGCTTTTGCTTTGTAAACTTGAAAGCATCCAGTTGTCAGAAGAATCAGGACCCAGCTGGGTGTATCCTTTAATTCCAGCACTTGGGAGGCAGAGGCAGGCTGATCTCTGAGTTCCAGACTAGCCATGCTACATAGTGAGACACAATGGAATACTACTCTGCAATTAAAAACAATGAATTCACGAAATTCCTAGGCAAATGGTCAGAACTTGAAAATATCATCCGTAGTGAGGTAGCCCAATCACAAAAGAACACACATGGTATGCAGTCACTGATAAGGGGATATTAACCCAGAATCTCGGAATACCCTAGACACAATTCACATATCAGTAGATTTCCAAGAAGATTTCCAAGAAGATGGAAGGAGAGACCTCTGGTCCTGGAAAGACTGGATGTAGGGGAATGCCAGGACAGAGAAGCGAGAGGGGGTTGAATGGGGAAAAGAGGGAGGGAAGGGGGCTTATGGGACTTTCAGGGAGGGAGAAAATGGGAAAGGGGAAATGATTTGGAATGTAAATAAAAAAACTTAGAAAATAAATAAAAAAAATAAAAAATTAAAAATAAAATCAGGACCACAAGCTGAGCATTGTTTTCATCTGGACACTACTATTTTTAATGATATTAGAAATAAGTTTGGGGTTGCAAAGAAAGAGACCACCACTTCAAAGTATCTTACAAGGCAAAGGTTTACTCTTGATCAAGAGGGTGTGCTGCTCAGAAATCAGGTGAGAACGCACCCAGGCAGATGTGCACTTGGTTTTTATTCTAACTCAGGGGTTACTGTTTTTTCACCATGGTTGGGTACTGCTGACCTCACAGTCTTTGAAATGGACTAGTTTTGTTTGTTTTTGTTTTAAGGGAAAAATTGGCAGGTGGGAAGAGAAGGGGAAAATGATATAACTATATTTTAATTTCAAAAACTTCAAAATTGTAATAATTATTTTCCAAAGAGGGGGAAGACTTGGGCAAAGGACATTGAAGGAAAGTGAAAAGGGTGGGCTGCCTATGTCTCTTAAGCTCTAAGAATGCAGCAGGGCCTTTGTATAAACAAAGGTTTTTTTGTTTGTTTGTTTGTTTGTTTTTTTTGAATGTGAGAGGACTACAACATTTACATAAAAGTCTTACAGGGCAAGGAGATAAAGATATTTGAATTTCTTGCCATAAACACAAGTTTTACAGTGTTTAATAGAAAAGACTAACACTTAGTGTTTCCTGCAATGGTAAGATTTTTTTCTGGGGGTGGAGGGTGTGTGTGTGGGTGGGGGGGTGAGTTTGGTATAAGTTTTAGTTGAGACTTCTTTCTGTAAGATTTAGCTCGCCCTGGGCCCTCCACTGTCTGTGGCCTGCTTCTGGCCCACCAGTTCTCCTTGGCTATAATGGTTGTTCACATTGCAGAACCATAAGGGAACGTGGCAGTGACTCGGGCATTTGCGCCTCTGTCTGGAGCTTCAGGATGCTGTCAGTATTGGGTCGAGAGTTAGAGGTAAAAGAAGTAGATGGAAAGAACGATGCCATCTTTTTTTAAAATGTGAACCGATGTGTAGAAATTAATATTGTAATATCATAGGAATCAGGAAGCACTCCCAACCAACTTCAGAATGAGAAAGTAGTCACATGTAGCTGCCACAGTACTTGTGGCTGAGGCAGTAGGATTCCCAGCTAGCCTGGGCCACAGAGTAAGATTCCATCTCAAAAAATCAAATACCAGAAGGATGAAAATCCATTCTTTCTCTGTGTTACAGTTGTTGAGTTAGTAAAGCAGTGTCTTTTGCCTGTTCATGTCATGCTTAAAATGAGCCCTGGGAGCTATCTTCTCTGATCTCTATCTGAGGGAACTTCTTTTATAAAAGGTCAGTTTTCAGAAGTAAGTGATGTTCACTTAAAAACAAGATGTCATGATATATGGTGTTTGTTTGATTTTTGCAAGTCAGGACCTGAAATACAGTAGTAAGGCAGTTAGTTACACTGTCCTCATATATACTTCAAATGTCGTGAGACTCTGCCCTTTGTTTAATTGATGCCCTAGTTAGTGTTTGTCTGAAGGTGGACATTTTATTGATATTACTAAAGTTAGTTCTTAAAGAGGTTGTTAGAAGACGACAAATGCTGCAGTCTGTCTTTTCACACTTAGGAATAAAAGCAAATGATTGTGAAGTATTTTAGTGGGTTGAACCTTAAGGTAGTACTTGCCTTCCCCTCCTATTATAAGGAGCACTTGGCCCAGTTGCTATGGAAACACATTTAAATTACTGAAAGTTGGGATGTAGATTTTGATACTGGTTTGTGAAAGATATATACTGCGTACTAAGGATCTAAATGCTGCCCCAACAGCTACTTCAGGGACAGGTGTTGACTGCACTTGCCCTGCCATTACAGTACAAAGAAGGTCCTTGGCCTCAGCGGTTCAGCTTCTTCTGGGGGTGGCAAGCAGGTAGGTGGACAGGATAGCAGATGCAGAGGCAGCTGGAGGATTTCTGTCAGGAAGTCAGGAATGCCACACTCCCAGGTGCGATGAAGACTGTGTTCCCACCAAGGAAGCTGCTAGTATGGGCAGAGAGGAGAAGGAAGGTTCATCTAAATCAGTTCTTTTAAATCACAGCTATAGCCACACAGCTAGAAAGTATTGGTGGGATCTTAAGAATCTGAGTGTGTTAGCCTGGATCAGCCACCAATGGGCCACTAGAGCATGCACCTCAGTTTGACTTCTGAGCCTCCTAGGGCAGCTGTGTGGTTAAGAGAGGCAGTTCTTTTTTTTTTTTCTTTTTTATTGTTTCTTAGATATATTCTTTATTTACATTTCAAATGATTTCCCCTTTCCTGGTTCCCCCCTCCCTGAAAGTCCCATAAGCCCTCTCCCAAGCCCCCGGTTCCCCAATCAACCCCCTCCCACTTCCCTGTCGTGGTATTCCACTACACTGCTGTATCAAGCCTTTCCAAGACCAGGGGCCAAGAGAAGCAGTTCTTAAGTATTCTTGTAGCAGCAATGATCCTGTCACGGTACACTTAGCTCCTCAGGGGTATTTTTCTAACAGGTTAGCTTACCATAATACTGCAAATAGTACTAGAGATTGTTTGTAGTTAGCTGTTGGATGCCTGCCTTGTGCTAAGTATTGTGCTGGGATTCAGTGAGGGCAGGTATACATAGTGTCTATACTTGTTCAGCTTTCAGCAAAGTTGAGAGTGAACATGGGCAGATATGAGATAATGTTGGATATCAGAGTATGGTATGGGCATGTATGCAAGTATCTAGTGTGCTGATTGAGGAAGCATACTTGTATAGCTTGAGTTCTGTTTCAAGGAAGCCTTGGTATGGTCACCAAAGAGGACTCTGCACTGAAATGGCAGTCTGAGGGGAAGGGTGAACTTTTCCTGTGTGGTGGGCCTACCAGCCTGGTGGGGAGCAGTTACACCCATGGCATGCTGAGGGGCTGGTCATCCAAAGAGCATCACTGCAGAGGGCAGCTACATACCTGAAAGGGCTCAGAACAGCCTTTTCTGACAGTGGTTTTCACCAGAGTTGAGATATGAAATGGAAAGTGAATATAGTTGGGACTGGTAATGGTAATCAGTGAGAGACTTCATATTGTCTTCTAATAAGCATGTCAAAAGTCCATCCTGTGCCAGCTGCTGTTACTGAGTTAGGAATAAAATCACAGGAGAGAAGGTCAGTGGCTTCCAGTCTTACAGGCAGAAGGAAAGATAGAAGCAAGTGTGTAGGACACAACAGGCAGATGTTACAGAGGGGATCAGAGAAAGCAGGGTCCAGGTGCAAAGTCCCAAGGAGAGGGCACTTTGAGGGCTATAGGGAATGCGAGAAGACACACTTAACTTTTTCTAGATTAGCTTTCTGTCTTCTTTAACTGTCCAATCCCAGAGGACAGGAAACAATGACTTCATTCCAGATATTGGCTACCATTGCCTTCTTTACCTACCATTGCCTCTCCTGGGGCCTCTTTTGCTTAGGAAACTGTAATAGACTCTGCTTCTTCCAGGTCTGTAGCATTCAGCCAGTTGAACTGCCAGGTGCTAGAGGTAATGGAGGAGTTGGGTTGGTATGGGTTGAACAGCATCCAGGAGACTGAATAATTGATAGTTTTGTATGCATATTGCTTTTTCCTAAACAGTCAGTTCTAGAATTCTCTTCCATTCATAAGTCCTTCATGTTTAGAGATGAACTTGAAGTGTTCAGGAAAGACTACTGTGAGAACTCAAGGTTTGATTTCATCATAAGGTTAAGTTCAATTAACAGCCCTGACCGAGGATTTCTAAGTGTGTGGTTGTGCTAGTGGACAGACCAGTTGTCTTTCTGGCCCTGCACCTGTTAGCTGAAGTGAGGCTGTGAGAGCTAGCTGATCCAGAACCTGCTTACTCTGTAGGAAGCTGGAAGAAGGCATTTAAATCTAGTACCTCCAGGATATTAACTCTCTTTCCATTCAGATTCATGGCCACCAATCATCTCTTTGCAGGACCTTTATTTTCAAAGATACATTTAAAAAAAAACAATTGAATATTACTGGAGTTAAAGTTTAAAAAGCTGTATTTAACAGGGAATTCTGTATGTTTGTTTATGTTTTGTTCAAAACAGTTTCATGACAATAGGAACAACTATGCCAACAAAGAAAATCTTGCTGTTTTCTGCCCTATCAAGAATAGCACCTCGTTGTCTTATTTCCAGGAAGAAAATGTGAGCTCCTTTATATAGCAATCTAAAATTGTATAATCCATTTAAAGTTTTGAACTACTTTTCTGTTTTATTACTTTCTCTTTCTATTCCTGACTTGATTTAAATATTAGAATCATTAGAAGAAATTGCTCTTTAAAAGGACTTGAAGTGGCTAGTGTTTTATGTGTCTATCTTCATCATTTCTTAGTATTCTGTTTAAAAAACACAGACGTTCTTTTTATCCAGGAAGGTGAAAAAGCAGCTTGTTCTAGAGGAAACTGGTGTATGGTTCCTTCCTGTTCAAACTCTAAACTGGATGCTTTTCCTTGCCTTTTAGTTCAAGGACACAGTTTATGTGAGTGAAGACAAGCTGAATAGCATGTGCCACTTAGCCACGGAGAGACAGACCATTTGGACACTGCTAAGCAAACATGCACTCAGATTAGGGTTTTAAGGTGCTTCACGAACGTGTGGTTAGAACATCAATGTCGACATGAATTGTATGAGGAAGTAAGGTAAGATAAGAACAAATCCACAGTCGAGTCTGGTGTCTGAACTGGGTCTGTTCAGCTGCAGTGGCTGCTATCTCTATTGGCTGGCACTTTGAAAAATTGTCTATGGAAACAGAATTGGCAAGTTGCTCAGGGAAATTCATGTGTTTTACAGTTCTTTCTCTTTATGTGTTTTGTTATGATTTTGGGGATTAGTAAGAAGACAACAACAATTCTGCTATAAAGTATTTGAGCACTGTGGACTTAAGCCAGCCAGCTGCTAATAAGTTCAAACAATCTCAGCCTGCCCTAGGCCTGTCTACTCTCAGCATCTGTTCTAGTGTAGCCTCTCTGCTGGGACCTTGGGACCTTACACATGCCTTGTCTGAGATGGCCAGGTTCTAGATGAGTGGGGGAGGCATCAGGAGATGAGTTCTTGTTCCTGCTCTGTCGTAGCTAGTGACATAGCTAGTGTCAGAGGTGACAAATCCGTTCTGGGCCTTTGCTTCTCTATCAGACTCAGGGGAGTGGAAACCTGCAATTTCAGCCTTACAAGTGCCTAACTCAGTGTCCCGTGTAGCATTGTGCCCTCTGTGTGGAATTGGCAATTAGGCTTGACTCCCTCGTCAGGGTTGCTAGTCATTAGGCTTGCTGTGTTTTCCCTTTGAGAATGTCTTGTCTCTCAGTCCCTCCCTTCTCACTGCCTTGCATCTCACCAGCTTTTGTGTTTTCAGGATGCTTACGTTATGTACCTGCCTTTCCCTAGCTTGTCACATCACCATTGTGCATCCCTATCCCTTCCTACCTCCTTCCAGCCATCTCTGTCCTTTGCTTTTCTGGCCCATCCTGCTCTGAGCTTTGGATCTTACACTGATCCGGTCATGAGTATGTCCACATTCAGAAATCATCTCTTTGCTCTAGCTTTCAGAATCTTCTGTGAGCGAGCCTGCCCATCTATCCTGCTGTAGCTACTGCCACGTGGCTCTGCCTTGTCATCATAGTCACCCTTTCCTGCTTCTTTAAAGCTTTCATTTTTCTATGTGTGGTGTATGCATGTATGAGCACACGTATGTGGTACTTGTCTTTGTGGTGTGTGTGTGTGTGTGTGTGTGTGTGTGTGTGTGTGTGTGTGTCAGAGGGAGAGATGGAGACGGAGTGCGAGTGAGTGTAGGCCAGAAGTTGACTAAAGGGGTCTCACTCTGTCATTTTCCAGTATATTTTTTGAAATTGAAAGTGGGTCTTCCAGTTCCACTGGACTGTTCGACCAGTGACCTCTCACCACCATAGGGTACAGACATGCGTCAAAATGCCCAGCTTTGGCATGGGTGCTAGGGGTCTCAGTTTAGGTCTGCATGCTTGCAGAAGAAGCACTTCAGTTACTGTAACATCTCCCACACCCAGCTACTTTATTCTTTTTTTATATATATAATATCTCTCCATAACACCTTAAAATAATCAAGAAATGAAGAGTGGTGAATAGAGTCCCGAAGAGAAGGCAGAGATGACGGTGGAGGTACCTTAGAAAGTAGCAAAGAGCATTGGGAGCCACTAGGTAAGGGCAGGTAGATAGATATTAGCTGTACTGGATTTTGAGTCATAGAAAAGTTTTAAGACTCACGGTCACCCCCAAATACATTTTCTTTCAGTAGAGTAGAAGCCAAATCCATGAGTTCTGAAGGGTGAGATATGGTACTAGGGCATGAGAGAAGTGGAAATCCCCATTCTCATTAGTGGGGCCTCACCGGCATGTGCATACAAGATCTGAGCAGGCATAGAGAAACAAGTTGCAGTTCATTGGCATGAGTTTGTGGTGGAGTCATTTTTTCAATTCAGTGTTTACCTTTACGGATCTCGTAGGAGAACTGCCAAAGAGTGGCTGCATCCTCTCCACAAGCACACCAGGTTCTAATTGGGTAAGGGCGTGTGTGAAAGTGGAGAGGGCTGGTTAACTGAAAGGAAGGAGTTGTTAAAGCTTCAGAGACGGTCCATTTTCCTTCATTCCACACTCACTTCCTCATGTGTCTCTGTCCTTGCCTCACATTCACTTCATGACTCCGCCCACACTCTAGCCACCATCAGGTGTGCTGGTGTCTGCAGTGGATCCTGTTCTTCACCAGACCTGCATTTTGGGAGCAATAGAGGTTGAAATGGGGTTCTCTCAGAAAGAAGGAAGGACAGGTCGGTGCATCCCCTTTAGAGGAGAACGACCCAATGGGAATATCCATACTGGTGATGGATAGTCTCAGCTTCCACCAGAGGCACTCCTTGTACATGGCTGCCTTCCCCTTACTTTACGGTACAGTTTCACTGACTTGTGTCCTTCTGCCCTGTTAGTTTTTTTCCTGCTCAGGGATGAGTGTGGAGCAGGGTACAGTGTGGTTTAATCTGTGCTGAGGTTCTGTTGGGCAGGCCCAAAGAAACTATATCATTTGAGTGACCATGAACCAGAAGGAGAGACCATATGAGGGACAGGGTGTATTAGTCAGGGTTCTCTAGAGTCACAGAACGTATGGGTGGTCTCTATTTAGTTAGGGAATTTGTTGATGACTTACAGCTTGTAGTCCAACACCCCAACAATGGTCAGCAGTAGCTGTGGATGGAAGTCCAAGGATCTAGCAGTTGCTCAATCCCACGAGGCAGCTGTGGATGGAAGAGTTGGAGAGTCTTCTTCCAATGTCCTTATATAGGTCTCCATCATAGGGTGTGGCCCAGATTAAAGGCTGTAGGTCCCCAGCAGAGGGTGGCCCAGATTAAAGGCTGTAGGTCTCTAGCAGAGGGTGTGGCCCAGATTAAAGGCGTATGCTACCGCCTTTAATCCCAGATGACCTTGAACTCGGAGATCTTCTTGTCTTAATCTTCTGGAATTCATAGCCACTATGCTTCAAGATCTCCATGCCAAGAACTAGGTCAGAAACTTGTATCTCTGAGCCTCCAGAATAGGATCACAGGTGATCCTTCCAATTCTTGATTAGTTCATTCCAGATATAGTCAAGTTGACAACCAGGAATAGCCACTACACAGGGGAAAGAGAGAGGTAATGGGATCTGAGGTGTGGAGGTCCCAGGAGCCTGCAATCGCTGAGACCTGGAGCAGAGGAGAACAGGTAGGCCAGGGTGTGGAGGAATGGGGGCAGGGAAGGTTTGTGTATTTGGGATGGTGCTTTTGTTGAGGGACTTATCCTGCAGTGAGTAACTGAGGGATGGGGACAAGCTTGTGGAGAAAGCTGCATGGGGGTGAAGAGTACTTAGGGCAGTGAAGGTCATGGTGTGAGGGCAGGAGCCCAGCTGATAGATGGTCGGCTGGGTTGGTGAACTGTGCAGAGGCTTGTGAAAGGAAAATGGCTTCCACTCAGAAGGGTTGCAGAGGCAGCAGCGTCTTGAAGGGGAACACAGGACTCCTGGCTTGCTCTTATCTTACTTCAAGGCAGCCCAGTCTTAACTCAGCAGCGGCATGCCTGCTCTGCAGGAGTGCTGTGCCTTCATTCCCATCTCTCTTGGAATGGTGGCTTAGGCTCCCCAGGCTGCTGCATTGCCCTGTCTGCACCAGAGTGTCCCTGCCTCCAGGATTTGCATGGACCACTCTTTTTTGGTTTGTAGTTTGCTCCTCTCCACATTCATATATCTCTTCAAGGGTTCCTTTGAGCATAGGGGAACCCATCATTTACTAAGCACTCTTAGCCTCCATTGAGGGCTCGGCTCACTTGATCACGTTTGACTGCAAACCCTTTATTGAATTGCCGATAGATCTAGCAGAGGAGGGCAGAGATTTCTGTTGTTATTTTTAATGGTACATTTTCTCTGCACCTATTATAGAACTTGGCAGATTGCAGATGCTCATAAATGTTAATGGAGTGCCGAGTGCACTTAACCAGAGAAAGGAAGAAAGGAATGGATGGGCTAGCAAACAGTTGGGAAGAAAAGATGTGCTCACCCTTGAACCCTCAACGTTCAGGGTGGAGCAGACATGGGGGTGGGTTATTACTTTGGGTCTTTGGGACGGAGTACCAGCACTTGCTTTCAGACTGTCACAGTTCAAACTACAGAGTACAATTTATGCTGCTAGAGCTGTGGTTGGAAACTTGAACACTGCCAGATTTCCCAATGACATATGAATAGCTCAAATTATGCTTCTGGTAAATTTGTTGTCGCAAAGTGTCTTGCCAGGCTGCCTTGCTTTACAGCAGCCGCAGCACATTGCACCAACCACAATTGCTACTCAGACTCTTAGCCCCCATTGAGGGCTCTGCTCCCTAGATGCTTCAGTGTTCCTCCTACCCTCTTGAAGTACAAATTAGGTATGCTTTGGGGCACAGAAGGACTCTCCCCACAGCAGGGGAAGATTTTAGCCTTTCATGTTTAAGTTACTATCTGTATTGTGTTTTAGGGGCGAAGCATCTTCCAGAACCTCAGAAGTAGAAACCAGTTTCAAACAGGAATTCCTCTGGGTAGCTACCCTCTGCTGCCAGCATTGGTGGTGTTGACTTGTGTGCTTCACCCCATCCTGCCTTCTGCAGTTACTTTTCACTCCTCTGCTTTGCTTGGGTCCAGTTTCTTTCTCTCCTACATGATCCTTTGAGCTGAGAAATGCTAGTTACATTTTTGCTCTCAGCTTTACCTTCTCAGGAAGGTTTTTGTAAAGTCCCTTGGATGCTGGTTTCCTCTCCATGGACTTTCATCCCAGGCTTCCTCACCACAGCTTACTATAGGTTTCTATCATCATAGACCTTACAGCCCCACATCTATATATTGTTAGCATCTGCAGCCCTCAAGGGACCATCTTGATTGTTTTACTAATTACCATGTTTTCAGTACCTAGGATAAAAAAAAAAAGTTCTCCACTCCCCAGAAAGCTCTTCCCAGATGCCTTTGAATAAAAGAGTGATGGGAGAGGCCTATGTCCTTCCTCTGAAGCTATGGCTATAGCCACTATCACTTGACACAAGTGCAGAAAGGATCTGGTCTCCCTGCTGACAACCGAGTCAGGTGAGTGATGTGTAAACAGTGGTTTGGAGAGTGACTTCCCATCCCTTTAATATTCCAGGTAGCAGCTGCATCCAGACTTAGCCCACTGGCAGGGGCTCTCTGTCTTCTGGGCAGCTACCTGAGAAGGAATTAGGAAGGAAATGAGGGAACTTCTGTTCAAAGGGTTTTTATTGTTTGCTTTCCACAAATCATCTGAATCCCACTAATCACTGGGATCCTGTTGCCAAATTGCCATGATTTTAAGGAACAAGGCCAAAACTTAAAATCATGTGGCATCCATATGTGCTGTGGGGGGCCCACACTGCATTGACACCAGCAGCAATGAGCACACAAATCATCTAGTCTCCTGTTGAGTTTAATTAATTTAGCAAACATTCATTCTTGTGTAGCTCCATAGTCACTGTTACTGAACCCTGCACCCAATGCATGTCAAAATACATGTCTTTCATTATCACATGCTAACTATATGAAGCAACAGGTCTTGAGTCTTATTATGATTTTCCCAACATGCACATAAAGAATTGAACTTACCATTACTGCCCTCTTGACCCTCCTGCCCTTGCTGTTCCTCCTGTTCCAAATAGTTTCCCTTCTACCTTCATGTTTTTTCTTAAGACTCTAGACTCTATGTGAGAGAAAACATGCAGTATTTATAGAAGTTGGTCTTAATTTGCTTAGTATGATTTTTATAGTTTTAGATATTTTAATAATATTATTTTATAATTAATGTTAGTAATTAATCTAATACTTATTGAATGATTAATAATATAATATTTTATATATTTTATAAAGATATTGAGTTATTATTAATTATTATTATGACCATGTGGTCCAGGTTCGTCTTGAACTTTTTACCCTCCTTGATGCTGAGATTACACTATCTCCTCATTATTGAGAACTGTGTTACAAATGTGAGCTCACTACTGTCTTACGTTCTGAGGAGATAGTATAGTCCCCATTGTGTCTAGAACAGAACCTATAGTAGCATTGAACATTAACCAGGGCTCATACAGCCCTGAGGCAGGCAGGCACATTCTGACTCTGCTCTCACGTGGTTCTGGTAAGTTTGGGCCATAGATGAATCGCAAAAAGTGTGTAGATTTTGCAGTTTGGGACTAGTACATTTATTCCTTCACTGGTATTAGAGCCTGCTTCTTCAGGATTCCAGCATATACAGAAGACCAGTCTTCTGGGACTGAGCAACTACTAGATTCTTATACTGTTCCGTCACAGATAGCCACTGTTGGATTAGTTGGATTGTAGCCTGTAAGTTATTCCAATAAATTCTTTAGATAGATTGGATAGATTAGATAGATAGGCAGACAGACAGACAGACAGACAGATTCATCCTATAAGTTCTGTGACTCTAAAGAACACTAAGAAAGTTAATATAAGTGTCATACTATGTTTTTGTTTTTTGTCTTTTTTTTTTTCAAAAGTTTGTCATGCTTTTCAGTGTTAGACTGACTGCCCATACTTTATAAGATAGGGAGCAATTTTCCTTGTAAACACACTAGCGACGTGAGCCAACCTCACATTGCACAGTCCATTTGCCTCAGATTACAACGCCACTTTGTCATTTCTTTAGGTGGCTCAGCATGCATGGCCTCTGCTTCATTGGATACAGTCCTGCTACCTTCCACACTTGCCATTGTCTTCATGTGTATACATGGCTTTGTGTATACATTCCAGGAGACCCTGCTATGATAGGATTAGAGTCTAGTGGAGGAGTCAGTCACTGCAATATGGAAGCTGGTGGGGTTTATACTTCTGAGGGCTTTGAGGCACACATTAGATCTCTCTGGCACCTAGTGGGTTAGTGGTTGCTGATGGATATAGCTGTCAGGACTGAGACCCTCAACCTTTAGCTGTAGTCCTGGGGCTGAGTGTCCCTGCACTTCGCCCCTTCCTGTCCTCATTCCAGCATGTGCCTACTGTCTGTCTGGAGATCTCTCAACTGACTCCTTTTTAAACTCTGACCCTCCTAAAAAGCTTTTCACAGTGCCCAAGCTTGTCCTCCAATGAGAAAGCCTAAAGCCGACCATCATGAAGATTACCAGAAGGCACCATCTCCATCTGAAAGTGGCTCCTGCTCTTGACATTCTCCTTCTCTTCTTCTGTTTTTAAGCTTTTTAGCTTAACTGTATTTTTTTCCTTTTTACTTTGTACTGAATTGAGTAAAAAAGAATGCTATATTTAAATATCGTTGTTTTTCTAAGAAAAGTTTCAGTTTAAAATGTTTGTTTGAACTGCAGGGGTTTCTGTCAGCTGCCCTGCTTCTCCTAAGTATGGGGAGTATAGCCTCTTTAGATTTCAGGAGCAGCAGTGTATTGCCGTGTTCCAGATATACCTGTCTATTCTAGACTCCCAAGTTAGTGAGAAACAACGTGGAGAAAACTGGCTGCTGTAGAGCTTATTAAGGGCTTAAGAAGCCTTTGCTGCTTTTGTAGTGGATGGAAACAAAGAATTAAAGAGACACCAACTGAGGAGAAAAAACTCGGTCTGCTTCTTTTCAAATTGAATGTCTTCATACACTTTATAGACTACAGATGCACTGCTCAGTCAGTGAAGGCCCGGCAATGTTTGGAGATGCAGAACGGTCCTGCACAGGCACCTCTACCTCATGATGTCTGTGTGGAGGCCATCAGCACTTGGAAGGTGACAGTACAGCTGTGGAGCTCCTTTCTTCCATTTCACTGCCATTAGCTTAGAATTAAAGCAGCTTGTGGTGATGTAGACTGAAGCAGAAGGATCTATGTGAGTTCAAGGCTAGCCAGGTCTACATAGTGAGTTCAGGATAGCCCAGACTAAATAATGATACCCTATCTCAAATAAAAATAATTTATAATAATAATGATAATATAGTTGAAGGGATGAGCATTGACTAAGATTCCCCAAGACAGATCAGCTCTCTCACTCCCAAGTCTGCCTCAGAGTACAGCTTCTTCTGCGCCTTACTTCCCTTGCTGCACCTTCTCTGTTTCTTTGGCATACAGTCTCATAGTCTGTTCTGTTCATACACCTTTGTTTTCCTTGGTTACAAATTAAGGCCATCTTTAAAGTACATAAGGATTCATCTATTACGGTGTAATTTCAGTGGAATGAATGCACCAACTGTCCAGTTGTTTCTGCTTTTCTGTATTAATGCTTTTAAGAAGTGTGTTCTGCTTCATGTTTTGCCCCTATGCTGACTGCCTTGGAGGTTGTCTACAACTGGGTACTCTGTCTTTGCATTTGTATTTTGATAGCTATTAGGAGTTCCATGTAGTTGCACATAAAATCTGTCAGAATGTTTGCCTGTATTTGAGGACTGTGTTGCTGCTGACTGACTGCCCTGGTGCTCTACCTGCCATTCAGTGTGCAAGGGAGGAGCCCAAAGGATTACACTGCTGTGATTACACTTGCTGGTAGCCCCAGGCAGCTGCCTTAGCCTTGCTTGAGGCCCCTGTGACGAGGTGGCTATGAGGGCAGAGCCAAGGACTTGGCTTCCTCTTTTCCTCTTTCCTCAGTTTCATTGAGACTGACTCTCTCACGCTTCAGATTCCTTTTGGGTTTAAAAGGAAATGGAATTCTAGCTCGTGATTTAATGGTTATCTAGCCTGGCCGAGAGAGCAGTCATGCCAGGCAAGGAGGTGTTCTTAGTGGAGGCACAGTTTAGAGAGTAGTGAGGTTTAGCCTGCAGAATTCTTCTCTAGCCAACACTCCAGTTTTATCCAGTCAGTAAGTTTTACATGATCCTCTGTAAATTTTCCAAAAATATCCTGTTGCCAGTCTTTTGATGAAGACTGTTTTCCTTTTAAAATCATAAAATAACAGATTGTTCAGTGCGCTTGACTGCTGTAACATCCCGTCATGCTAAGCAAGTGAGTTCCACACATCAGGCCTATGGCAGAAGGGTCATAATATTCTGAGGTCATTTCCAAGTTGTGATTAAAGGTTTGAAATTATCAAGTGAAAGTATTTTTCTTAAGGATTCTTATATATTTATAGATAATAGTTAAAATCATGGTGCTTGAAAACAAAGGATTTGCTAACACAAAGACCCCGGTTGTCTTTCCTTCTCCAGTACAGAAATAGTAACTCTGAATAACTGCTCTCAAGGACTAAATTCAAAATCCCAAACTTCCCTGGCACCTTACAGAAGTATAGAGTTAATAGTGCAATGAGGAATGCTAAGTAAATGGAAAGAGGCATATTATACTGGTTGAAATAGAAATAAAAATTTGGTGAGAACTGTGAGTGGGAGACTGAATGACTAGTGTTAAGAAGTAGCTTCAGGGATGATACATAGTTAAAAACTTCTTACTTTTTCTTTAAAAAAAATTTCTTAGTTTAGCCATATAACCATGTTATGTTGCCAAATATCTTGAAACCTAAATGTTTGTTATACCCTAAAGATTGGAAAAATTATACAAAAAATAACTAATTCCAGCTTCTGTTATTTTTAGAACTAGCCTTTCCCCGGTGATGAACATATTATTACTATTTCACTAAACAGAGTCAAGCTTCCCTCTAAGTATCTCTGTGCCCATAGAGTACCACATCTCTACACCTTATCAAAGAAGGTGGTTAACACAGCCAATCAGAGTGCAAAAAAATCAGTATCTGTAGTGTGCTTGGCTCCAGATGGGGCATCTATCTTACTCACCTACCGTAGGCTCAGGGGTGTCTCAGAAGACAGAGAGGAAAGACTGTAAGAGTCAGGCAAAGGTCAGGAAGAAACGGATGACACTGTACTGAGGAATTCAGCGGAATTCAGCAGCTGCGACTGTACAAGGTCCACAAGATTAGGCCAGTCAGCATTCCAGCATGAAATGGGTAAGGGCTCAGGAGACTCCATCCCTAACTGGAGAGCTATGTTCATGACTTCTGGGGAAGGAAGAATCAGTAGTCTCTTGGTAGCTAGGCTGTACTCCACTGGATAGCCATACACACAGGAGTATATGGGCAGCACATTGGACTGGTGTGTTATTTAAAAACAATAAAAAAGGACACAGTGTTGGAAGGGGATGGAGCTGTGGTAGATTTGGGAGGAGTTGGGGATAAATAAGACCAAAGTACATAGTATGATATTCTCAAAGCAAATAAAAATATTGTATGAAAATTGACTAGCCTAGTGTGCTCATTTTAGAACTAGCCTGTAGTGTGCTTGTTTTATTGAAAATTTTAAAACCTTATTGTCATTATTCATCAAAGGAACAACCCCCACCCACAATTTGGAAGTTTGAAATACAATTTAAGACAAGCTAGAAATGAAGTTTGACATGTAGTTTGAAATTTTTAAAAATAATTACTGTACTTTTTGTGTTATTTCACATAAAAAAAAAACCAGGAATGTGGCAGACAAAATAATAACACTAATTTCTCACATTATTGATGTGAATTGATTTATTCAAATCTCTGCTGTATGCCGCAAGTCTGTTACTGTTTTCTTTGTCCTGTCCAAGGTAGCTAGCTCCTGTGGCTCTGAAGGTACCAGTGGCTTTTCACCTGGAAGGTCTCAGGGCTGGGTTAGCTGCATCCTGGTCCACCTGGTAGCTGACGCTCACTGTTACTGATCGCCTCTGAGCGTGGATCCTCTCTGGTTATAGCCCAGGTGTCCATTCTACCTCAGCACTCTCGTGTACTCTCAAACTGGAGGTCTTCTGGGTTGCGGGCTTATTTTTTTGTTTTTGTCATTGCTGTGAAAAAATGCTGCCATATTACTTACATACAACAGTGTTCATGCAGTGTCAACTTTTGATTGCTTTGTAATTGTATGGAATTCTCTGGCCACCGCTGCAATATAATTCACATCATTTTATTTTCTTTCTTTTTTTCCACATCATTTTCAGTATACAAAACAAAAGCCCCCAATTGTACCTGTGTACAGTCAGTCCCTTTCTGGACCTCCTCATTCCAGAAAGCCACCAATTTAGTTTGTCTCTCTAGGCTGACTTGGGGGCGCTGCATATGAATGGAACCACACAGTGTGCATTGTTTGGCAGCTGGCTTCTTTTACTTCCCTTAACATTTATGAGTTTTGACCCTGTCCATGGGTGTCAAGATTGCTTCCTTTCTTGTTACCAGGTGGAATCTATTGCACGTCCCACAGTTGTATCTTTTCACTACCTGATAGTTCATTGGTGGTTCTTGGTGATTTTGAAGATCCTATCATAAACATTTACTTCCAAGTCTTTGTGGGGTCATTTCTCTTGTGCAGATAAGCTAGGAATCAAATTACAGGATCTCCTGGTGAAAATTATGCTTAATATTTCAGGGACAAAGTTTTCAAAGTAAGGATAGCAGTTTGCACTTTGCTGGCACTAGGCGAGCTTCCTGTTTCTCTCCTCATTCCCCAGCATTTGTTTCTGGGAAATTATGTGATTGTTCTAACAGTATTTCTGCCAGGTATGACAGTTACCCTGCTGGGGATTTGGCTGCATTTTCCCTAAAAACTGGTGCTTGCCAGAGATGTGCATATCTTCCTTAAAGAAGTGTTTGTCCAAATCATTTGTGCAGCTTCAAATGGTGGTGCCCTGTTGAGTTCTCTGTATTATCAACGTCAGTCTCTGTCTAGTTCTGTGGTTACAGGGTACAGGACTCCTGCTTCTCCCTGAGGGTTAAAGTCTTCTCCAGAGGAAGCATTTCTCTGTTCTTTGCCTTTTGTCAATTTCTAGAGTTCTGAAATTCTAGAAACAGTATCGTTTTTGACACTGTTGTTCCTCTTTCAGGAGCCAGTGGCCACACTATTGTTCTGGAAGTCCCATTTCCATTTCATCTTGAACAGATTCATAGAGCATAAAGTGCCAGGCCAAAGAATTGACACATTTGTAATTTTTGTAGATATTAGCAATTTTTTTCATGAAAAACTGTGACAGTTTATCCAGGTATGGCTCAGGCTTGCCAGTAGCATGTATTACCAACTCTTAGCATCTGGCCCTATACGTGTGTGTGTGTGTATGTTATATATGTATATATTATAGATGCATATTATATATGCATAGGTGTTATACATATAATATATCCTATGTTATATATAATTAAAAATAGTTTTGTGGTAATATTTATTTATTTTCTTATGTATTACTGGTGCTGGGATTGAAGTCAGGGTCTTACACAAGCTAGGCAGGTAATCAACTCCTGAGCTACATCCCTAGTACCCACCCTTCCCTCTACAAAACATTGATTGATTGGTTTTTGAGATAGGGTTTTGTTAAGTTGAGTAGTCATACCTTGAGCTCGCTACCCTCCTGCCTTAGCTCTTGAGTAACTAGGACTACAGGCTTGTGCTACCAAGCTCAGCTTAACTAACCCCTTATAATCCTAAGGATATACTAGAGAGAGTCCTCTAAGCCTGTGATTTCTGGGGAATTTAGGAAAGGCTTCTTGGGGAAGTTCAGGCTTGGCCACTGGTATCATTATGGCCCTGTGGAATCTGGAGCTACAATAGCTGAAGTAGTTGGGGGCTAACTGGGTATCTCTCTTGGTCACTCCAAGTTAGTAGCATCCTGGTGGCTTCTTCCTTCGGTAGCAGCCTCAGGGCAGTCAGGTGGCTTACAGGGTATCTTATGTACTCCAAAGATGAATGTCCCAAGAGATCTTGGCAGACCTATTGTCTTAGGGTTTCTATTGTTATGATGTTAACACTATGGCCAAAAGCAACTTCAGGAGTAAAGGATTTATTTGGCTTACATATCCAGAATCTTTATCCACTGAGGGAAGCCAAGGCAGGAACTCAAAAGTGGGCAGGAACCTAGAGATGGGAGCTGATGCAAAGGTTATAGTGGAGTGCTGCTTACTAGCTTGCTCTAATGGCTTGTTCAGCCTATTTTCATATAGATCCCAGCACAATCAACTCAGAGGTAACCCACAATGGGCCAGCTTCTCTTCTATTAGTTACTAGTTAAGAAATTATCTTAGAGGTTTGCTTGCCTATAGCCCGATCTTACGGTAACATTTTTTCAATTGGGCTTCCTCCTCTCAGATGACTCTAGCTTATATCGAGTTGACATAAAGCTATCCAGAACACCTATAACGATTTGGTCTTTATAGTCATGTGTAATCATATTTCTTTTTTGTAGAACAAATTAGCCAAGACTCAAGCAGAAGACTTTATGCTGTACAATCTACTGCCATAGTTTCAGTAATGGAAGGAGACTTCTAGTTGAAAGAATTAGACATTTTTACATGGGTATCCATTGTTTGACTGTCCAAAGGGGAGGCTAGTTCTGATTCTGAAGTGATTTGGATTTTTACATTCCAACTTTAGAGAGACAGTTCAGGAAGCAATGTAGTTTAACTAGTTCACACATAGAAAGGGGTCTTTACAGTTTCTGATTCCCACATATGAAATAACACAGATACTGACTAGCAAGGAGGAAGAGTTGAACTTTGTGAGCCATTTAGAACTTTAAATCAATCTCAGCCAGCAATCTCAATTTTATAATCCACCCTCGCATCTTAATTCATCTTAATACAATAGAAAAATGGAAAAAGTGTATGGAAGGAAATGAGATTAGTGCAGAAATAATTCAAGAAAAATGAAAATAATAAAAGTTTGTACTTTGTCACCAATTATTAGCTGTTCTGACAAAGAAAAAGAGAACTCAAGTTACCAAAATCAGGAATGAGTGTGGAGATAGAGGTTCTGGCCTGCTAAGCATTGTGTGGTGACTTAAAGAAGAAGTCATCAGAAAGGTAAAATACCCAGAAGAAACTAAACCAAAAATAAAGAAAACCATAAAACACTGTTAAAAGAAAATTAAAGACATTCTTTTTTTTTTTTTTTTTGAGACAGGGTTTCTCTGTATAGCCCTGGCTGTCCTCTCTGTAGACCTGGGTGGCTTCTGGAAAGGTATCCCATGGTTGGAAGAATTAATATAATGATGACTATATTGACAGTTTTTCTGTAGATTCAACACAATACCCTTGGGCTTCCTTAAAGATCTGTGTTTGAAAAAAAAAATGGGCAAGCTAAAGTTCCCATAATAATTCAAGAGACCCATAATAACCAAAACACCTTGAAAAAGAATAGAGTTGGAAGATGCCCATTTTTCAATTTTAAAACTCACTACAAGGGCCAGTCATGTTGATGTACACCTTTATTCCCCAGCGTTTGGGCGGCAGAGACTGGCAGATTGCTGTGAGTTTCAGGCCAGCCAGGACAGTATTGAAATTGTCTCAAAGATAAAATTTACTACAAAGCTGCAGTAAGACGCTATAATACTAACATAAGGATAAGCATATAGATCAGTGGGAGAACTGAGCACAGACATGCACTGATGCATGCATGCTGAACTATAGTTAAACGGGACCAGCAAGACCATTTAAGTGAACTGTGTGGATGTGCATAGTGGCACACACTAGTCATCCCAGCCCCTAGGAGACAGAATGAGGAGAGCTACCATTTCCAGGCCAGAGTGAGACCCACTCAGTTGTGGAGAAACAAAATAAATTAATTAATTAAACAAACAAACAAACAGAAACAGCCAAATCTTTTCTACAAATTGTTCTTGGATGACTGCATGTTACCATCAGAATAATGAGATTGTGTCTCTTCTCCATGCTATATACAATATTAAGTCAAAATGGTAGAAGAGAACTACTCTTAAAGGGAAACATGCATGCAGACTTTACATATTTAGAATTGGTTTTAGTTTCTTAGGTAATACAACAAAACAAGCAACCAAAGCAAAGAATGGGTAAATCAGACTTAATCAGAATTAAAGACTTACATATTAAAGCACACTGTTAAGAAGGAGGAAAGTCAGTTAGTAGAATGGGGTACAATATTAGCAAATCTAATTTTTAGACAGATTATTTAATTTATTTTTTAAAGAATTCAGTATCATTAGAACACACAAAAGAGGTTTTAAGAGCCCATCATAGAGGTCAGTGTAGATACAGATGTTTGATTATCTTGACATATATTACTTAGTGGACTTTATTGGTAGTACTCATGTAATTGTGTTTCTTATATTATGGAAATGAATAATAACACCAAACCTGTCATATTGGCATTAATCTACTAATCTGAAAATGAATCATACTTCTTGAATTTTTTAAGAGTTTGAACATTATGAATAATGCATATTTCATGTCAGAAGAACTCTGGCAGGGTCATTCCAAATCCTTGTGATTTCAGTGTTAGCTTTTACTCTGTATCGGCTGACAGTGACTTTGGTTTTCTGGCAGGTGTGGCCTCTGGTATTAAAGATGTAGTATTGCAGGGCAGTGGTGGTGCACGCCTTTAATCCCAGCACTTGGGAGGCAGAGGCAGGCAGATTTATGAGTTCGAGGCCAGCCTGGTCTACAGAGTGAGTTCCAGGGTAGCCAGGGCTATACAGAGAAACCCTGTCTTGAAAATACAAAACAGAAAAACAAAATAAAAGATGTAATATTAGTTATATTTAATGTCTAGTACAGGCTTAAATAGAAGTGACTTATGATTCAATAATAAAAAGACATTTCTCCAAAGTACATATAAAATCTAATACAAAAAAAGATTTTCACTGTCATTAGGTGTTAGTAGCATTCTAATTAAAACCACAATTAGATATCAATTCACATCTGCTAGGGTTACTGTCATTTTTAAAAAGATTTATAGATGCTAGGTGTATGGCTCAGTGAGTGTAATGCTTGCTGGGCATGCAGGAACCCTGCATTCAGTCCCTAGTACTACATATACTTGGCATGATGGTGCAATCAGATAACCCAGAACTCAGGTGTTAAAGCAAAAGGATCAGATGTTCAAGGTCATTTTCTGCTACATAGAGCATTTAAGGTGAACCTGGGCTATATGAAACTCTGTCTAAAATAAAATTTAAAGGGTGTGTGGAAATTGGAGAAGTAACATTTTGCTGTCTTGTATATACCAGTTAAGCATGTCTTCAAACAGCTAAGAATAGTTAACTCTGAGTCCCAGCAATTCTACATACACACACACACACATATATATTCCTAAGGGATCAAAGGCATATGTATGTTCACACAAGACTTATATAATAATGTTTACTGCAATATAATTCATAATAGCCAAATTCCATCATGCCAGGAATGGGGACACAAAATATAGTAAATCCACACAGTGACTTGTTTAACTATAGAATGCTGGTGCTCATGACTGTATGAGTCTGAAAAATATGTTAAATAAAAGAAGCTACACACAAAAGCCATACAATGTGTGATTCTTTTACTAATGAAATGTGTACAGCAGGCAAATACAGGACACAACAGCAGATTAGTGATTGCCAGACAATGAGAGACAAGATAAGGGAACAAATAGCCATGAGTTCTTGGTAATCAAGAAAATACCTTATCTGCAACAGCATTAAAAAGATACATATTTAAGAATGAGTATTTCTTATCCACAACTATAGAGCAAGTGATAAGATGTTCACAGATGATTAAAACTGTTATTTCATGCTGGGCAGTGGTGGCGCATGCTTTTAATCCCAGCACTTGGGAGGCAGAGACAGGTGGATTTCTGAGTTCGAGGCCAGCCTGGTCTACAGAGTGAGTTCCAGGACAGCCAGGGCTATACAGAGAAACCCTGTCGCGGCGGGGTGGGGGGGACAAAAAACCAGTTATTTCATACATGAGAGTGAGTCTGATGCCAGCAACTCAGGAGACTTTGAGTAAACTGATCAGACCAGAATAAATGATATTAGATGCTTATTGAGAGTATTCTTTTACAACACTAAAGATGAGCTTTGAGGTATTGTCTACCAGTACAATACAAATATTTTCAAGGAGTATTGAAATAATATTTGCATTTGTAATTTATGTTAACAGAGTCCAGGTTTCTGGGTGGTGACCAAGAGGTGCTGCAGGAGTTTGGTAATGCATTTCCCGTCTTACCAATAGGGTCTGGTGGCTAGAAGTCAGCTACATTCGTTTCTAATCTGCTTAGATTGTCATCGTAATGGAAATGTCATGTAAACAGATACAGTCACAGTACAAAACACTTGAATTTTAGACCCACAAAGGCATGCTGCTTAAATACTTCTGAACTAGATGAAAAACTGATTTAAAAAAAAGATCAAAAATTTGAAAGTATGAACACATTTTGTACTCAAAATTGAGTGTTCTACTTTCTGAAAGCAAAAACTGGAGATCACAAGTATGTGTAAGATGAGTTTTGGCTCTCTGTCAGATTGTGGCAATAAATGGCTGTTGCACAGTTTAATTAAGAGAAAGTGTTTTAAGGTCTGTCCATTCTGTTATGTTCTCTTCTAGCTAAGAGTTTTAGTCTACTAATCAGTCAGTGTGGTATATCAAACAAGAGTGTTTCTGTCTGGTTAAGTACTGAATAACTGAATCACAAATAAGGGGCCCTGTGTCCTCGTCCCATTGCTTACTGTGTCCAGCACACTGAATCAGACTGGGCTTTTTTATTTCATGTATTATAAATTTTTAAAATATTTTTTATTGATTATTTGTGAATTTCACATCATGTACCCCAAATCCCACTCATCTCCCCATCCCTTCATATCCATTCTTGGCTCTTCCAATCTCTCCCCAAAAGAAAACAAGAAATAAAAATAACAATAAAAACCATCTTGCCATGGAAGCTACAGTGTGTCCCACAGTACACCCTTTTGCCCAAACAGCTTTACTTGGAAATGTTCAATGTAGTGAGTTATTGGTCTGATTTAAGACCTCTGACTTCTGCTACACTATCAATGCTGAATCCTTATACTCCTCTCAGATAGCCTGTTGTTGCTCTATGTCATGGAAAGCCTGCAGCTTTGGATCTGCAGAACCAGGCCCTTCACTGTGCTCTAGCTGGTCATAGATGGGGTGAATGTTGGGCTAGGCCAACTCAGAGCCTTGGATCTGGGACTAAGTAGAAGCTGAGTAGGTCAGCCTACCAGGTTTCTTATAACCGGCACCACCAGGGCCACTTTTCCCACTTTGCTCAGGCAAGGGGTGGGACCGGCTCACCCACCTGCCGCAGGTAAGGGGTCAAATGGGGGACATCTTGAGCACATACCACTGCATGGCAGACAAGAGGCAGGGCTGGTTCATGCTCACAGTCTTGGGGTGACTCACCTAAGCACCCCTCTCCCTCCACACACACACCAAGGCTAGCTCTACTAGCTCAGGTGAGGTGCAAGGGCCACTCTCCTAAGTACTACAGCCCGTGAGGGGCAGGACCAACTCTCCTGCTCTCCTATTCTTGGAGTCAGCTCACCTGCCTGCTACAGGTGGCAGAGGGGATTGTGGGGTGGAGGTGTGGATGTGTGTGTATGCATGTCTCCCATACTACCACACTGCAGAAGTGGGAGGTAGGGGGTGAACAGCTCTTCCTTGCTCACACTCTGTCTCTTGGGGAAGCTCACCGTGGCCTCTACTGTATGTGCTATAAATTTAAATTTTGATTGCCAATGTCAAGAAGAGCAGACATCAGCTGGGAGGAGAAGAGGCTTCCTTCTATTTAGTCTCCCCTGTCCTTATATTTCTCTCTTACTCCTTTCTTCCGGGTGCAGAGTGTTTGCAAATGAGAATATAATAGGCGTTTTTGTTTTAAACCAGATAAATAAAAAGCTTAGAAGGTGTGGCTCAGTGGTACAGTAATGACAGACCTGTCACAAGGCCCTGGGTTCAGTTTGCAGCACTGTGCAAAATAAGCAAATGAAATATTTAATCTGTTTAAAAAGTATTTACTTCTTAGCCAATTTTGGTTCAAAACTCACCAGTTTCTTTAAATGCAATGTTTACTGAATGTGAAAATTATTCTAATTTGAAATCAGTCCTTTAATCAACTCTTACTCTTTAAGATTCATTCACTATGAATAAAACTTTTAAAATAGATGTTTACGCTAAAAGGGGCATTTTTACCTATTTTACTTAGAAGTGATTGGCATTAATTCTGTCTTTTTAATATATAAGTTTTTAATATATAAGAGCCACATGCATTCTGTGCTTTTGCTATCCTGCTTATAGATCACCTGGGCTGTTTGCTTAGATGACATCGTTGTGTTCCTCAGAACTCCATTGTTGGTATAACAGCCTGCAGATTGCTGCATTTCAGGTTGAAAACAAATAGTTGCCATTCCCAGAGCTGTAACCTTGTCTACAGAGAAGGGTTGGTACATGAGTTTTTTCTATTCAGTATTATCAGTATTTGGCATATTTATAGTATGTTTTATCCTGCATTTAATGGCCACATACAAAGTCTAACTGTTACAAATAGCAGCACTATTTAGAGGTGTTTATTTGAACAAACTGTAAACTGGTGCAGCTTTTATTTCTGGGCATCTGGAGTTTAATTTGGTGACTTTGCCCGAAGTCAGCTGTCTCTGTCCTCAGACGTACCTGTCTTTCATATTCCTGCCTGGGAATCTACAATTTTCTCCCAGTGGGTATTCCTCTGTCTCTCACTACCTTGTCCTCAGTGTGAGGTGTGGCTTCTGCCTTCTAACTTCCCATCTGGAAGCATCTACCCACCCTCAGTTCTTTGGACTTCTACATGGTCCAGCCCTAATGCTTTGGAATCATGTCTCATAAATGCTATTTGAATTTAGTTCCATCGGCATAGCCACTAGCTAGTTCCTGACATTTCACTCTCTGCCACCTTGTCAACATCAAAATCTGGGATGATCCCCATTACCTGTCACTCTTTCTGCTGTTAGGGTGCCCTTCCTATGCTGTTGCCCAACAAATGCCAGCTCATCAGCACAGCTTCCCTATGTGCCCATACCCAGGTACTGGATTCTGTAAAGCCCCACAATACCTTCATCTCCAGGCCATCTCCTCTTCACACAGCAACGGTAATTTGCTCTGTGCCTGTTTTACCAGTCTTTGCATAGATGATTTCTTCTCTATGCAAGAAGTCTCAAGACATACCGTTCTCTCTGGCTAGCAATAGAATCACTCTGTCCCAGACTCAATATATGAGAATCTGGATCCTTCTCACCTCCTTCCCCTCAGAGGCTGTGTGGTGGTTTGAATAGGTTTGGTCCCCAAAGACTCATGTGTTTGAATGCTTGGCCCATAGGTAGTGACACTATTAGGAGATGTGGCCTTGTTGGAATAGGTGTGGCCTGGTTGGAGGAAGTGTGTCAGGAAGGGGTGAGCTTTGAGGTCCTATGCTCAAGCTCTACCCAGTGTGGAAGAGACCCTCCTGGCTGCCTTTGGATCAAGATGTGGAACACTCAGCTCCTTCTAGAGCACCATGTGTGCCTGGACACTGCCGTGCTTCCCACCATGATGATAATGGACTGAACCTCTGAAACTGTAAGCCAGCCCCAGTTAAGTGTTGTCCTTTATAAGAGTGGCCATGGTCGTGGTGTCTCTTCACAGCAGTGAAACCTTAACTAAGATAATCTGGTTGTTACACTGAAGAGAGAGAGAAGGGGAGGTGGGGGGGACATTTTTTTTTTTTTTTTTTTTTTTTTTAATTTAATTTTATTTTATTTTTTTAATTTACATTCCAAATCACTTCCCCTTTCCCGTTTCCTCCCTCCCCGAAAGTCCCATAAGCCCCCTTCCCTCCCTCTTTTCTCCGTTCAACCCCCTCTCATTACTCTGTCCTGGCGTTCCCCTACATCCAGTCTTTCCAGGACCAGGGGTCTCTCCTTCCATCTTTTTAGAAATCTATTGATATGCTGATTGTGTCTAGGGTATTCTGAGATTCTGGGTCAATATCCCCTTATCAGTGACTTCATACCATGTGTGATCTTTTGTGATTGGGTTACCTCACTAAGGATGATATTTTCAAGTTCTGACCATTTGCCTAGGAATTTCGTGAATTCATTGTTTTTAATTGCAGAGTAGTATTCCATTGTGTAAATATACCACATCTTCTGAATCCATTCCTCCGTTGAGGGACATCTGGGTTCTTTCCAGCTTCTGGCTATTATAAATAAGGCTGCTATGAATATAGTGGAGCATGTGTCCTTATTGCATGCAGGTAAAGTCTCTGGGTATATGCCCAGGAGTGGTATAGCCGGATCCTCCGGAAGTGTCATGCCCAGTTTTCTGAGGAGCCGCCAGACTGCTTTCCAGAGTGGTTGTACCAGCCTGCAATTCCACCAGCAGTGGAGGAGTGTTCCTCTTTCTCCACATCCTCGCCAACAACTGCTGTCTCCTGTGTTTTTGATCTTAGCCATCCTGACTGGTGTGAGATGGAATCTCAGGGTTGTTTTGATTTGCATTTCCCTAATGACTAAGGATGATGAACATCTCTTTAGGTGCTTCTCAGCCATTAGATATTCTTCAGGTGAGAACTCTTTGTGGAGCTCTGTACCCCATTTTTTAATAGGGTTACTTGCCTCTCTGGAGTTTAACTTCTTGAGTTCTTTGTATATCTTGGATATTAGCCCTCTGTCGGATGTAAGGTTGGTAAAGATCATTTCCCAGTTAGTTGGTTGCCGCTTTGTCTTTTTGACGGTGTCTTTTGCCTTGCAAAAACTTTGTAATTTAATGAGGTCCCATTTGTCTATTCTTGATCTTAGAGTATAAGCTATTGGAGTTCTGTTCAGGAAATTCTCCCCTGTGCCCATATGTTCAAGGTTCTTCCCTAGTTTCCCTTCTATTAGTTTCAGTGTGTCTGGTTTTATGTGGAGATCTTTGATCCACTTAGAATTGAGCTTAGTGCAAGGAGATAAGGATGGGTCAATTTGCATTCTTCTGCATGTTGACCTCCAGCTGAGCCAGCACCATTTGTTGAAAAGGCTATCTTTTTTCCACTGGATGGTTTTAGCTCCTTTGTCAAAGATCAAGTGACCATAGGAGTGTGGATTCATTTCTGGGTCTTCAATTCTGTTCCATTGATCTACATGTCTGTTACTGTACCAATACCATGCAGTTTTTAACACTATTGCTCTGTAGTACAGCTTGAGGTCCGGGATACTGATTCCCCCAGAGGTTCTTTTACTCTTGAGAATAGTTTTAGCTATTCTGGGTTTTCTGTTATTCCAGATGAATTTTTGAATTGCTCTTTCTAACTCTATGAAGAATTGAGTTGGGATTTTGATGGGGATTGCATTGAATCTGTGTATTACTTTTGGTAAGATGCTCATTTTTACTATATTAATCCTGCCAATCCATGAGCATGGCAGATTTTTCCATCTTCCGAGGTCTTCTTCAATTTCTTTCTTCAGAGACTTGAAGTTCTTGTCATACAGATCTTTCACTTGTTTGGTTAGCGTCACGCCAAGATACTTAATATGGTTTGTGGCTATCGTAAAGGGTATTATTTCTCTTACTTCTTTCTCAGCCTGCTTATCCTTTGAGTATAGGAAGGCTTCTGACTTGCTTGAGTTGATTTTATATCCGGCCACTTTGCTGAAGTCGTTTATCAGCTGTAGGAGTTCTCTGGTGGAGTTCTTTGGGTCGCTTATGTATACTATCATATCGTCTGCAAATAGTGATAGTTTGACTTCTTCCTTTCCAATTTGTATCCCTTTGACCTCTTTTTCTTGTCTAATTGCTCTAGCTAGAACTTCAAGTACTATATTGAAAAGATATGGAGAGAGAGGGCAGCCTTGTCTAGTCCCTGATTTTAGTGGGATTGCTTCAAGTTTCTCTCCGTTTAGATTGATGCTGGCTACTGGTTTGCTGTAAATTGCTTTTACTATGTTTAGATATGGGCCTTGAATTCCTGATCTTTCCAAGACCTTTAGCATGAAAGGATGCTGAATTTTGTCAAATGCTTTCTCAGCATCTAATGATCATCAAACTCAGGGCTGAAATCAATCAAGTAGAAACAAATAAAACCATACAAAGAATCAACAAAACGAGGAGTTGGTTCTTTGAGAAAATCAACAAGATAGATAAGCCCTTAGCCAGACTAACCAGAGGGCACAGAGATAGTATCCAAATTAATAAAATCAGAAACGAAAAGGGAGAGATAACAACAGAAACTGAGGAAATTCAAAAAATCATCAGATCCTACTACAAAAACCTGTATTCAACACAACTAGAAAATCTTGAGGAAATGGACAATTTCCTTGACAGATACCAAGTACCAAAATTAAATCAGGATCAAATAGACCATCTAAACCGTCCTATAAGCCCTGAAGAAATAGAAGTTGTCATTGGAAGTCTTCCAACCAAAAAAAGCACAGGTCCAGATGGTTTTAGTGCAGAATTCTATCAGACCTTCAAAGAAGACCTAACACCAATACTCTTCAAACTGTTCCACAAAATAGAAACAGAAGGAACACTACCCAACTCGTTCTATGAAGCCACAATTACACTAATACCAAAAGCACACAAAGATCCGACAAAGAAAGAGAATCTCAGGCCAATCTCTCTTATGAATATCGATGCAAAAATACTCAATAAAATTCTTGCCAACCGAATCCAAGAACACATCAAAACGATCATTCACCACGATCAAGTAGGCTTCATCCCAGGGATGCAGGGATGGTTCAATATAAGGAAATCCATCAATGCAATCCACTACATAAACAATCTCAAAGAAAAAAACCACATGGTCATCTCATTAGATGCTGACATTTTTTTTTTTACCGAGCATTGATTCTAAGATAACTCAACTGAATTGAAATATCCTTTTTATGTGATTTATTTTGATCCATTTATACAACTGAGAAGTAACTTTTAAAATATAAACAGATTTGATCATGGATTCTTGATTGTATGTGATTAACTTTGTCTTTAAACATCTTTGTTCTAAAGTCTGCTGTTTTAACTTTAGTTTTGCCTTAACGTTCGAGATTCACAAGAACTTGAAGAGTAGAGACACGGCTTTGCTATGGCTAAGGTGGTTTTTTTGCTGTGTGTAGTGGGTAATCAGCTATTCTGCGTTTGACTAGTTGTGTATCAAACTTCTGAACTTCAGAAGCTCTTCTTAGACGTGGTTTTAGTGCCTTCTTATTTAGCTTTTTCTGTATGTAGCTGTGATTGTGTTAGCTATTATGTGCCACAGAAATTACCCATTGTAAGCAAGGAGGTGTAATGGAAAGAAAGTTGGCTTTGAATTTACACTCAGTTGGAAACAAATGTTGACACTGAATTAAGGACTAACTTAACCCAATAATCTAGTGTTTAGAAATATCATTATTTGTGGTATTATCTTGAATCCATTTTTTAAAAAAGATTGAGTAAATGAAGAAGTAAAAAAACAAGAAGGAATGCCCACTCTTTTGTTTTCCATATTTTTTCTAGCACTACAGCAGTTATTAAATAATAAAGTTTTTAATTTTTTGTTATTTTGTTTTTTAGTGATTTTTTTTTTAAATTTTTATCTTATTTTGTTTTGTTTTGTTTTTTCAAGACAGGATTCCTCTGTGTAGCCCCGGCTGTCCTAGAACTTGATCTGTAGACCAGGCTGGCCTCGAACTCAAGTGATCCATCTGTTTCTGCCTCCCAAATGCTGGGAGTCACCACCATCTGGGTGATTTTTTTTTTAAATTATAATATAATTACATAATTTCCCTCTTCCTTTTCCTCCCTCCAAACCCTTCCATGTGATCCCTGGCTCCCTTTCAAATTCATGACCTAGTTTTCTTTTTCTTTTTTTTTTTTATTTTCTAAGTTTTTTTTTTTATTTACATTCCAAATCATTTCCCCTTTCCCGTTTCCTCCCTCCCCGAAAGTCCCATAAGCCCCCTTCCCTCCCTCTTTTCTCCATTCAACCCCCTCTTGTTTCTCTGTCCTGGCGTTCCCCTACATCCAGTCTTTCCAGGACCAGGGGTCACTCTGAATGATATTTTCTAGTTCCATCCTTAAGAATCTTAAGATTCTTAAGAAATCTTAAGAAATTCTTAAGAAATCTTAAGAATTTCATGAATCCATTGTTTTTAATAGCTGAGTAGTATTCCATTGTGTAAATGTACCACATTTTCTGTATCCATTCCTCTGTTGAGGGACATCTGGGTTCTTTCCAGCTTCTGGCTATTATAAATAAGGCTGCTATGAACATAGCGGAGCATGTGTCCTTATTGCATGCAGGTAAAGCCTCTGGGTATATGCCCAGGAGTGGTATAGCCAGATCCTCCGGGAGTGTCATGCCCAGTTTTCTGAGGAACCACCAGACTGCTTTCCAGAGTGGTTGTACCAGCTTGCAATTCCACTAGCAGTGGAGGAGTGTTCCTCTTTCTCCACATCCTCGCCAACAACTGCTGTCTCCTGTGTTTTTGATCTTAGCCATCCTGACTGGTGTGAGATGGAATCTCAGGGTTGTTTTGATTTGCATTTCCCTAATGACTAAGGATGATGAACATCTATCTCTTTAGGTGCTTCTCAGCCATTAGATATTCTTCAGGTGAGAACTCTTTGTTTAGCTCTGTACCCCATTTTTTAATAGGGTTACTTGCCTCTCTGGAGTTTAACTTCTTGAGTTCTTTGTATATCTTGGATATTAGCCCTCTGTCGGATGTAGGGTTGGTAAAGATCATTTCCCAGTTAGTTGGTTGCCGCTTTGTCTTTTTGACAGTGTCTTTTGCCTTGCAAAAACTTTGTAATTTAATGAGGTCCCATTTGTCTATTCTTGATCTTAGAGCATAAGCTATTGGAGTTCTGTTCAGGAAATTCTCCCCTGTGCCTATATGTTCAAGGTTCTTCCCTAGTTTCCCTTCTATTAGTTGCAGTGTGTCTGGTTTTATGTGGAGATCCTTGATCCACTTGGAATTGAGCTTAGTGCAAGGAGATAAGAATGGGTCAACCTTACATCCGACAGAGGGCTAATATCCAAGATATACAAAGAACTCAAGAAGTTAAACTCCAGAGAGGCCAGTAACCCTATTAAAAAATGGGGTACAGAGCTACACAAAGAGTTCTCACCTGAAGAATATCTAATGGCCGAGAAGCACCTAAAGAGATGTTCATCATCCTTAGTCATTAGGGAAATGCAAATCAAAACAACCCTGAGATTCCATCTCACACCAGTCAGGATGGCTAAGATCAAAAACACAGGAGACAGCAGTTGTTGGCGAGGATGTGGAGAAAGAGGAACACTCCTCCACTGCTGGTGGAATTGCAGGCTGGTACAACCACTCTGGAAAGCAGTCTGGCGGCTCCTCAGAAAACTGGGCATGACACTTCCGGAGGATCCGGCTATACCACTCCTGGGCATATACCCAGAGACTTTACCTGCATGCAATAAGGACACATGCTCCACTATATTCATAGCAGCCTTATTTATAATAGCCAGAAGCTGGAAAGAACCCAGATGTCCCTCAACGGAGGAATGGATTCAGAAGATGTGGTATATTTACACAATGGAATACTACTCTGCAATTAAAAACAATGAATTCACGAAATTCCTAGGCAAATGGTCAGAACTTGAAAATATCATCCTTAGTGAGGTAACCCAATCACAAAAGATCACACATGGTATGAAGTCACTGATAAGGGGATATTGACCCAGAATCTCAGAATACCCTAGACACAATCAGCATATCAATAGATTTCTAAAAAGATGGAAGGAGAGACCCCTGGTCCTGGAAAGACTGGATGTAGGGGAACGCCAGGACAGAGTAATGAGAGGGGGTTGAACGGAGAAAAGAGGGAGGGAAGGGGGCTTATGGGACTTTCGGGGAGGGAGGAAACGGGAAAGGGGAAGTGATTTGGAATGTAAATTAAAAAAATAAAATAAAATAAAATTAAAAAAAGAATGGGTCAATTTGCATTCTTCTGCATGTTGACCTCCAGTTGAACCAGCACCATTTGTTGAAAAGGCTATCTTTATCTTTTGAAAAGGATGGTTTTAGCTCCTTTGTCAAAGATCAAGTGACCATAGGAGTGTGGATTCATTTCTGGGTCTTCAATTCTGTTCCATTGATCTACATGCCTGTCACTGTACCAATACCATATGGTTTTTAACACTATTGCTCTGTAGTACAACTTGAGGTCCGGGATATTGATTCCCCCACAGGTTCTTTTACTCTTGAGAATAGTTTTAGCTATTCTGGGTTTTCTGTTATTCCAGATGAATTTTTGAATTGCTCTTTCTAACTCTATGAAGAATTAATTGAGTTGGGATTTTGATGGGGATTGCATTGAATCTGTATATTACTTTTGGTAAGATGCTCATTTTTACTATATTAATCCTGCCAATCCATGAGCATGGCAGATTTTTCCATCTTCTGAGGTCTTCTTCAATTTCTTTCTTCAGAGACTTGAAGTTCTTGTCATACAGATCTTTCACTTGTTTGGTTAGAGTCACGCCAAGATACTTTATATGGTTTGTGGCTATCGTGAAGGGTATCATTTCTCTTACTTCTTTCTCAGCCTGCTTATCCTTTGAGTATAGGAAGGCTACTGACTTGCTTGAGTTGATTTTATATCTGGCCACTTTGCTGAAGTCGTTTATCAGCTGTAGGAGTTCTCTGGTGGAGTTCTTTGGGTCGCTTAAGTATACTATCATATCGTCTGCAAATAGTGATAGTTTGACTTCTTCCTTTCCAATTTGTATCCCTTTGACCTCTTTTTGTTGTCTAATTGCTCTAGCTAGAACTTCAAGTACTATATTGAAAAGATATGGAGAGAGAGGGCAGCCTTGTCTAGTCCCTGATTTTAGTGGGATTGCTTCAAGTTTCTCTCCATTTAGATTGATGCTGGCTACCGGTTTTCTGTAAATTGCTTTTACTATGTTTAGATATGGGCCTTGAATTCTTGATCTTTCCAAGACCTTTACCATGAAAGGATGCTGAATTTTGTCAAATGCTTTCTCAGCATCTAATGAGATGACCATGTGGTTTTTTTCTTTGAGATTGTTTATATAGTGGATTACATTGATGGATTTCCTTATATTGAACCATCCCTGCATCCCTGGGATGAAGCCTACTTGATCGTAGTGAATGATCGTTTTGATGTGTTCTTGGATTCGGTTGGCAAGAATTTTATTGAGTATTTTTGCATCGATATTCATAAGAGAGATTGGCCTGAGATTCTCTTTCTTTGTCGGATCTTTGTGTGCTTTTGGTATTAGTGTAATTGTGGCTTCATAGACGAGTTGGGTACTGTTCCTTCTGTTTCTATTTTGTGGAACAGTTTGAAGAGTATTGATGTTAGGTGTTCTTTAAAGGTCTGATAGAATTCTGTACAAAAACCATCTGGACCTGTGCTTTTTTTGGTTGGAAGACTTCCAATGACAACCTCTATTTCTTCAGGGGTTATAGGACGGTTTAGATGGTCTATTTGATCCTGATTTAATTTTGGTATTTGGTATCTGTCAAGGAAATTGTCCATTTCCTCAAGATTTTCTAGTTGTGTTGAATACAGGTTTTTGTAGTAGGATCTGATGATTTTTTGAATTTCCTCAGTTTCTGTTGTTATCTCTCCCTTTTCGTTTCTGATTTTATTAATTTGGATACTATCTCTGTACCCTTTGGTTAGTCTGGCTAAGGGCTTATCTAGTTGATTTTCTCAAAGAACCAACTCCTCGTTTTGTTCATTCTTTGTATGGTTTTATTTGTTTCTACTTGATTGATTTCAGCCCTGAGTTTGATGATTTCCTGCCTTCTACTCCTCTTTGGTGTATTTGCTTCTTTTTGTTCCAGGGCTTTCAGGTGTGCCATTAAGCTGTTAGTGTATGCTGTCTCCCATTTCTTTTTGGCGGCACTCAGGGCTATAAATTTTCCTCTTAGCACTGCTTTCATTGTGTCCCATAAATTAGGGTATGTTGTGCCTTCATTTTCATTAACTTTCAAAAAGTCTTTGATCTCTTTCTTTATTTCCACCTTGACCAAGTTATCATTGAGTAGAGCATTGTTCAGCCTCCATGTGTACGTGGGTTTTCTTTTGTTTTTGTTGCCATTGAAGATCACCCTTATTCCATAGTGATCTGATAGGAGGCATGGGATTAGTTCTATCTTCTTATATCTGTTGAGGTCTGATTTGTGACCAATTATATGGTCAATTTTGGAGAAGGTACCATGAGGAGCTGAGAAGAAGGTGTATTCTTTAGCTCTAGGATGAAATGTTCTATATATATCTGTTAGTTCCATTTGGTCCAAGGCTTCAATTAGATTCACTGTGTCCCTGTTTAGTTAGTTTCTGCTTTCCTGAACGATCCATTTCAGAGAGCGGGGTGTTGAAGTCACCCACTATTATTGTGTGCAGTGCGATGTGTGCTTTGAGCTTTAATAAAGTTTCTTTTACGAATGAGGGTGCCCTTGCATTTGGAGCATAGATATTCAGAATTGAGAGTTCTTGATGGTGGATTTTTCCCTTGATCAGTATGTAGTGTCCTTCTGTGTCTTTTTTGATGACTTTAGGTTGAAAATCAATTTTATCTGATATTAGGATGGCTACTCCACCTCGTTTCTTGGGGCCATTTGCTTGTAAAATTGTTTTCCAGCCTTTTACTCTGAGGTAGTGTTTGTCTTTGACACTGAGGTGTTTTTCCTGCATGCAGCAAAATGCTGGGTCCTGTTTACGTATCCAGTCTGCTAGTCTATGTCTTTTAATTGGGGAATTGAGACTATTGATTTTAAGAGAGATTAAGGCATAGTGATTATTGCCATCTGCCATTCTTGACGCTATCTTTATGTTTGAGTGGTTATCTACTTTTGGGTTTGATTCAAGAAGGTTATTATCTCATTTTTTCCAGGGTGTTGTTTCTCTCCCTGTATTGGAGGTTTCCACCTATTATCCGTTGCAGGGCTGGATTTGTGGAAAGATATTGTGAAAATTTGGTTTTATCATGGAATATCTTGGTCTCTCCATCTATGGTGATTGAGAGTTTTGCTGGGTATAGTAGTCTAGGCTGGCATTTGTGCTCTCTTAGAGTCTGCATGAGATCTGCCCAGGATCTTCTGGCTTTCATAGTCTCTGGTGAGAAGTCTGATGTGATTCGGATAGGTCTTCCTTTGTATGTTACTTGGCCCTTTTCTCTTACTGCTTTTAATATTCTTTCTTTTTTTAGAACATTTGGTGTTTTGGTTATTATGTGACGGGAGGTATTTCTGTTCTAGTCCAGTCTGTTTGGAGTTCTGTAGGCTTCTTGTACGTTCATCGGCATCTCTCTCTTTAGGTTAGGGAAGTTTTCCTCCATAATTTTGTTGAAGATGTTTACTGGCCCTTTAAGTTGCAAATCTTCACTCTCATCTATACCTGTAATCCTTAGGTTTGGTCTTCTCATTGTGTCCTGGATTTCCTGGATGTTTTGGGTTACACGTTTTTTGCATTTTTCATTTTCTTTGACTGTTGAGTCGATGCTTTCTATGGTATCTTCAGCACCTGAGATTCTTTTTTACATCTCTTGTATTCTATTGTTGATGTTTGTATCTATGACTCCTGATTTCTTCCCAAGGTTTTCTATCTCCAAAGTTGTCTCCCTTTGTGATTTCTTAGTTGTCTCTACTTCCTTTTATAGTTCCTGGATGGATTTGCTGAGATCCTTCACTTGTTTGTTTGTATTTTCCTGTATTTCTTTAAGGTATTTTTGCATTACCTCTTTCAGGATTTCTGCCTGTTGACCCACGTTCTCCTGCACTTCTCTGAGTGATTTTTGTGTTTCCTCCTCATGGGAATCCATCTGTTGATCCATCGTCTCCTGCATTTCTTTAAGCAGTTCTCGTGTTTCCTTTGTAAGGGCATCTATCCGTTGATTCATTTCTTTAAGCAATTTTTGTGTTGCCTCCTTATGGGCATCCGTCTGTTGACCCATATTCTTCTGCATTTCTTTATGCAATTTTTGTGATTCCTTTGTGAGTGCATCTACCCGTTGATTCATCTCGTTAAGCGATTTTTGTGTTGTCTCCTTGTGCGCCTCCATCTTTTGATCCATATTCTCCTGCATTTCTCTAAGCGATTTTTGTGTTTCCTTTGTAAGGGCTTCTAACCGTTGATTCATGGTCTCCTGTAATTCTTTATTAGATTTATTTGTGTCCTTCTTGTGATCCTCTAATAGCATCATGAGAAGTGATTTTAAATCCAGATCTTGTCTTTCGGGTGTGGTGGGGTATCCAGGACTTGCTGCTGTTGGAGAGTTGGGTTCGGATGGTGCCATATTACTTTGATTTCTGTTAGTAACTTTCCTACGTTTGCCTTTTGCCATCTGGTTACCTCTGATGTTAGTTGGTCCTGCTGTCACTGGCTGTTGGTTGGACCTCCTATGAGCCTGCAAAGCTATTTCTGCCCGCCCACCCCCGCCCCCCCCCCCCCCCCCGGTTTACCAGGATTCCCCTGGCACAGATTTCTGGGGCCTGCCCTGCTCCTGAGTGATTTTGGAGCCCTGATGTGCCTTGCCCCAAGTGATGTTATATTGGGGAGTCCTTGCACATCCAAAGGCTCAGCGTAGTGGATTCCTGGAGCAGAAGTCACCAAAGGGAGGCTGGTAGGCTCCTGCCCTGTGCAGGGGTGTGTGATCTCTCCTGGGGGGGGAGGGGGCGTCCCTCTGCCAGGCAGAAGTCCCACAGCAGAGCTGGCACGCTGGTTACTGCAGATCTGCCCAGCTCTTGGGAGCCACGTATACACAAGCCGCCCGAGACCCAAGCAATATTATGCCTGTCTGTCTCTGAGCCTGGCAGTCCCAACTTCCGGCCACTGGAGCAAAGATGGCGGAGTGCACTCTGCACTCTCTCCGTGGCGCTGCTCACCCTGCAGAGGCGATGGCCTACAGCAGATCTGGCACCCAGACGACGACAGCGCTGTCCCGTTCTTGGGAGCAGGCGGAAGCCCCAACAGGCCGTGTCCCAAGCGATGTTATATTGGGGAGAACCTGGGTACCTGTCTCTTCAGTGCAGTCGATACCGGAACAGAGGTCGCGGAAGGGAAGCTGGTAGGCTCCCGCCCAGTGCGGGGTCCCTCTGCCAGGCAGAAGTCCCACAGCAGAGCTGGCGCGCTGGTTACTGCAGATCAGCCCAGCACTTGGGAGCCACATACACGCAAGCTGCCCGAGACCCAAGCGATATTATGCCTGTCTGTCTCCGAGCCTGGCAGTCCCAACTTCCAGGCCACTGGAGCAAAGATGGCTGACCTATTTTTCTTTAATTCTTGTTATATATATTTGTATATTCTTAAATACATAAATGAGACCTGTTCCTCTGTATAATGTTACTTGTCTGTATGTGGCCTGATGATTTGGTATTGAATAACCAATTGGTGTGTATTCCCTAAGGAAGACTCAGCATTCCTTAGTGTCCTCCAGGTCTATGGTTACAATCCTGTTCATATTAGAATTGCCTATGGGTGTCATTGTGTTCAGCTCATGCTTAGGCAGCAAACTGTGCTTCTCTGGCTCCAACCATCTTTCAGTCTCCTCTTTGTAGTATTCCCTGAGCCTTAGGAGCAGTGGCTGTGCTGTAGATGTGTCGGTTAGAACTGGTCTCTTTGAGTAATTGCAGTTTCTGTAAAGGTCTGGCTGTTGCAAAGAGATGTTTCCTTGATGAAGGGTGAAAACTTGTTTTAAGAACAAAAGGTGCATCCTAGGTTGATGTTATAGTATTCTCCTTTGTATTCACTTCCTGCCAGATGAGCACTGGGTGTTCCCTTTTGGAATGTTTCTGTTACTAAGTCCTGCACTGAGCAAACTCCCTAGTCATTCTTTTCACCAGTTCCAGACAATCACAGTTTTGTCACTCTGCCCGCTTCAAGCTGAGCGATGTTTTACCTGACAGCTCAGTTTTGAGACAATTCATTCTAATAGGGTTACTTTGAACATTTCACAACGACTGTTACATAACATCTCAACTAGGGACTTCTAGATAGAGTGCTGTTTATAATGGTTAGTGGATTTAAATTTTTAAAGAAATTGTCAAGCACATAAGTAGACTTTAAGATGACATTCTGGAAATTTCAGAATATAGTCTATGCTCTGTCAAAGATGTTCACAGATACTAAGTTAATTTTTTTAACTTACTCTTTTCCCTTTGCTACATTTTGTAAAGATTTACTTAGCTTATAATTTTCTCGATTTGGAAGTGTGTGGGAGTTTAAGGTGAGTACAGTGTCAAGGCATACATTGAAAAAAGATCTTTCAGTATTAAGAACAGGTAATACTGCCTTGAAAATATTTTTAAATCTTTGTTTAAAGGACCCTCCAGATCATCACCATTGATGTTCAGAGTTTGTACGTATTGCCATTGTAAGGGCATTATGGTACTTGTAACTTCAAAATATTTTGGCATGAACAGATTTTATTTTGTAGGAATAATTAATTCAAAATGAAAATTTAGTGTTGAAAAATCTGAGTTATATTTTAATTTTTCTTAGTAAAATAAGTAATTTTGCCTATGAATTAATCTACCTAATAGAGCCTTCTGAAGCCAGCATTATTTGATAGCAGTATGTAGTCTCCCCTCTCCTTGGCTTCCTGTCAGTATGCATCATCTCTACCAGAATTATGTCTTTTTTTAAAAGTGTGTTAGTTGTGAACGTATGTTTTTTTAAATATGCTTTTAAAAAGAAGCAAACATTATCAACCTCTCAACTAGAGCAATGCAACATAATCATTGTACTATCTTATTGCTTACTATCTTATCACATGATTTTGTCTGTCTTATCTCTTCCTCATCACCCTTTCTTTCTTTTGGGAGTTAATTGGGTAATTTTTAGAATATTATTTAAAATCCCCCATCAGTACCTCAGCTAAGATTATCTGTATTGTTGTGAACAGTTATTTAGGAATTATTGTCTTCTACCTTAACTTCCCAATCTTTTTAAAGCATTTGCTTACAATCTATAGAAATTTAAAAATGCTGCTTGCCTTAGCTCACTTCATCCATTACGTTAAAATTGTCATATGGATTTCACCTGCAAAGACCATGCCAAGATGTTCAGCTTTTGCATTGAATTTAATATTGAAGAATTAAGAAAAACTAGTTTTAGTTCTTCTGTTGGGCACTGTGGTGCATCTCACTCCGAAGGTGTTCCATCTGCTGTACCTTATCTTTGTTCCACATGAGTTCTCTCTGCCACCTGCTGCTGACATGTTGCCATCTTTATTGCAGGGTGTTTTTGATGACAATGGAGTTGCTGTTGGCAGCTGCAGAGGCTCTAGTTTTTGATGATTTCTTCTTAAGACTGTTTTTAGGGAAAATTCAACCTCGCTTTCCATATCTTGGGCACTCCCAGCACATGTCGGTGTAGTTGTTATTGCCATAGCATATTCTACAGAGTCTTTTCTGCACATGTAGTACTTGGAGATCTCCCAAAGATTTGGGTATAGTTCTCCCTTTTTGAGGGACTAAAGAGAAAGCCAAAGGACACATTTGTACTCTATAGGCTGGCTGACTGTCAACAAAGGTGCAAAGACAATTCAGTAGAGAAGGTAATCCTGTAGCCATCAGTCATTCTTAAGCCACCAGTGTTGATTCAGATCTTACTGCATATATAAAACTTTGTGTCTTAGACTTAAATATTTCTGTGACTAGAAGGAAACACAGGACTTGGCCTTTGTGACCATGGGCTAGTGCATGATTTTTTTAACTACAACAACAAAGAAAGTATTTATAAATTAGACCTTACCAAATCAAAAATATCTCATTTTTACAAAATATTAATGAACACAAAAATGGAAGAAAATGATTGCCAGAAACATAATGACAAAGTGCTGTGTCCAGAATATGCTAAAGATCCAAGATTCCATCTTAAAACACCAGCTACATACTATTAAAAATAGGCAGATTTTATCAGTATTTAATTCAAGAAGATAGAGATGGAAATAATACATAAAAAGATGTCCATCATCATTAGTCAGTAGGAAAACAATGTAAAACTACCATGAAATATCCTATGTCCTCTAAAATGTCTAAAATGAAAAGAACTGACAAAAAGATTGGCAAGAATGTGGACCAGCTGGGCTCTGGTGCCCACCACTACGGGTGGGGAACACTTAGCCAGTTTCTTAAAAATCTACATATGCTGCTGTCTGTGACCTGGTCATCCCACTGCTGGTATGTAGGCAGAGAAATGGAAGCATGTATCTAGATTTCTGTGTAGAAGAATACCTGTGATGTAGGAGTCAAAACTACAAACCACCCAGCCTCTAGGTGGTTGAAGTCTGTATGTAAACAACACTACCATTTGAACAGACATGTCGCTACTGCGCAGTGTGGATGCACTACTATCCCCTGGCTTCCAGTTCAGCACCTCACTTGTGTCACACATGTAGGGTTCTTGTTGTGTCTTTGATTCTGGTATAACCAGTTTCTCAGTAGCACAGTCCAAATTACACCATGGTAACAAGCAACTCCAAGTCCAAATCTCAGTGATGTAAAATACACTCTTTTTTCCTTAAGAACTGCATTTTCTTTGTTCCTTTTTAGTTCATTCTGAGGCCCAGGCTGGTGAAGGAGTCTGTGAAGTACTGCTGGTTGCTGTGAGTGCTAAATAATTTAGAGTTCCCTAAAATATAGGCACTGGGGTGGATCTTCAAGCCAGCTCTAGATTTCTCCAAAATATAGGCACTGGAGTTGATCTTCAAGCTGGCCCACGCCTTTGTTTTTATTAGTGTTTGTTGACTTTCTTCTCATCTAGCATGTGTTGAAATCTTTAAATGACAGCAAAAGCTGTAGTTTTTATAATCCTTGATACAATAATATATGCAAAGTGCCTTTTAGGTTCTATTTACTGTATAAATGCTTTTTAGGTAGGAGCCATCTCCCTGAAGTTGTGAAGGAGACTGAGATGCAGAGAGGAAGAGTCGGCAATGGGTGTACGGATAGAATTGAACTGTAATGGACCCTGAGAGCCTGTCTTAATACTTTTGTGGCAACTGGAGAAAACTTAAGGTACCATTTCATTTACCTTTTTAAACATTTTTTCACTCTCTTCAACAGGCAGTGTAAAAGAGGTGTCTCATATTTCCTGTTGCCAGTGGCTGGAACACAATGGATCACACAGGAGCCATAGACACAGAGGAAGAGCTGGGGCCTCCAGCCCACCTTGCGCCCAGTCCCCAAAGCGAGGCTGTGGCTCACGAATTCCAGGAGCTGTCTCTACAGTCCAGCCAGCACTTACCCACTCTGAATGAACGGAAAAATGGTGAGTTCAGCTGCATGTGGGACTCTGATTTAGACGGTCACCCTTTTAGTAGGTGTAGATAATCCAGTTTGTGACTCAGTTATACTTGGCAAGCCCCGTAAGCGATGTTTTCCCTGAGACAGGGCAGGATTTCACTTCTCATGAATTTCTTTGACCACGTCACCAACAACTGTCTTTATTCACAGTACTACATTAAAAGTCAGCCTTAGATTAGCCTATCTTGGACTGGGAAGATCTCTTACTGGAAAGGCATTGTGAAGTTGCTGATACCAGAGAAGTGGGTGTTGACCATGACTGCCGCCTTCTTTTTACCATCTCTAGTGTTTTGGACCTTAATTTCAGAGTGGTAAGAGCCCACTCAGTGCAAGCAAGACCTTCTTGAGTGATTTTATACTAATGAGCACAAGGTGAGCTCGATTCTTTTTGGAGTTATTTCATTCTTGTATACAGAATGAATATTTTCTAACCAGTCCTTTTCAGTGTGGTAGATTCTTATTGATGACAGAGGCATCCCAGAGTCCTCAAAACACAAACTAATGAGTAAAGACAGACTAGACATACTTAATTCTAATACAGTGTAGTGCACTTCAAACATAAACACAGTGTGGTATTCAAAGAGCACTTTGACCATACTCAAGGAAAACCCAGAACTTCACATGGGTTTGCCTTGTTGGCAGAGGCCTCATGCCTTTACCTTTAAAAATAAAATGGTTTTCTTACAGAATGCTTTCCATTAAGTTTCTAGGGCCTGAATATGTCCCAGAATCTGGGCTTTCCTTACCAAGAGCAGAGCACTGTATAGTCCTTCAGGACAGGGTTTTGCATGAACTTCCTGTGCCTTCTTTAAGTGTCATGTACCTTTGTGTCCTGAATCTTACTGTTAAGTTCTGTCCTTGGTCATCTTAGCTTAAGCAACACACACAGACTCAGTTCTGTAAGATTGCTTTTAGGCATTCTGCCTCCAAGAGCCTGGCTTTACTATGAACAATAGCTGAGACAAATATATTAAATCAGAAATGAGTAAATATAATCAAGTTGCAATGCACTCCTGGACCACTTCCTGTCCCAGGGATTTGAGTAGTATTTGGTATAAAATCAGAAGGTCAAACGCCTCACAAACTGGCAGTGTATAGCAGAGGAGGGAATGCATACAAAGTGGGTATTCCTTGGACATGTAGTCCATGTAGAGACCATGTTCTCTCACAGATGCTCTTGTACATGTCTGAGTGTAAGATGGATGCATGGATAGAACAGGTTCTCCTTAGACAATCATTTTGTTATTTTGGTGCTAGGGACTGAACCCAAGCACTCTACCACAGAAGACAGCTCCTTCCTGCACATGTCATTAGGGAGGTAGATGAAAGGTAGAGGGTTTAAGATAAGATAGCTATATTTTATGAAATAGTGCAATCATTTATAGAAATATTTCTGTTTCCCTTGTGCTGATTTCCAAGGTTCATCTTTGTTTCTGTCACTCTAAATTCTAGCAGCTTTTAAGTTACCCGTGTGGTCTGACACAGAAGCTTTCATGCTAGACTTTAAGTAGCAGTCGGGCTGTTTACTCCAACCATTGTCTCCTATCACCTTTGTGATGCAATGATTTATGTTTGATTAATCACTGTTTATAGTCTTACATAGATGTGTCCTTTGTTTGAGAATAAAGTCACTACGTGTTCTTTTCTCAAGCCAGATGTGTATTGTTTAGCTGTTCTGACTACACAGGAAGCTTATGCTGGCTTCCAGTCTGTCTTAGGCCTGCTTGCTTGTTTCCTAGATCAGCTAATTTTACTAGTGTCCTTTGTGAGAGAAAAATGTTTGACTATTTTAAAGAATAGTTTTGAAACACTTTTTTGTAGCAACAGTATTGTACTTTATAGCTTGGAAATAAATATTGATTTTTTTTCTTCCATTATAATTATAGTGATTCTATAAATATAAATTTATTTTTAAGTGAAGTTGGCTTTTTAGCCAATGTGTTTTCCCCAAAAGTAATTTAGTGTAAGTTCAGTGTTAAGCCATGAAAGAGCATCTCACAGTGAAATACCTTCTAAAGATTCAAACAGGAGGTAACTCCCTTTTCTTTTCTAAGATGACTGCAAGAAATTTGAAACATCTACCTGCTTTACATATACATTCCAAGGTGTGAAAATGATCCTTGTGTACAAGCTACCAGAAATGCAGGTTTTTAGGGAGATTCTGGTCAGGGGATACAAATCTGAGTCAGGAGAAGTAAGTTAGAGCAGTGTACTAACTGTGGGTAATGACATACTGGCATTCCTGGATAGTTGTGAGAGTCAAATCTGTATCCTCACCCCAAATGTAGTGTGATTCAAGGCTTTATTTAGCCACCTCATAGAGTGTGCATGTTTCAATTGCACATAGATACTATAACTAACATTTTGTCCAATTAAAACAGATTAAAATGTTAAATAAAAAGAAAACTGTTTTGAGCATGTATGTATGTATGTATGTAAAATAAGAAAGATAGGTGATAGACCTCACTTGCTTTCTTTGATGTTTTAATGTATGTCATTCATATTTTTAGGTCTTCCTAATGTTATGTTTAAATTATATCAAAATGTAGGCATTAGTCTCAAAATCACTTACAAAGTATTATGGAACAAAAAAATGTGTCCCTGCTTGTGTGGTTTGGTTTGGTTTGGTTTGGTTTGGTTTTTGTTTTGTTTTTTGGGTTTTTGTTTTTTTTTTTTTGTTTTTGTTTTTGTTTTTCGAGACAGGGTTTCTCTGTGTAGCCCTGGCTGTTCTGGAACTCACTTTGTAGACCAGGCTGGCCTCGAACTCAGAAATCCGCCTGCCTCTGCCTCCCAAGTGTGCCAGGCATGCGCCACCACTGCCCGGCTCCTGCTTGTGTGTTTTGTTGTTATTTCTAGGCAATTGAACTTTTCTCACTGGTGCTGAGTTCTTTTCTGTTGGATATATTGTAGGTGTTTAAGTCTGTGATTAGTGAGTAGAAGGATCACATCATTGTAGCCTATGTTGCTAAAATTCTACCCAGTAACATCTCAATAAGGCAATCACTTAGGCAGTCAGTTTTTCCAAATGAGCCCTATAAAGGATATAATGTGCAGTGTTTCTTAATAAAAACAGTCTATCCACAGGAACACTGAGCTTCATTCTGACTTAGTACACAGTAGTTAGCCCCATCTTGTTTCCATATTTATGTTGGCCTTTAGTATTCAATGGGAAAAGCTCAGGTGGAGGACAGTTTAGGTAGATGCCACATTTCCAAAAGAGTTGTAGCCAGCCCTTTCCTGCGTCCACACTCAAGGAGAGTGCTACTCTGGCGGACACTGTTGTGAGGTTGTTTGCAGGAAAGGAAAGCAGGACAGATGCAGAACTATCAGGCATTGCCAGCATTCCTGCAGAGAAGCTAATGTAGCTGCTATGATAAAGAGCTGCTTGGTGTCTCACACTCTCCAGAGTATCTTGGGTATTTCAGTGAGTGGGACTCTCACTTGACACAGCCTCAGGCTCGACATCAGTAATACCTATCCAGTGGTAGTGAAGTCAGTGCCTGCCATCTGCCTATCCTGAAAGGCTTTTGACTGTGGCCTCTCACCTCTGTCTGATTCACCCGATGTCATCAGAAACTTTTACTGTGAAATGGCGTGTGTGGGGTCCCAGGAAGGACACATCTCTTTTCAAATACTCAGATCAGTGATTACCATGGTTAGGGACTTGAGCTTATAGCCTCACCTGAATTTTTTTCCTGAGATGTTTTCCCTCTTATATTACATTTATACAGTGAATAACTTAGACTCTTTCTTGCCTTGTCAAGAAAATGACCTTTCCAAAAGAGTAAGTGACGTACTCAAGAGTTGGTTACACACAAGGAAACAAGAGAGTCCTTGGCTTTGGACTCAGCACAGGGCTTTATCTAGCCACATACAGTCAGGGAACTTTCCAGACTGCGGCCCTGAGCCAAGGGCAGACACCTTAGTGAATAACAACTTCTGTTCACAACTGCTCTGTTCTTTCCATTTTTGAGAACATTTCCCCACCCCTCATTAGCCTGCTAGTTTAGGTGTTTGGAAATGTACAAACATAATAAATATTGTTCTTGGGCAAACTCTGCTTCATGGACTGCATACGAGCTGGTGAGGTGGAGTGGAGAGGGGAGGGCATGGGGAGGGGAGGGCACGGAGAAGGGATGGTTGGAGAGGGGAGGGCATGGAGAGGGGAGGGATGGAGAGGGGAGGGGGTGGAGAGGTGAGGGATGGAGAGGTAGGGGATGGAGAGGGGAGGGCATGGAGAGGTGAGGGATGGAGAGGTGGGGGATGGAGAGGTGGGGCATGGAGAGGGGAGGGCACGGAGAAGGGATGGTTGGAGAGGGGAGGGATGAAGAGGTGAGGGATGGAGAGGTGAGGGATGGAGAGGTGGGGCATGGAGAGGTGAGGGATGGAGAGGTGCGGGATAGAGGGGTGAGAGGATGGAGAGGGGAGGGATGGAGAGGGGAGGGATGGAGAGGTGGGGGATGGAGAGGGGAGGGCATGGAGAGGTGAGGGATGGAGAGGTGGGGGATGGAGAGGGGAGGGCATGGAGAGGGGAGGGCATGGAGAGGTGGGGCATGGAGAGGGGAGGGGATGGAGAGGGGAGGGGATGGAGAGGGGAGGGGATGGAGAGGGGTGGATGGGGAGGTAAGAGATGGAGAGTGGAGGGGATGGAGAGGGGTGGATGGAGAGGTAAGAGATGGAGAGGGGAGGGATGGAGAGGTGAGGGGATGGAGAGGGGAGGGAATGGAGAGGGGAGGGCATGGAGAGGTGGGGCATGGAGAGGTGGGGCATGGAGAGGGGAGGGGGTGGCCAGTGTTGTCTCTGGAGTGGACAGACAGCAGTGGACCATTTGCTGTCAAACTCCCCTGCTTGCTTTCCTGTTGGCACTTTAGGCCATTGCTAAACACTGTGGCTAGGTTTGATTGTTTTTCTCCAGAAGTTAGACTAAGAAAAGAAATTGTATGTATTTATATATTTCATATTCAAGTTTTTAATTTTTGTAGTCACCTTTTAGGACTTAGACTAAACACAAATATAAAGTTCAAAAACAAATTCTAGATTGACACCTGCAAATGAAATTCTTCACTGGTTGTGACAGAAGATGGTGCTTGTGAACAGTTTGTCTTCTGAGTCCTTCAGAATGAAAATGAAGCCTTATAAGCCCCTAGTGCTGAGGTATTCTTTTTCATAATGGCTTTATAGTTTCCTATTGAACAACTTGTTTTGTTTCACAATGCCTATAATTACCTATAACCTGTCTGCTCTCTTCTGCTCTGGGTTTCTTATTCAGACAGTTGTTGTTAGTAAGGATCTAGTTTATTTCAATTCATTGGGAATACACCCTAGTAGCATATGCTGGTGGGAGGGCAGCAGGAGGGTACCTCTTCCACACCTCTGAGGTGGGTGTGAATCTGATCTGGTGCAGCAGGTAGACAGCCACAATGCTCATAATACTCATACGTATGAGCTTTATGGCTGGCCGGTACCCACAGTTTCAAAGGTACATCCTTAGGGCTACAGACCACCCCTGCAACATTGCATAGAGTCAATCGTTCGGAGTTTTAAATGGTGTCTCTTAAAGAAATGACCTTGGAACATCAGCGATTATTATATGTACCGAAAAGGTGACTAAGAGAATAGTGTAATTAGCAATTTAGTTTAAGGTGACATTGAAATTATACCATCATAACATATACAAATGCCTAACCTGAATACTTTAAAAGGCTTTTTTTCTAGATACTAGATTCAAAAAGTATGGTTTTTTTTACGTAAATGAGATGGTTTTCTTAAAATTATAATCTACTATATGTTTTATTAGACATTGGGACTGGTGAATAATGAACTAATTTGTAAAGTAAGAATTGCAATCCCTCAGAGAGCATCAAGAAAGAGAAAAGAGATATTAGAAACCTGTATTCTGCACTACCTATAAAGAGCCTGTTTAAATAGAGGGAGGATATTGGGGAAACATGAATGTTTTGTTCAGTGTCATCCAGCTTATACTTTAAGATCAATAAAGCAGTACTTTTGTAACAGAAAGCAGCAAGAAGAACAATGGATTGGATCTCTCTGTCTGTCTGTCTCTCTCCTCTCTCTCTCTCTCTCTCTCTCTCTCTCTCTCACCCCCTCCCTCTCTCTCCTCTCTCTCTCTCTCCCTCCCTCCCTCCCTCTCTCTCTCCTCTCTCCTCTCTCTCTCTCCCCCCTCTCTCTCTCTCCCTCCCTCCCTCCCCCCCCTCTCTCTCCCCTCTCTTCTCTCTCTCTCTCTCTCTCTCCCTCCCTCCCTCCCTCCCTCCCTCCCTCCCTCTCTCTCTCTCCTCTCTCTCTCTCTCTCCCTCCCTCCCTCCCTCCCTGGTTTGTAGTTAATGATCACATAAACTAAGAAGCAGTAACACCCAGTGTTTTCTAACTCCGTTAACCATACTCTTGGCTCTCCTGCCTCACTGCTGCCCTCACTGTTATTAACAGGAAGTATAGTCTTTGGGGAGTCAGGACTGCAGCTTCCTCTGCCGGCTCAGTCTGTGAGCACAGGTAAGTCTGAGAAGCAATCTGTCACAGCACACCCATCCCAGTGTCTGTCTGCAGCTTCAGCCATTGTTCCCTCTGGCTGCCTTTCCCATCACATCACGTGCTCCTCTACCTCATTCTCGTTGCTGTCTTGTCTTCTTCATCAGGCAGCACAACCATCAGTATGCTCCCATGTCAGCCAGCTGATGACTCTTCCACAGAGCCAGAGTAGTCACGTGTGCTGTTATTAAACATATATATGAGCTCTTTGTTGTCAAATGCTCCTCATTGTCAAAAGGAAAGAGAAATTGACTTGAAGGATGTTATTCTTAATATAATGGGTCTATCTTAGAATACACAGCATTCTTTTCCTGTGGTTCTCAGAAGTCGGGATGAAGTATGTGTTAATGTGCTGATGGGGGGCATCATGTCAAGTTTAAAAGGCACTATTTCACCTCTTTTTAAAAGCCCAAATGATCAATGTCTTTTCTTGTCATGTATGTTACTATTTTCATTGAGAAAGTGCTAATATCTGTATTTACCGTCTTAAGATGTTGCTGTGTGATCCTTGTGTTTAATAGGACATAATAAAAAAAAAAGCAAGAAGTCTCATATGCCACTAGTCTTGGGTTTCCTGCAGACTGTATTTAGAACCTGCTAGGTGTTTGAGTGGTTGACAAGCTGTAGACTGGGAAGTTGATAGCAACAAAATTAGAATACTACCTGGAATAGAAGCCTCCTCCTGACAGGGCAGCAGTGCTGCTTGACCAGTTAGCCAACACCTCTCATGGTGTGGGAACTGGCACTTTGAGGATAGGTATAAAGATACTTTTACTTTTACATTTATTTATTTATGTGTATGAGTGTGTACACACATACACTTATGCCGTGTAAAGGCAGCATGGTTCTTTCCCTCCACCGTCTGTCTCATCATATGGATTCTGAGGATTGAACTCAGGCCATCAGATTTGGCAGCAAATGTCTTGACTAGCTGAGCCATCCCACTGGCCACTGAAAGATATTTTTAAAAAGTATTATTAGCAAACAGCATTGAGATGACTGTTGTGTGCCTTGCCCTAAAATAATTCTTAGATTCCTAGCCTCTAATACAAGGTCAACAATTCTGAATGCAGCATTTCTGTGAAAGCAGTTCCCCTGACCGTATACAAACAAGCAGTGTAGAGGTGATTCTCGCCGGACACTCAGGGTGCATTGTAAGCTCTCCGTATTCATGCTTAACGAGCAGGAGCCTCCAAGGAGCAGCACACAGGGTGGTTAGGACAGAGCCCCACAGCAGCAGCGGGGCAGCCCCTAGAGACACCTTTACCTCCTGGGCATTGTCCTCCCTCTGCTGCTTCCCTCCTGCACACTGGAGGCCACACCTACGTCCTCCCTGTAGATCAATTTGACCAGAGAGTAGGTAACTTTGTAGTGTTTAGAACAGTGCAGAATGAGTGTTGATACTTAAAGAATCTGGTATCTTTGTCTATGACAAAGGCATATCAATTTTATAGGTTTCTCCCAATGATGTTGGGTTTGTTTTGTTTTTTAATAGTCCCAGTAATTTTTGCTTCCTGTTTCCACAATGACTTCTTTTTAAAGAAACTAAAATGGCACCCAGCTTCTTCCTGCCACTCATACACCTTCACAACACTGACAGGCAGCTTATGATTCCTGAGAGGGCAAAAGTAATGGGCACAGGTTTCCCAGGAAGCAATCTCTCGTGGGTCCTGCCAGTTCCCACAGCCCTAGCATTCCCTGGGCATCAGTCAGTGTCTACAAGGAAGGATTTTCAGATTGTAAAGCATGTGAAAATACAAACAGGCCAACATTTGGGCTCTCTAGGGACCCTGCCCTCCAAAACAAACCCCAAGCTGACATTTTCACAGGCTACTTGCAGGAGTTCCAGTAGGGCAGGTCCAGTCATCAAGCTCCTGAACAGACCCCCTCCATCACCCAAGGCTGGAGTACATCTGCTCTCCCTCCTGTGTTCTTATTCTGAGGAGATTAAATCAGTAGATGTGGCTACTGAGATACAAGGGCCTGTGATGTGGATGATAACTGCTGGGCAGAAGACATTCGGTATTCTAAAGTAATAAAATAGCTGTTTGTAATGTTTAAGGAGGTTTCGTCTTCTAGGTCATCATCTAAACTTTTTTTTATGTCAGTTACAGGAAATCTCTGGCATAATCACATCTCTATTGTTTTTGTTATGACTTGATTTAGTTTTTTCTATTTAACAAAGAAATTAGATTAGGTTCAGAAATGACTCGTTAAAAAATAAACATGGATATTAAGAACATGTTTATATTGCTATGACTTGTTTCCCACTGATTTTGACATGCACAAAAGTAGAAATACTTGCAGTGACTTAGAATGTTCTTCTGAGACATCTTTCAGTGATAGTACCTGTTTTGCCTGAAACTTTGAGTTCAGGTAATGGAGCTGTAAATTGGTTTTATTTGGATCCCTTTCAATACTATATTGTGTACTAATATACTTTTCTTTTTAGCATTTTATATGTATATGTTTCTATATAAAATAACTTTATACACACACATAAAACTAAAAATAAATGTGGAGAGCAGAACCCAAGTGATTTGGAGGCTGGATTACTTAGAAAATAGGTAATTAGGATTGATTGGGTTTATAGTTGGATCTAAAAGTCCTGGGGTTTTCCCACTGGAAGCCTAAGTGGCATGTCTAAAATTCCAGAGGTGGGGCAGAATTCCACACTGGAAATTAAGGGTGGGAGATGTTCTTAGAGGTTTCTTTATGTGTCTTCCTGTTCCTTTTCAATGAGTTAACCCTTAGATGAATCCACAGAATTCAGCTGTTAAGAGTCCTATACAACTGGAAATTTCCGTATCCATTTCTGTTATAGGACTGTAATGTGTTTTGAATAATTTTTTAAGAGACATGAGCAAGTAGATGTGTGTTCTCAACCAAGACCCTTTAGATTGGCAGTAGGAATAAAATATATTTTATCATATTCTGTTGGTGACCCAGAATAGTTTAGGTGTCCCTAGTTTTAAAGGGAAAAAGAAAAAGGAAGGAAACTAAAGTGAAGTAACATATTGGTCACAAGTAGTTACTGAATTGTGTGGTTCCTGGTCAGTGTATAAGATACAAATGCTGAAAAGGATGCATAGATGAGTGCTCTTCTCAAGCCAGGATTACACTGGTGTGTAACTAGATATGATCCTGAGACCACCTCCACCCTCAGATCTCCGACCCCTAACCCTGTGTGTATGTGTTAGCCTCTATTGTTTTTCAAAGAGCTGGAATATGATGATGAGCTAGTGAGCTCTGCTTGTGTGACTGTGTGCTTGTTTCTTTATAGCAGACATAGAGTATCTTCCCACAGAAGCACAGTACAGAGGGTTAGTGTTAGTTATTTGTCTGTTGCCTTGATAAAATACCATGACCAGAAGCAAGTCTTTGGGCTTATGGTCCTAGAGGAAGAGTCCATGATGTCAAGGAGAGCCTGGGCAGCAGTTGCTCTCACAGACTAAGAAAGCACATTCAACCACAAACATGTAGGATAAAGAACACACTGTAAGTGGAGTGAGGCCCAACCCCAATGACTTAACTTTCTCTAGCAAGGCCACACCTCTGTAACCACCCAAGTAGCACCAAGTGTTCAAATGTGTGAGTCAGAGGGAACATTTCTCATTCAAACCGTCACACTAACACCTTCAGAGTATAGAAGTTTTTCTTGGATGTACAAATGTCATAATTCTGAGGATTTTCAAGATAAGGAATTTGACTTTATACTAGGAATTGTAACTCAAGGCCAGGTAAACTTTTAGAAAGTGTTTTGTCTTTTTATTTTCTTCAATAACACTTTCTTTAGAAATGTATGTGTTGTATAAGCAACTAATTCTCTCATGCATCCTTGAGGGTAGAACATTGTGTCTGTCAGATTCCACTTAATGAACACTGTCTGCAGTCACCAGTGATCTTCTGTTTACTCGTTCACCATGTATTCAGAAACTTAAAGCTACCAGTTATCTTTGTGGATTTATCTTTCTTATGTATAATTCTGTGTGTGTGTGTGTTTGTGTGTGTGTGTGTGTGTGTGTGTGTGTGTGTGTGTGTGTTACATGTGAGAGTCGTTAGAGTTTATTATGCATGTGTGAACACGTGTATGTAAATGACAAACAAAGGCTGATGGCTGTAATGTTGTGACTATCACCAGGCTGAGTGTATGGGCTTGGGCTTGGGCTTGGGTTTTGCTGTCCTCATTTTAAAAGCACTGGGTTTTGGCATTGAGTAACTTTTAGGTCACCTCAAAGCCTTTTGTAAATTTTGCCTATCTAGGGGTACATTTTTTTTAACTTTTTATTGATTCTTTGTGACTTTCACATCATGCGCCCCAGTCCCACTCATCTCCCTTTCCCCTTGTATCTGCCTTCTGCCCTTGCAACCTCCCTCCCTCCACCAAAATAATAAAAACCACACAAACAAAGCAAAATAAAACATAGAAAACATCTTGTCGTGGAAGCTGTAGTGTGTCAAAGTGTGTCACACAACATACCCCTCTGTCCACACATCTTCACTTGTGACTGTTCATTGCAATAAGTCACTGGTTTGGTTTGAGGTCTCTGTGACACCATCTGTATTGAATCCTCACAGGGCCTGGTTATCCTTTTGTTGCCCTGTGTCATGGAGATCCTGCAGTTTTGAATCAGCAGGACTGACCCTCAACAGTTCACAGATAATGCAGATATTGGGGTGGGCCAAATCAAAGCCCTGGGTCTGGGCCTCGGTGGTAGCTGAGCTAGTCAGCCCACTGGCTCTCACTTATCTGTACCACCAGGGCGAGCTATTCAGCACTGTTTTGGCTAGGCTACCCAATGCCACCATCAGCAGTAGGCAGGGCCAGCTCTCTCTCACTCTCTGACCCCACATACTCCCAATCCCCTACCCTCCCACTGAGAGGGCCAGCTCTCCTGTTCTCCTGCTCTCTCCACCCTGTGACAGCTCTTAGACTGTGTTGGGGACAGAGCTTTAAGGGCACTTACTTTCATCTCCTTTGGCATCTCTGCTGTTGCCCTGCCATTTGTTTGCCCTAGGGAGAGCTTTCCACTCAGGTTTCTTGGAGCATGTGTGCTATGGGGATACTTCAGCTGGTCATTTCTTACCTAGTCTTGTGAGATTTCAGTCCATCACATAGAGAGAGCACTTCCATCAGCAGAGACATCGGGGCACTGTTAGGTAGGTTTCTGGACTCTGTCAGCACAAGTCTTCCTTTTCAGAAACTTAACCTGCAATGTCCAAGCTGGCTCACCCTCCAGAGCTCTGGGTCCTGACATACAACCCATCTTCTAGTGTATATGAGCAAATGCCTCATGTATGTAGGGTTTCCTAGTTTCTCATGACAGGAAGTGAAGCCCAGTGCTTGTGACTGCATTATGGCCAAATCTGTAGGGTCTAGAGCTGGCCTTTTAGTGTGAGGCTTGTGTGTCTTCTGGGCTGTGCTGGGCTGAGCCTCTGATCAGACTACATCTGTCATCTCAGTGCTAGCTTTTGGTGCTTTGGGGCAATGAGTGAAGGAACAATAAGGAGAGCGGCTTTCCACATCTCAGTGGGCAAGAGCAGTCGGTAGGATTTCAGGACACTCCTCAGCCTTCTGTGCCTCCTGGAGCCAGCAGCAGAATTACACGCTTCTAGACGTTCATTTTCCCTCAGTTCATAAACATCAGAGAGGAAAGGTTTCTTAGACTGACAAAGTCTGTACCTCATTAATTAAGAACTAATTATATACTATTTTCTCCTTAAATGCTGAAATAAATTTTTAAAAAACCACTTTGCCTCAATATTTGAATTAGATCCAACTTGGCAAAATAGTCATCCCTTAAAGATAACCAGTGGGTACACTTCTGGTCTCACGGGTATATCAAATGGGAACTTTGTTGTTAGAAACATCTAGATTCCATTAGGAGAAAAATAAGGAATAAAATTATAAATTTATTATGAATGTGCGCTTTCCCACCATCTCCCATCCTGACCACAGGAAAGCCTCCACCAAAGCCTGCTCCTCAGAGAAAGCCAGGGGTGGAGTAGCTAGTTGGGTTTGTCATTTGGCAGCAGGCACACTGGTCCCCTTCTCCCTCCCCTCACTTAGTGCCCTCTTCCTGCCCTTCTTGCTCCCTTTAGTCCCCTTTGTTCCCTAGGCAGTTCCTCATCCAGGGCTGTATACATCTCTGTAGAGTCTAGGACAATATTTATGGGTCTAAAACAGGCTTAATTTGTTTAATATATTATCTCCAGTCATATCCATTTTCCTGGGAATGACATGCTTTCATTCTTTATCAGTCTGTCTCGATCCTTGTGCGTTGACTTCCCAAGTTCTAAGATGACAGAGATGGAAACCCTACATACATGAGGCGTGTTCCTTCTTTGCTATCGTATATATTCCTCATCATGTACACATAATGCTGTTTGTGATGGTTTGTATATGCTTGGCCCAGGGAGTGACACTATTAGGAGATGTGGCCTCTTTGTACAAGATGATAAAAATGAAATAAAGTTTTAGGCAGACTTTCTGTGGTCTTCTCTGCAAAGGCTATGCCCAGTTTTGTTATTGAGCTGTTGGTTTAAGGTCCACACCTCAGCTCATAGAGCTGTCATCACTGCCTACATATGCTATTGTAAACCCATCTCATACGGAACCAGAGAAGTTGAGAGACCACAGAGAGTGTCTGGTAGCTGACTTAGTATACTGGGCATCTGTGTCAAAATGCAGGAGCAATGAAGATGAGCTACCTGGAGCAGGTGAACAGCTTAGGGAGCTAGTTCAGTTATATAGAGCTAGTGTATTGTAGGTCCAGGAACCTGCTGCGAAGGCAGAGTAAAATTAGAATCAGCTCTTGATTGATACTGAGTTGTCAGACTGAGATTTTATCAAAGGAGTTTCATAATACAGAAGTCTAATGTATTAGCTCACATTCTATGTATATGGGTTTGGTTTTGTTTGTAACTTGTTTTAAGACAAGGTCTTGCTATGTAGTCCAGGCTGGCCTAGAACTAGACATCCCCCTCCCTAACCTTCCCAAGTGCTGGCACTGCAGGCGTGGCTGCCACTCACAGCCAATCATTAAGGGGGTTGGTTGCTGTAATATGCTAATACAAGATTTTTCAAACAGAGGTTTCATCTCTATACTGTGTCCCTTCAGAAACCACTGTCCCTTGCTCCTTTCTGAGGTGTGCAGTCAGATAATACATAACACTTAACTCCTTTTCTTCACCCCCTTTGCTGATGCAGCCAATGACCCCACAAACAAGCTGCCGTGTCGGTTCTCTCTGCAGTGCTTCGTTTGTCACACTCTTCCTTTTTGCTACACCATAGGCCTAGATCCCATGAGTGCATAGCTACACACAGCCCTGAGTTCTGCAGAGAAAGAGGTTTTCTTCCTCAAAGAGGCAAAGCATTGCACTCGTGAGATAGGATGTGACTTTCTCTGCAAGGAGGCTAAATAAGGCAGAGTGGCTGCTTCGAAATGTAGTTTTATAGATACTGTAAAGCTGCCACCAGAGGTTGTAAAGAAGGCTACAAAGCAGAAAAGATTGTTTGTAGACCAAAGCTAAAGCCATCTTTAAGGTGAGTGTCCTCTTCTTTTTACACAAAATTGCTTAAAAAAAAAAAAGGTGTAAAGGTGGCCATATATAAAGCCAAATGAGGCTGAAGATTTTACAAAGAACAGTTTTACTTTGAATTTCTCCTGAAGATGGAAACATTGTCCTGCCAACTGCTGGCCTCATTGGCTTTGCCTTCTGTTTCAGTTTAAGCAACAGGTATTGCAGATGCTATCCTACTTACTTCTTAGATGCTGTGATAAAGCACCATGACCAAGAGAACTTAGAGAAGAAAGAGCTCATTCGGGCTTATGGTTCTAGAGGGATAAGACTCCATCATGGCTGATCAGAGGCATTGCAATAGGAATAAGAATAGGAAGCTGAAAGCTCATACTCTGAAGCACACATGAAGCAGAGGGACCAGACTGCCACTGCCAGTGACACTTCCTCCAGCAAGACCATACTGCCAAACTAGGCCAACTGGGACAAGGACTTAAAGGCCTGAAATTATGGAGGACACTTCTTATTCAAACTACTACAAATGCCATGCTGTTCGTAAGAACATCCATGCAAACAGAAGCTCACTGCCACCTGCAGTACCCTCCTCTTGTGCCTTTGTGCATCCCATCCTTATTCCCACTGCCTTGAAACATTACTTGCTGCCCGGGGAAGAGTGACTTCATAAGCACCATGGCTGTTTGGAGTTTTACCCTATGACCAAATGAGGCAGTCTGGTTTGTCTTTTCACCCTAACCTAGTACTTTTGAAGGTTCTCTGTGAAATGAAGACATTTTAAGAATTCCTCTAGTAAAAAAATGTTCCAACAATCATTTGATTCTTTTTAATCTTTAAGGAATTAATTTGGTGTGTGTGTACGTGTGTGTGTGTGTGTGTGTACATGTGTGTCTGTATGTTTTGTGCGCTTGCTCATGTACCATTATACTCATGTGGCGGTCAGAGGACAGCTTGCAGGAGCTTGCTTTTCTTTCCCATGGTATGAATCCTGGGGATTGAACTGGTTTCATCATACTTGGTGGCAAGTCATGGGCCCTCTTTACTAAAATTTTAAACAAATATGCTTCATTTTCCAAGAAAGTGAAGAGCCCAAATAGATCACCCTCTTTTGGCAATTTATTTTATAATAAACTATTTGACATTTAGCAACTAAAATAAAGGCCTGCTTTTACTAATTTTATAAATCAATTGTCTTTTCTGCAGGTAAAGTATACATGAGCAATTTTTACTTGTAAATTTTCATAATAGTAGCAGCCTTTTTGCGTGTTCTTTTAACTGTTGGAGTTTATTAGCCCCCAGGACCATATATGTGTAAGCTGCAGGCACGCCCAAATACACCAGCACACATTTTGTAAGAACAGAGATGCTCTCCAGTATACTTGCTCTTGTTATCAAAGGTTAACGTGTGTAGTAATAGCAGTAGTTAAGAATGTAGCCCATGCTCACTCTCATCGCACTTCTCAGAAATGTCCCTTTTAGCTTTGTGTTCCTCAGCCAAGAACATACCAAGCCATATGTTTAGCTGATGGACTTTTAATTTCTCCTAATTTCAGTTCTCCCTGCCTTTTGCAGTTTGGCATTTTTGGAGTATCTAATCAGTTATTTGCAGAATGGCACCAATCTTTATTTGCCTGATTGGGTTGTTGTGGGATGTTTAGGTGAGAGTATGACATGGGAGCTCTGTCCTCAATAAGCTGCATCAGGAGGACAGTGATTGATTGACCCATTACTAGATGAGATAAGGGCACCCCTGTGGTTCAGGCAGGGTTTTCTCTCATCCTATCTTTATGTGAAAGTACCCTTATTCTCTGTAATTAACCCGTAAGTAGTATGTGGCGTATGACCTTAAGACATGACTGTTCTGTGTCTCAGCCATCTTTCACCCATTGTTTGGATGACAGTTTTCATCTAATCATTATAAAGTTCCTTGCAGATTCTGACATTCTTTCTGGAATTCTGAGAGGTTTACTCTTCTCTAAGGGAACAAGCACTGTAGATTCATAGGTTCCTTATGCATAACTTCATTGTTTTTACATGTATTTATTGTGTATGTGTATATGTATGGGCATGCATGAGCCGCAGCTTGTGTGTCAATTAACTCTCTCTTTCCACTCTGTCAATTCCAGGGGTCAGTCTCAGGTTGTCAGGCTTGGTGGCAAGCGCCTTTACTTGCTAAGTCATCTCTTCTTCTTCTTCTTCTTCTTCTTCTTCTTTTGACACATTATTTTAACTTGAATAATAAAATCTGTTTGTGTCCTTTTGATTTTCTCCTGTTCACCACCTTTAAACATTCTTTGACCTGATCTTAGAATGACTTCCTCTGAGAATCTCTGCTTCTTTTAGTGGGGAATAGTTTTTAGAAACCACAGAGAGCTAGATATGGTCATGATCAGCTTGGAGTCACTGCATCAGCTCTTTTTAGTAGGTTAGCTACGACATTTGTTTTAGAGCTGTGTCTTTGGGCCGAGAATCGCCATGCAGGTGTAAAGAAGATAAACAGTGCCAGAGGACAGAGGCGCAATCAGCCAGTGGAACAGCATAAGGGAATTAAGGGCTGACAACATTCAGTCACCTGCTCCATTTTGCGATGTGCCGTAGGGAAACAGCAGTCTTCTAAAAAGGAAGTTCTAGATATGTTACCTATCCAGTGGAAAGACATTTACCTTTTACTCATCCCATACATAAACACCCAACTGTGGTAGAGCAAGCCATCAAGGGTGATATTTCCATGACCTTGGAAGGCAGAAAATTTTTAAATAGGACTGATAGTTTATGCTGTATTTAAATTATGAGCACTTATATACCAGCATTTTTTTTTTCGAGACAGGGTTTCTCTGTGTTGCCCTGGCTGTCCTGGAACTCACGCTGTAGGCCAGGCTGGCCTCGAACTCAGAAATTCGCCTGCCTCTGCCTCCCGAGTGCTGGGATTAAAGGCGTGCGCCACCACTGCCCTATACCAGCATATTATTAAGAGATATAGAAAACCTACAGAATACAAAGAAATAAGTCTCAATAGATACATTTAGTAAAGGACTGAGTCTGTAAAAAGAGATCTTCCCAAGCCAGTCTAATCTATGGACAAGAGCATGGACAGTTAGTCCATGCAGCTGGTTCAAAGAAGACAGTCTGTGTGGCTTATGTTTGAAGGTGTGGGAAGGTTGCAACCCCTTGATGGGGGTGGGGGTGGGGTTATAATGACCTTTTCACAGGGGTCACCTGAGACCATCAGAAAACACACATGCTTACATTATGATTCATAACAGTAGCAAAATTACAGTTATCGAGTGACAACTAAATAATGTTATGGTTGGGGGTCAGCACAACAGGAGGAACTGTATTAAGGGGTTGCAACATTAGAAAACTTGTGGCATTGTTGAATGAGGTATATCACTGGAGGTCGGCTTTGAGGTTTCAAAAGCCCATGGCATTCCTAGTTAGCGCGCGCTCGCTCGCTCTCTCTCTCTCTCTCTCTCTCTCTCTCTCTCTCTCTCTCTCTCTCTCTCTCTCTCTCTCTCTCTCTCCCCCTCTCTCCCTCTCTCCCTCTCTCTCGATCTGCCTGCCTGCCTTCTGTTTGCTGGTGGCTCAGGTCTGAGTACTCAGCTACTGCTCTAGCACTCCATCTGCCTGCTGCTGTGCTCCACACCATGATGGCCATTGACTCTAATCCTCTGGAATTGTACGCCCCCAAAACCTTTTTCTTTAAGTTTCCTTGGTATCTCATGGCAGCAGTATAAGAGTTGACAACTCAGACAGTTGATGATAGATGTCCAGGATGCCTGTGTCTGTGGATAATGGGTACCTTGTCCTCAGTCACCAGAGCAATGAAATATGGCATACCATCAGAGTATGGTCAGAGGTGTCAGGGATGTGGACCAACTGGTGGGTGTGTGAACTTGTATAACTTAAAAAAAAATGTCAATCACTCCCAGCATTAGAATTCCTCTACTAAGTCCCCAGTGGAAATACATACACACTTCATGCTCACCCCACAGTGACATTTTAATTGGAACTCCACAAGTTGCTGCCTTGTACTCACTGTCATCAGTGTCTAATCTTCAGTCTCCTAAAGACAAGAGTTACCCAGATGCCAGTCTATAACTAAAATGGCCAAATAATGGTGAGTACAGCATTAGCAGTGAGTGGTCAGAGCTAGTGAGTGGCTAAGTGAGTGCAGGTGCTTGTCACCAAGTCTGAGGAACACTGACTTCCATCCCCAGAACCTACATGGTGGAAAGATAGAACTGACTCCCATGACATTGTCATACACACATCCAATAAATAAATGTAAAGAAAAATTATGATCACTGAGCAAGGTACCCACTGAGCAAGTCCATGAACTATGTAGCCAAAGCTTATCCTGAGCTCCTGGTCCTCCCTCACCTCAAGTGCCAGGGTTGTAGACATGGGCTACCACATCAAGCACACTGAGCTTTAAAGAGATTTTTTTTTTTTATAAATGAATGTGTAGATTCACAGATATGTCTATGGAGGTCAGAGAAGTCATCAGATCCCCTGTAGCTGGAGCTCCAGTCTTTTTCAAGAGCAGTCTGCACTCATAACCACTGAACCATATTTCTAGACCCAACTTTACACTTTTAAAAACAAACCTTTATCTTCATTTCTGCTTTTCACCAGAAAAGCAAGTATCAGGAGGACCAAGAAGAATCCTGTCCTTACTGACTGATGGCCCTGCACCTGGTTGCTTTCCTTCACTGTCCCAGGTCTCCTCAGGCAGTCTGTGAATGTGAAGCACCACTGTCCTTGGGTTACAGAGAAAAGTAAGAGGCACTGAAGTTTGAGAGACCTGCAGCATTACAGCTTACAGGTCTAAAAGTGTGCAGTGAGCAGGGTCTACCCAGATCTTCATGACTCCACGGTCAGTGATAAGCATGCCTCCTTTCTCAGAGTGGACTTATTTTTACTGGGATTAGGGCTGATTTGGGGTAAAAATTAAGGGGACAAAACTGGACACAAAACAAAATAAAGCTAGCAGTGGTGTTTGGCTTGAGATAATAGATCATCCCCCTGTGTGAAGGTTTCTGGTTTCCAGAAACAGTTTCTAGCATGAACCCATTGTCCCCCTGTTTGGAGCTTCCTCTAAGCAGGGAGTGCATTTCACAATAAGGTTTAATTACCTAATGTATGGTTTCAAAGTCCTGGCTGCCCTGAAGATGAGTCTTGTGTCTGAGAGTGTACGTCAAGACTGTTCCTCCCTGTTTGCCGCCGATCTGTGTTGCTCCTTCTGCATCCTGCAGCATCAAGTGTGCCTCCTGGTACACCTGTGTGTATATTTTCTCTGGAGAAAAGGGTATCAGGAGAAGCAAGAAGGAGATCCTGTCCTTTCTGACCTCAAGCCCTGCATCTGGTGCCTCCTCACTGTCCTGGCCATCCTCCCAAGTAGATACCACTGCTGTCCATAATGCTTGCATGGTTCCAGACTGCCTTCAGCAAAAGATCAAACACCCTACAGAGCTGCAAGTGCCATCATGCCTGGGCTGTGCACAGCTCTCCAGCCTCCATCATGTCTGGGCTGTGCACAGCTCTCCAGCCTCCATCATGTCTGGGCTGTACACAGCTCTCCATCATGTCTGGGCTGTACACAGCTCTCCATCATGCCTGGGCTGTGCACGGCTCTCCAGCCTCCATCATGTCTGGGCTGTGCACAGCTCTCCAGCCTCCATCATGCCTGGGCTGTGCACAGCTCTCCATCATGCCTGGGCTGTGCACGGCTCTCCAGCCTCCATCATGTCTGGGCTGTGCACAGCTCTCCATCATGTCTGGGCTGTGCACAGCTCTCCAGCCTCCATCATGTCTGGGCTGTGCACAGCTCTCCATCATGTCTGGGCTGTGCACGGCTCTCCAGCCTCCATCATGTCTGGGCTGTGCACAGCTCTCCAGCCTCCATCATGTCTGGGCTGTGCACAGCTCTCCATCATGTCTGGGCTGTGCACAGCTCTCCATCATGTCTGGGCTGTGCACGGCTCTCCAGCCTCCATCATGTCTGGGCTGTGCACAGCTCTCCAGCCTCCATCATGTCTGGGCTGTGCACAGCTCTCCAGCCTCCATCATGTCTGGGCTGTACACAGCGCTCCAGCCTCCATCATGTCTGGGCTGTGCACAGCTCTCCATCATGTCTGGGCTGTACACAGCTCTCCATCATGTCTGGGCTGTACACGGCTCTCCAGCCTCCATCATGTCTGGGCTGTACACAGCTCTCCAGCCTCCATCATGTCTGGGCTGTGCACAGCTCTCCATCATGTCTGGGCTGTACACAGCTCTCCAGCCTCCATCATGTCTGGGCTGTGCACAGCTCTCCATCATGTCTGGGCTGTGCACAGCTCTCCATCATGTCTGGGCTGTGCACAGCTCTCCATCATGTCTGGGCTGTGCATAGCTCTCCATCATGCCTGGGCTGTACACAGCTCTCCATCATGCCTGGGCTGTGCACAGCTCTCCATCATGTCTGGGCTGTGCACAGCTCTCCAGCCTCCATCATGTCTGTGCTGTACACAGCTCTCCAGCCTCCATCATGTCTGGGCTGTGCACAGCTCTCCATCATGTCTGGGCTGTGCACAGCTCTCCAGCCTCCATCATGTCTGGGCTGTGCACAGCTCTCCATCATGTCTGGGCTGTGCACAGCTCTCCATCATGTCTGGGCTGTGCACAGCTCTCCATCATGCCTGGGCTGTACACAGCTCTCCAGCCTCCATCATGTCTGGGCTGTGCACAGCTCTCCATCATGTCTGGGCTGTACACAGCTGTCCAGCCTCCATCATGTCTGGGCTGTACACAGCTGTCCAACCCTCCATCATGTCTGGGCTGTACACAGCTCTCCATCATGTCTGGGCTGTACACAGCTCTCCATCATGTCTGGGCTGTGCACAGCTCTCCATCATGTCTGGGCTGTACACAGCTGTCCAGCCTCCATCATGTCTGGGCTGTACACAGCTCTCCATCATGTCTGGGCTGTACACAGCTCTCCATCATGTCTGGGCTGTACACAGCTGTCCAGCCTCCATCATGTCTGGGCTGTACACAGCTCTCCATCATGTCTGGGCTGTACACAGCTCTCCATCATGTCTGGGCTGTACACAGCCCTCCATCATGTCTGGGCTGTGCACAGCTCTCCATCATGTCTGGGCTGTACACAGCTCTCCAGCCCTCCATCATGTCTGGGCTGTACACAGCTCTCCATCATGTCTGGGCTGTACACAGCTCTCCATCATGTCTGGGCTGTACACAGCTCTCCATCATGTCTGGGCTGTGCACAGCTCTTCATCATGTCTGGGCTGTACACAGCTCTCCAGCCCTCCATCATGTCTGGGCTGTGCACAGCTCTCCATCATGTCTGGGCTGTGCACAGCTCTCCAGCCTCCATCATGTCTGGGCTGTGCACAGCCCTCCATCATGTCTGGGCTGTACACAGCTCTCCAGCTCTCCTCATGTATCCTAAAGTCTTGAGCAACTACCAGCTCTAACCCATACTAACTTGGTCATGGGATGTTACCTTCTCATATGTGTTCTGCCCCTCCCATCCCAGCCTTGTCACTTCCATACTCTTGTATGCAAGGTACCATCCTTCAACACTCTTACTGGGTTTTGTCCAACTAGATGATTCAATAAATGTCTGTCCTTTCTGGCCTCTCAGGAGCAACCTTTGCCTCTGTTTCATACCTGAATTTGTGATCACTTTTCTGTTTCTTTCCAATTTGCTACAGAAATATTTTATTATTCTCTGTTTCTCAAAGATAACCTTCTGATTTAATGTCCACTGAATATTTATTTGAAGAATAACAGGTCGATTTTCTGCAATTAGAACTATATTTTTCTTTGCTTCCTTCCCTATAGATAAAAGTAGGACATAATGACTTTTAAGAAAAAATTATTCTAATAGTCTTCCTTTACAAAGTACAGAATTCACTTCCAAGTGTGCATGTCAATCTTGTCAACAAGAATAGAGCAAGATATAGTGGTGCACACCTTTAATCCTAGCACTAGAGAGAAAGGCAGGGGGCTCAGAATTAACTCCAGCTCCTGGGAATCGAACACCCACTTCTGGCCTTGTGAATATCTCTTTGCATATGAGCAGGCACATGAATAAAAAATAAACCTTAAAAAAGTATCAAGTACTGAATGACAACATCAAAAACCCCTATCAAAAATCCTCTCCTAGGCTGTTAGGGGATGGGATAGGAAAACAGAAGGTGTGTGTGTAACCTAGCTGGGGTGTACACCGTATGCATGTGGAGACCTGCCAGAGAAGCTGCAAGCACAGCCAGGTAGGACTACAGAAAGACATCCTCAGCATGTGAGGAGTTAGGCTGTGATGCTAAACTAGGCTACTACTGATGCCTAGTTTCTCTAGTGACACACAGAGTTACCCATCTGTCCAGGATCTCACAGCTAAGTTTCCTTTAGCTCTAAAGTCCTGCCCCTTCCCCAGAACCATCTGGCCCCTAAACTTTATCAGTCTACAGTGATGCTATTGCCCCTTAAAACAAATCACCATTTTTAAAACATCATCTTCGCAAGTCACACTGAATTAGTAAAAAGAAAATGTGAACTAGTGCTTGCTTTTGGTGAAAGATATGTCAGAGTCAGGGTACTGGGATTGAAGATCTGTACTTAAGAGAACTGACTTATAATTGTGTCATTTTATATCGAAACTTTAAGTAACTGAATCATACATGTATCATACACTGTGTTTGTCTGTTTTCCTTCATTGAGTATGTCTTTTTTGTTTTTGTTTTTGTTTCTGTTTCATTTTGTTTTTTGAGACAGGGTTTCTCTATAGCCCTGGCTGTCCTGGAACTCACTCTGTAGACCAGACTGGCCTTGAACTCAGAAATCCACCTGCCTCTGCCTCCTGAGTACTGGGATTAAAGGCATGAGCCACAACTGCCCAGCTCATTGAGTATGTTTATCTTGGAGTTTCACCCATGTTGCTGGATATAATTTTTAATTGTTGAGTAATATTCCCTTATAGGACTACCAATATTAACAAATACATGTTGATTATTTGTTAATTTATATGTTGCTACATATTACATTTGACTCAACATCTTAGGTGCTGAAAAGATGCTAAAAGGTTTCTAGTAATCTCAAAGCTGTGGTTATGGATGGTAAACATTTTGATGTTTTCTCATTGAGGGCTTCATATATACAGTTTACTCTAATACTGCTGGGTTTTTCTCAAGATAAGAGGCATTGACTTCCGTTTTATAGAATTTTTTTATGGAGGGAGGGGGCTAGAGAGATATCTCAGTGGTTAAGGGTATTGCTGCTCTTGCAGAGGACCCAAATTTGGTTCCCAGCATCCATAGTCCAGCAGCTCACAATTACCTGTAATTCAAGAGCCAGGGGACCCAGTGCCTTTTCTGATCTCTGGGTATCTGCACATACATGTGCGCGCACACACACACAATTAAAATTGATTTTTATAAAAGACTGTGCTGCAGGAGTGAGAACCGGTGTATGAGGTCTGAGTGTAAAATGACCCATTTAGCATGTACGTCCACATGCATGTTTGTTCTCATGCTGCAGAACCTTATGATGCTCTATCTTCATGAAATGTGACTAGGAAAGAATTGTGATGGGGCATTGGGATGAAGAGGGTAGCTCCAACTGTCAGGGTTCTTTATTATTTCAGCAGCCACTCCAACATCACTGACCATAATGTGATAACCAGCCATCCAGTCTGCTGAGATTTGGTCCACCTCACTTTCCTGTCATCTTCTACGTCTTTGCTAAGGTTTCAAAGCTGTGTCGTTTCATTCTCCTCTCTCTGGCTGTGACTGTCTTCTAAGAACTCCTAGCACTAGCTAGGAGAATCCAAGGAGAGCTCGTAGTTATGAGTCTTTCATAACAGTGGTCTGTACATGGAGCTGTAACGCTTAGAAACAGGGAAAGTAGTCAAGCAGCTTCTTGGAGCTAACACAAGTGCTTATCATCTCTTGATTGTGTATACCATCATTTTAAGCAAGATATAACATGGCATGAGACATTCACGTGGAGTTAGTTTTGCCATGGAGCAATAAAACCCTCTGTAATGAGAGCAGTGAGGCCTGAGAATGAATTGTGGGGACCCTAGGCCATGTGCTAGTCTTCACCTGCTCCACCAGTCTGAATGGAGAGCTTTCATTATTATTGTTTTTATTTTTGTTTTTAGAATAATCTCACTCTATAGTCCAGGCTGGCCTTGAAACTAACTGCTATCTTCTTGTTTCAGTTTCCACATGCTGGGATTACAGAAATACATCATCATCCTTGACAAAAATGTATTGTTTAAATGATAAGGGTGAAGACTTTTAAAAACCTTATTTCAATTGTAGTGCTATTTAATTTTAATTTCCTTTCTGAAAAAAACTTCCAACTCACCATTGCAAGTTACCCTGTTTATTTAGTCATGGTTTCCTATTCTAGTATAGCATTTATAGTGTTAAAAAGGAAAGAAGTAAGGACCCAAAATAAGATTCATAGAAACATGAAGCCCTTCAAAGAAAACTTGAATGTTTCTTCTATGAATATAGCCAGCCAGTGTGCAGTAAGCCACCAAGTTCATGGCCACAGCTGAGGATCTGTGACAAACCAACACATTGTGGAGGTGACAAGAAAGGCCATGTTCTCTCCATTTCCAAGTCAGAATGCCAAAAATGTGTCCTCAATCCCTGCAGTCTCTTTGCGTTGTAACTTTTGAAGAATTTCCATCAGTGGAACATGCCCTGTTAAAAATATTCCCTGTTCTTTCTAGGTATGACGTCGTCCCAGCAGGAATCTTCTCATCAGGACTTTTGTGAGCCTCCCTTGGCTCTGCCAGGGTTTTGTGTGGATCCCTTGAGCCGTGTTTGTTTATATTTGATCCCTGAAGCCTTTCTCGAAACACTGCTACTCTAAACTACACAGTTTTTCTCACGCATATTAAATATCTTCGTTTAGTGCTGGAGAAACTGGCTTGATTTCTGGCAACCTCTGTCAGGGTTAAAGAGCTCTTTTGAGTGTGCATACACACAAACTCTGGCAAAGCAAATTTTTCTTAAATAGAAGTGACTTTAATCACATATCACTTGACATTAAATGTTGCTCATGCCAAAGAACCAAATGACAATAAAGGTGTGCAGTACATGTGGTAGAAAGAAGAGAACCCTGCAAAGGTTCCTGTGACACCTTGGGCTTCTCCTGCTAAAGAAATGCAAGGTTCTCTCTCCTCTCTGTTCAACCTGAAGACCAATGTCACACAGCAAGGCAGCTGCCCTAGGACACTGAGTGTGGTGAGTCAGAATGAGACATCTTCTGTGCAGAGCAGAGCCACACAGCTGACTGTAGCCAGCAGTAGGACTCTGGAGGCAGATCTTACCCTGGGGAAAAAGAGAGTCATGAGAGAAGCGAAGAAAATAAGCGTTGACCTTAGGCGTTGGTCTGGAAACTTATGTTCTTTACTATGTATAGATAAATTCAGATTTTATATATATGTACACAAAACCACACACACAAATAGAATGCACTTGCTATCTCTTCATATACAGAGATGTAAATGTGTGTGTATGTGTTAAATGTAAACTTGTCTACTCATACAACACAGCCTAGCTCTGTGCTCAGAAGGCCTGGAAGAGTGGCCACACCTCACATTCAAACCCTAGTTCCTGAACAGGGCAGGAGTAAAAGGTGGACTTGAAACTTGTTGTCAGAGGATAATGCCAAACTAGGAGTCCTGGCCTCTGATAGAGACAGTTCTATCATCAAATAAATGACAGTCATAGATAAAACCCCTTGAATAAAACAGGAAACCTTCAGACCATGCTATAAACTGGTAATATATACCAGCTATTTATTTCCTTACAGTTGGATATACCTCTAATATTGATGGTCCACATTTTATGATTCTGCTTATGAGTTTCCAACTTACAGGGGCATAAAAGCAATACGTGTAGTATAGAAGCCGTGCTTTGGATTTCAATCTTTTCCTGAGCTGACAATATGCAGTCTAGTTCTCTTGTGCAGATTTAGGCAGTGGCCAACAACCACCACTTCCAGTGAGCCCCAGGATTACCAGGAGCCAGTGGATATGCTGTAGTGCTGTGCTGCTATGACGCTTTGTATGTTGGGGTATTGCTTAATGAACTTTAAACTTAACAGTACATTTTATTTAAAATTAATTTATCAGGACATAAATTGAAGGACATCTGTAACTATAGACAGGATGATAGTCTTTCTGCCAACTGTGTTACCCCGTCTCATCACAAGGATGCAGTCCCCAAACTCAAACCACAGATCATTTTAAGAGTCACACAGGACCTAGCTTTGGATCCCTTTTGCTATTTGGAGAATTTGGAACTTGGATGGAGTTTGTGGGTTGATGGCAGTAGCTTATCAATCTCAATCTCTCAATACTGGCTTTTTTTTTTTAATAGAAGAGCTTATTCAGGGCATGGGGAGGGGAGTTGAGAGGGTAGTGGAGGCAGAGAAAGGCAGAAGAGAGAGAGAGAGCAGAGAAGTAGAGTAGAAACCAGCAATGAGCGTGTGGAGAGAGAGGGGTGATGGGAATGAGGAGAGAGGGGGAAGGGGCAAGAAGACAGCAGGAGCAGGAAGGCTAAAGCAAGAGAGCTCAGTACTGACTCTTACTGTTGTGGTTCTGTCAAAAGGTAGCCTTATGTATAGGAACATGCCCAACAATGTTCTTGAAGAGATAGTATCAGAAATTCTCACAGAAAGTTTGGGGAAATTGCTTTATGAATTTGAAACTATTTCAAATCCTTTGAAAAACAGCAAAACCAATCTTTAGATATATCCATTACTAGGGAAATTATTTCTTTTCAAAACTACAAAACTGAGACTTTAATATGAACCTGCAGCAGATGGTCTTGCTTGTCGGGATACCAACGCTCACACGGAGAAATCACACGCCTGCAGTCTCCTTCAAAGAGGCTTTAACACGGTGTTTCGAGTTTTAAAGTGATGAGTATAACTTGAAATATACTCATGTTTTTGAACCTATAGACTGAAAACACCATAGGAAAGCACATGCCCCTGTCGTTTTTACTGTTTCTTCTGCAAAGTACTGTAAGATGTAAGCCCTAAAGCCAAGTTTATTTTATGAGAATCCTGGCCTTCACTTATATGCTATCTTTAACAAAGTATTTAATTTTCCTAGACCTCAGTTTTCCCATCTGTAAATTGAGTTGATAATACTGATTTTGCAAGTCTATCAACAGGATATCTGACTGATAGATAGATAGATAATAAATAAATAGATAAAGTGTTACTGTTTCATAAAAAGTTAAAATACTTTTATAAATTAGTGCCTTGCGATCACTCTCCAAAGAGCAGGGATGTCATAAACTCATGACTTCCTCTAACCAAAACTTAGATCTAGGGCCTATTGTAGAAGAAACCAGGCAGTGCAGTGCAATAAAAAGACCTTCAGATTTGGAGAACGGCAACTTTGGTTCAGTTCCAAGTCTTTGTGACCCTGGTCTTACTCTTCAATGTTTGTGATGTTCAAATCACCATGGAGCTCAGCAGGACTGCTGGAATACATGTAATCATATGTACAAAAAAGTTGATACCCAGTAAACAGCAGTCACTCCTTGTGACTCCTTTGGAAGGACAGGAATGCTGTATCTGGAAACTAGGTCCAGGGACAGGGGACAGTAGCAGAGGTTTGCTTGAGGGCAGCATGATAGACACTTCCGTGTGTTCTTGGGTTTGGACTGCCCTGGAAGACTTCTGTTGCTTCAAAAGGAATCTCAGTTGACAAGAACTATGTCATATGTTGTATAATCCCATTCTCCAGAGATGTGGGAGAAGGGAGTCTTAGCAATCTTAGTAGGATAGTGTGGGTTGACTGCACACTAGCCTTGAAATCAGAGGCAAGGGACAGGATTCTTTATCCAGACCCATCTGTCAGGAGGGGAAATATTGCTTCTCCTGTGTGCAAGATGTAACCCTTACTTCTGTCCACCAAGGGCCATGCTGTGTATGACTAATAAAACTGCATTTTCTCTTCAGAAGAAATATCCATCCTTTAGAGGCTTCTTTCTTTATCTTCCATCAGTTGTATGTGGTCACTGGTCAGTATTTTTCCAGCTTAGTCTCATCCCTTGGTTGTGTACAAGTAAAATTACTCACGTGACAAGACTCCTCATAGAGCACAGCTCTTGTGCCACCACCCTTCTTTGATGGGCATATGGGAGTTCTATGCAAAGACACATAGTTTGAACTCTAAAAATTAGAGTATTGTGTCTGCTGGTATGTGTTTGGTGTATATGGAAACAAACTTGTTTCTACATTCCTGGAATTTCTGTCCATAAACATTTCCTGCCAGAGTGCCCCTTGCATCCGTGAGCGGCAGCCTGTACCTTTGAGAAAAGGCACTCCTGTTGTGAAATGAAACTCCAGTCCATCGCTGATTAAATCTTTCAGGAACATCTCTTAGTGGCATTGCTTTGTACTTGGGAGAACAATTCTCCTTTAAAAAAAAAAAAAAAAAAAACCCTAGTGATGTTAGCTTTCTCAGCTGCCGACTAGTGGCACAAAGGCAAACTGCTGCTCCACGGGTTCTGAATGGCCAAGGAAGCAGCTGAATTTGCAGCACATTCCTGGCTATAAAGCTCTGCCAGGAATAGCCCTGTGTAGCAAAAGGCTCCCACAAAAGAGTGGGAACGTGGGAGTGAAGGGATGCTGTCTACCCAGATGTGCTGGTAGCATGTTTATTCAGTGTGGTGCCTCTGCAGAGATAAAACTGCTTCCTTTGGATGTCCTCTTCTGTCATTTGTTTAGCTGGAGAACTTCATGAGTAATTCATGGATTCGTCTGGCCAGTGTAAAGTATTTCACAGCCCTAGGCTTTGCTTATAGAGGAGCATGGAAGAGACAGCAGACAGCCGTTCATCTTCCTGTTATCAACAAAGGTTTCTCTTTAACAGCTAGAGATTTTATTTTTAACTGCTTGACTCAGTGCTTGTCAGATGATTGGGACCATCTAGCTGCAGATTGAAGCAGCCAGCGCGGGGGAGGCTGGAATGGCAAAGGAAAGGGGGATGGCTGGGAAAGGGGGTGGGATCTTAAGAGTCGTGCCTCCCAGCCTCTGCCCTCCTCCCAGTGTGGAAGAGTTAAGGGCTCCCACCCGATGGAGTGTGTCTTCAGGTCAAGCTGGGAACTCCAAGAGAATGGCTGCCTTATGTCACTCAGAGACTTAATTGCCGTGTGATTAGCGCGCTGTGAGGAGGGAGCAGGGCCAGAGTATTTTGTGCTCTCTACTGTCCTGCCAATCAAGCTTCTCTCCTGCTGGATGCTGCCTGTCTCCAGAAGTCTTCACCATGATCGATAGCTCCAAGAAGCAGCCACAAGGCTTCCCAGAGATTTTAACTGCTGAGGATTTCGAACCTTTCAAAGAAAAGGAATGCCTTGAGGGGATCAACCAGAAAAGTCTCAAGGAAGGTCAGTCAGTCTCTGGACAGGGCAGGATGGCTACATTCCTGTTCCTGTCACCTTGCCGGCTAGCACGTCTACCACTGTGTGTCTGTGTGTCTCTCTATTTACTGTTGTCCTTACTGTGAGTTCTATATGGTGAATGTTTAATGCTGCTTGCAGAGAGGCTGAGTTGACAAGACTTGAACAGTTGGCAATAATTGCTGCTGATAAGGACAGTTAGGAAGCCAGTCCTAGTCTTGGTTGAATTTGTCCAGATTTGTTTGTGTATTTTTCCCAATTTGGGGATTCTCCTCCAAACCCTATGGGTTTTAGAGAGGCTATTCCACTTTTATTATTAACCAGAGCACTGATTTATTTGTGTTTATAGCCACATAATTCCAGGAAAGATAATTTTCCTGATTAATATGTTGGATGCTTGTTGTCTGTCTCCTCACTTGAGTCCTGAAATGATGAGTCAGCTATGCGTGCATTATCTGCATGTTGTGTTTCAAAGCGTGTTGCATAGTTTGATTTAAAAAAAAAAAAGCAAGAAAATAAGCTTGAGAATGCTTACTGGTGGTTATAATTGTCAGTAAGCACTGCACTAATTAAGAAAATGGCCAGAGTTCTGGGAATTCCTGTTCCTGTTTGCACAGCACGCTTCTCTGTTACAGCTGAGAGCAATGGCTATGGGTGAAGAAGCCCAGAATCTGAACAGAGTGAGAGTTTCCGCCGTTTGAGATCTGAGTGTTATTGATCCCAGTGCCCACTCGGTCCTCTCTGGGAGGCTTCCTTCCCCACACCCTCAGCTCTGTCTGCAGACCCCTCCTGTCCTGTCCAGCTCCTGTTCCTCCTACAGACAGACAGCCTGTAAGGAACGCCGTTGCCCTGAGTATTGAGTGCTTCCATCCTTTCCTCCAGATACTAAGATAAATGCAATGAGGGAATGCTGTAGCTTACAAAAGATGAAAAGAAATCATTCTTTGACTTCCCAGAGTTGAACTGTTTTTGGGAATGGTCAGAAAACACCTAGGTCACAACAGGTAACACAGAGTGAAATGTAAGATACTGCTGCTGAGAACTGAACAATGAGTGTGCTCTGCCTGCACACTGTGTATGTTACTGTAGATCGCTAGAACAGTCAGTGCCAAGGGAGTTTTTAGCACACATGGAGACTCATTATGAGGGTCAGGTGGGCTTAAAGTTTTTAAATCATTCATTGATAAAACAGTGTAAGAATTCCTTTTGCATTGGTTAAGATGTTTAAATGTCAGTTCCTCTTAATGCCATTTATTTAAAACAGCTTTGTGTGCTTGTGAAATCAGGCAAGTAGAATAGGAGAAATAAAAAGATAACAAAACTGCAGAATGTGATTTAAAGGACTTAGCAAGCAAGGATCAAAAATATGAAGACAAAGAGTAGAGAGATGTGGAGCCTATGCCTAGCTCATAAGAGTCCCAGGTTTGATTCCCAGCACCATGCATACGTACGTACGTACATACATACATCCTGCACACATGTGTCCATGGTAGAAGAATCATGAGCCGATTGATTACATAATTAGAATCTCCTTAGCTATCTTGAGGGTTATGCAGTGCAGTAAACAGTGCAGTATTGAAAGAGCAAGACAGACTGTGAGTCACAGGTCTTTAGGCTCAAGCCCAGGCACAGCATCACTTTTGTGGCCATGGAGGGACATATTTACCGCTCTGCACTTTGGTTTCCTTGCCTATACAATGAAGAGGAACAGTACCCACATTCTTCTATTTCCATGGGAGGCTGGGTGCAGTGTCAGTTTCACATTCACCCTCTCACCCACTCGAAAACCCTTTGTTATTGCCTGCTTCTATGCAGAAGTTAAAGTTTAAGAGCCAACATATATTTTCTTGTAAAGAAGTAGCCTGCATATTCATAAATGCAAATTCATAAAGAGATCATGTTTTAAGACACCCCACAGAAATGACTGATAATGAAAAACATATCTCACCAGAATTGTATGGAACTGAGTTTGACATTTATTTAACATATTGTGTATTTTTACTCATTTTCAGTAATAGGGGATGTGAGTAAAATGATATAACCAAATATCAAGTCAAGGGTGGTCTCCTGCCTCAGATCTGTCTGGATTTAATCAGAACGGGAAAATAACTTTTTAGGAAAACTCCCTTATTTGAGTTATATGAAAATAAATTGTTCCTATGAAGAACTGAACCCTGAAATTCAGTGTGCCCGGTCCCAGCTGTAGATGCATAAGGTAAGTAAAGCACGTGGCCAACTGAGGCCTAGGCCAGCACTGTCTGAGCAGTGTCTTCCTGTCCAGCAGCTGTGTCGCTTCGTTGAGAGAGACAGTTGCTCAAATGTCTTAGGTTGACTTGTTATTGAAAATGCCTTCGAGTTTAAGTAGATCCTGCGCCATTTGATAAAAGAGATAAATGTATAAATGACTATTAGTAATGCCTAATAGTTTATCCTTGTGTATTAGGAGGCACTTATTAAAGGTATTTATCATATTTCATATCAATTCTGGTGGGTGGTTTTTTTTCTACTCAGTGTTAAGAAAGTTGGTTTTGTTTTGTTTTGTTTTGTTTGAAGACTGCCCTATAGAATTTTTTTAAACATCTGAATCATAAAATTGTAAGTTTCTAGGTAATGAATTGTTCATCTGATTCTAGTCACATAGACACCAGCCTGCTCTGGTGTTGCTAACTTGTGTCTGCTTTAAGGGCTGGAGTTTCTCTGCCTCAAATTACAACTCTCTTACTTGCTTATATTGAAGTCTTTGCCAATCTCTATAATTGTTGACAGTGCCGTTGGCTGAAATTAATATAAGGCTACCTCTGGTAGGGTTCATATTTTGGAAGCAAATAATCATAGGATTTAAGGGTGTTTGTTTGTTTATTTGTTTGTATGGAGAAAGCAAGATGACCAGTGGGTAAAAAGCTTGCCACTGAGTCTTACCCTGTTCAATCCCTGGAACACACATGGTAGCGGGAAAGAACTGACTCCTAAAAACTGTTTTCTGACCTCTGTACTCATGCCATAACCACACACACACACACACACACACACACACACACACACACACACACAACTTTACATAATGTTTGCAGTACATCAAGGAAATTTAGTAATATGTCACAGGTAAAGCTGTCCCTCTGTCTCATCCAGGGTCTTACGCATGCGTAATAAGTGTTCCATTAGTGTGAGTCACACCTCAACCCAAGGAAAATGGATTGAACAGCAGATACTCTGCTAATGCTTATCGTTATGCAAACGTGTTGGTAACTACTAGTCAGTATGTGTAGCTAGAGAATCTGACTTCTCTCTGTCCTAGATGAGAAGCAGTTGTCACGGATTCCCTGAACAAAGTTGAATGAAGCATTCCTTATACCAGCTCCCATTGTGGAGACAACACTGGGGTCCCCCTGCCTTACATGCAAGGGGTTTCGCTGTTTTCTACATAGTTAAGCTCAGCACACACGAGCTTAAAGTTAACTTAGAGATCTTCAGCATGTTCATATGAATTCCCAGGAATAATCAATAAGTTAGGGTTCTTTAATTCAGATAAGCCTTTTAGTGAGCCATGTTTGAAATGAAGAGATTGTAGCTCCAGTGCTACTAGCTAGTTATAGACCATATTTATCAAAAACAAACTAGTAGTACTTATAGTAAAAAGGGGAAAGTGAAATTTGAGAACTTTCTGCTGTTGAAAATTATGAGAGAAAGAAAACTGGATTGTGTATTTGACTGGTTTGTGTACTTTATCTGAAGTACCCTCCCGACTCTCTGCATCTCACACTGGGTAGGTCTAGCCAGTAGACGCCACATCCTACGATAGCTGTCCTCTGATGGTGACTGGGAAACTGGAACCCTCTCACTGGACTCAGCTTTGGTATTGAAGTGAGGAGGGACGTCAGATCTGAGGGAACAACTGGGTGAGATGTGAGTCTCTGGTCCTTTGCCAAAGGACCTGTGTGTCACCAATGTTCCTATTTAAAAGAAAACAAAAACCAAAAAAAAACAAAACTACCCCTTCTAGACTTCAGGATCTCAGAGGGAAGGGCCTGTATGTGTTCTCTATATTTCAAAGCTGGGGGCCTGAGCTTCTCCCTTAATTTAAGGCTGTTTAAGAGCAGGTACCATCTCTGAGGTGACTCAACAGGGAGGTGTGCATGGACTTTTGGGGTTGCCCTGACCCCTGACCTGGAAAAAAAAAAGCGCAGCAGAATCACCAAGGGGTGATTGACTTTCTGTGGTTGACCTTGGTGATCATGTAAAAGTACACGTGTGGAACTGGAGATGGAAGGGGGGGTAACTGTGTTTTATATGTCATCCCATCATAGTAACATTACAGGTTAGTGTAACACCAATCTCATTGAAAAACTTTTAGAAAATTTAGATATGGTCAAAGTTTTGGGTTCCAGGTGTTTCCTAATGGTGGCTTTTCAAGGATGCTTCTTTTTAGGAGGAGCTCTGAGTGATTCAGAGGGGTCCGCTTAGAGTTTGTATCACTGGATGGCTTCACCGGCAGCCTTCTGCAGGCTAGAAGCCTGAGGCCGAGCTTCTGTTGAGGGCTCTCTTCCTGTCATGTAGCTTTGCCATGAGCTTACATAGCCTTTCCCCAGGAACACAGGGAGAAGAGCAGCAGGCAAGCCTTCTGCCCCACTTAATATTACCTTCTAAAGGTCCTGTCTCTAGAAAGTCACTGCCTGGGACACAGTGGACTCTTGTTAGACTCTTGTGCATAGTGTGATGAGCAGCTTTGTCATTGGAGGTTCGTGCTATAGCAAAAGCTGAACACTATTATTTTGATAAACATTTATGAGCTAAAATTTTTTAAGGAAAATTACCACAGCAATTTCTGGCTTAATTTCTTGCTAGTTTACATACAATAATATGTGAGTACATAATTTCTCTGAAAAGATGAATATTGGTACCCACCTCATGGTGCTGCTGGGGAGAGAGACAGGTGTTGACAGGGAAGCTCCCAGTGGAGCCTGCTGAGCGGAAGCCCTCCCTGGTGGTGCAGCACTGGGAGCTTGGAGCAAAACCACTGGTTTCTAGGCTGCCGAAGCAAAAGAACACAGAGGCATGCAGTTTCCTACCTGTTTACCATTTCTGTGTGATGAACCTTCCTGTTAATTGATATAAATTCATTTCATATCTAAATATTTATCAACCTGGTAAGTTCCAGCATCCTTGTTCAATGGCTCAAATTGTACGTTTTCTTATTTTAATGGAAAGAGCACAGCCAGTCAGTAGTCCATCATATAATCTAAACACCAATCAGCAATCTTTCTCCTTGTGCATGCAATGCCATTGTAATCCCAGAAATGTGGTAAAGTGTTATGTAAAGAACAGCTGGGTGACCCTTTAGGCCACATACAGCTGCTCAGTGTGTTACCTGGCTCAGTGTGAGTAGTTACAGTGCTGTTAGCATAATACAAATTATAAGTGTTCACATGTCTATGCTTTAATGTACACTGCACATATATGAACATGGATAGATACGTGAGTCTACGTATATAAATATGCATTTGCATGATTATCTGAGTCAGAGGGCTCTCTGCCAGCTCTGTGCTTTCTTACAAGGACACTAACCCTACTAAATGAAGGCCTCAGCTCACCACATTCCTGACCCCACCAAATGAGAAAAGCCTGGGCAAGCAGGGAGCCTGGATCAGGCTATTTCCCTAGAGCAGCTGGCACTGGCTGTTCTGGAGTAGTGAATAGAGCTGTTTTCCTGTGTAGTTTCTGGTTGGTTCTTGTTCAGAGCTCCCACCTTAGTGTTTATGCTCAAAAAATTACAGAATTGTTTAGACAACTGCATACTGTGTCATTGCAGAAAGATTAAGAAGTGAATGAAGGTTTAACTAGAGCCCACCATAAGAGACCTCCACTGTTGTACTATAGCACAGGAATGTTGGATTTTCATTACACCCAAAGCAAGAAAAATAAGCATTCTGTTCCCTTGGAACCATATAGATAAGAAATCTTCACATAAAGAGCCTCATGATTCTTCCAGTCAAAAACTGGGAGAAAAAAAAATCAAGCCTTGTTCTAACTTTTTGATCTCTCTTGCATCATGCAAGTACATGGACATGTCTGATTCTTCAGAGCTTGTTAGAGCCCTGGGCCTGCATAGATGCTACTCTGGGCTTTTTCTCTGTTGCTTTTTCACCAACTGAAACAATGGGTCTGTCTTTCTGTAATTCTGTGGCTAGTGTGATCTCTGCCCTTCTGAATATCAGTCACATTGTCATACCAGGATGAGCAGACTTTCCTTGCAATTTCTGCAAAAGGGTGAGGAATCTGTGTGAAGGTATGCTCAGTTTAAAGAAACATGCCCCATTTTTAGCAGTCTGTTTCCATGGCAACATAAGCAGCAGCCAAACAGCGTTCTCAAAGCTCCTGTAAATTTCCAGCACTGAGTACTGAAAACATTGTCTTCCTGCCCCCAAACTGCAGATGAGTGCAGGGGACCAGCAGCACCTGGAGTACATTTTAGCTTGGTTGTAGTGGGCGTCTCTCCCAGCCAGTGTGGCTGTAAGGATGCAGCAGAGGGCATCCACTGCCACACTGAAGAGGAAGACATTCCTTCCCGCTCCACCCATAGGCAGCTTTCTTTGGAAAGTAATCTGCACAGCATTTTAGTTAATCTGGTGTTGCTCCTGTTTTAGTCAGAAGAGTCATAAAAATTCTGGTGCAGATGCTGTTTTTCCAGGCTCATGGCTGAGCCTCGAATCTGTGGCACCCTGAACACTCGCCTTTGTTCCAGACAGGAAGTGGGGACAGAAGGATGCTCCATCAGCGCTGACAGCACAGCCTATAGGGGTGGTGCTGCTGTTTGTATGGTTTGGAGTTGGTTGTTGGTTGGTTGGTTGGTATGGTTTGCTTTGTTTTGGGGGGTTGGTTGTGTTTTCTTTTTTGTTTTGTTTTCATCTCTTTGCCCTACTTAAAAATTTACTGAAGAACCTTATTTTATTGTGAGCAAACTAGACTCTGAAAATACAGCTAAAGCCATGTGACCTTTGATGGATCCTTTAGCATCTGAGTATTTATAGGTTCACATGGACTTCACATTCAGTGTGAGTAGGAATAAGAAAGAGCTGGGTCCACCATGCATCTGTGGGCCCTACACCCTTGCTCATAGCCTGTCCTTTTTCATCTCCTTTATTGTTCACAGCAACATAATTACATTTGTGTCTGTTCCTACCAATATCAATTCAGAAGTAAACACCAAGGCTGACGAGACGGATGGCTCCCTGAGTAACGAACCCACAAGATGGGGGCAGTTCATTTCCACTAGTGCTCTGACTGTGCCCCACATAGTAAATTAATAAAATGCAAAAAAAAAGATTAATTTTTGAAAAAACTCACAGACTCTAAGATTCACACAATAAGATGAAACAGTTTGCCCCAGGATAATTACTAATCCATAGAAAATCTTTCTGATAATTTGTTCTTAAACTTTCCTTAGGAAACTGAAGTTGGTTGTATATTCTAATGACCCGTGTGAACTGAAAAAATGCTGGTTTTTCAGTAATCATTGTAGAAGACGGTAGAAACGAAAAGGTGTGGCTTCTGGGGAAATGCACAGAAGTCTATGTGGCAGAAAATAGAAAATATAACTATTTTGGTTACAGATCACCCCATTAATGATTAATGGAATTGTGTTGGTGGGGAGGGGACAAACCAGGAGTGGGTAGGAAATTGGAGATTTGAATCCTGAGAAATTAGTTTTTTAGCATATTTTCTGTTATTCTCTATTTAAAAAATGTGTTAAGGTGAAATTCACTTAACATTAAATTGACCATTTTAAAGGAAGCAGTTCAGTTACACAATGATTACCACAGTGTAGGCTCAAAGAAATGTCATCAAGTCCAAAGAGCATCATCATGCCATCAGCAGCTGCCCCCGTGTCCTGCCCATGGTTCCTGGCAGCCAGCAGCACTGTCTCTAGGTCACCTGTTCTGGATATTTATTGTAAGTGAAATAATATGTCACACTTTGTGTCTGTTTTCCACGTTCATCCACATTTAGAGGTGAGAAAAGGAAAGCAGGGAGAGAAAGAGAGTGAGCACAGGTACCGGCAGGGTCCAGGAGCTGGGATTACAGGTTACCATGAACATGGATGCTAGGAACTCAACGGGGGTCTTCTGCAAGAGCAGCAAGTGCTCATAACTGCTAAGGTCTCTATCCCTCACCCACACTTGGTCTGTATCAATACATAATTCTTCTCTGTAGCTGAATAGTACTCCATATTCAGTATAGACTTTCCAGACACCTGTAACACTTAAGCTTTTGTGGGTATAATTGCTGTGAACATGTGTGCACACATTTGTGTCTGCGTACCTGAGCTCTTTGTGTTTCACTTAAGAATAGAATTGCAAGCATGAGGGGTTTTTTGTTTGTTTTGTTTGTTTGTTTTTGTTTGGACAAAGGTACCATATACAGAACTTTTGAAAGACCCCAAGTGTTCTGATTTTGTGTCCTGCGGTCTTTTTTGGTGATAAAAATGTCATAGTTCAGGGCCAATAAGTGACTTGCTAACTGTAGCTCCTGCCTTCTTATCTGGCAGTGTTTCAGATTTTCCAGTTGTGCTGTTAATTATTCCATGCCTCCTCCAGTGACCTCCCACCTAGCCATCATCCTCACTTTCAACACTGCACCTCTCTTGCTACTTCACAGAAAATATAAGCCATCACTTCAGGACTCCCTGGCTGTGTCAGACCAAAGCTCCAAGCCCCCTGCAGAGAGAGTATGCACTCACAAAGCTCTCCTTGGGTGTCAGTTCAGCCCACAGCCTCCAGTACACACTCCTGCCTGCTTTTTGCTGCTTCCCCTCCTGCAGCCTAACTTCCACAGAACAGCTCCTGTGTGTGTGTGGGGGGGGGAGCAGCAGCACTCTGGCTCCCACTTTGTCCTTCCTCTGACAGCTATGCTCTCTTCTTTCTGAATCTGACCCCCAAATGCACATTTAATTGTTGGTTTTCTTGACAGCTGAGCCCTGAACTCTTTGCTTTCTGTTTATATCTCTGCCTCAGCAAATGCCTGTGGCTTCAAATGATACATTGCTCCCAGTCTCTGAGACCTGGACCCACAAGGCCAATTGTCATCTGACATTTCTGTTTCCATATCAAATATGAGCTTCCTAAGGTCGAGACTGAGCAACTCACATCTCTGTAACTGGTCTACAACATGCTCAGGCTTAAAACTCAGGCCTGACACATATCAAAACAACTCTTAAGACATTAAGGAAAGTTAGTCCTGTTGAAGTTCCTACCCTGGAACGTTGACATGTTATCCCAAGATTCCCTGAGCTTCTCTACCATATCACAGCCCAGCCCTGCTAATTTTTGTTTTTTAATTTATTAAAACATTGTGGTACACATCATGGAACAGGTAGAAATAGGCTCTCATACTTCCTGATGGTATATATTGGTACCATCTTTAGATGGCAAAATGATTCTGTCAGGATGCTAAAGCCATTATTAGAAAGTTAATCTACATCTGGACAGTGGTGGCACACACCTTTAATCCTAGCACTTGGAAGGCAGAGGCAAGCAGATATCTGAGTTTGAGACCAGCCTAGTCTACAGAGTGAGTTCTAGAACAGCCAGGGCCACACAGAGAAACCCTGTCTCGAAAAACCAAAAAGGGAAAAAAGAAAAAAGAAAGGAAGGAAGTTAATCTACAACTGTATCATCAAAGATGCTACCAAACTGAATAAGGCTCTTAACTATACCTGTTTGTCGTAACAAGAGCCCTTGCAGTACAAGTACTAAGTGCTTAAGAAAAAAAAGAGCTAGATTTCCCTTTTTAAAGCCAACTCACAAACTAGATGATTAATACAGCCCTGTCTTGTGTGTTTCTTTGCATACTTTGTATATATTATTAATAGGATGTTCAGAGGACATTTTCTGATGCCATGGGGCTCTCACAGTGGGGACAGGGGACAGGAAGTCGGGGTCAAATGGAATGGATTTCACATTCTTCTTACTAGCCATTATGTACATCTTCACTTTAATTTCAACAAATAAGTAGGAAACTTTTATTTTAAAAAAATGTGATACTTATATCAAGGTACTAACATCACATGCAAGGGTCTTTTTCTGAGGCCTGGGCTCAGAAGAAAGCCCCTGGACTAACTTCTCCTATGACTGCAAAGTATACCTTCCCAGCAAAGGAATTTAGAAAGATGCTCAGGGCTAACATCCCGTACTGCACACCAGAGGACCTGAAGTCAGTTTTTAGCACCCACCTGTAAATCTAGGTCCAGAGATCCAACAGTTGTGGCCTCCATGGCACCTGTACACATGTATACCTCCCACACACAGACATATAATTTGATATTTAAAACATAAATTTAATGAGGAAATATCTGAGGAAGGCTTTTTCCCAGTTTTACAGTTTCACGATTAAAGCAATAGTGCAAGTAAAAATACTTGTCATCAACATTTTAAACATTCGTTTTGAAGGAAAGTAGAATAATTCGTCACTTTACCTCTTCAATATAAATTTTTCATGCTATGATTTGCCTGTAGCAAATCTCATTTGACCACTAAACTGCTTGATAGACAGATATTAGACATGGACCAACTTGACCCTCCATGCCTACTTAATCCCAGGAGATAAAGTTTCTGTGGGCTATCTTGCTTTGTAGATTCAGGCCCTTCACTTCATCCTGCTCAAACAATATATGATACATTTTTGCCAGAGTCCAACCACTTGACTATCTTCATTACTCCAACTGCTGTTTGGAAGAAGCTGAAACCAAGATCTGCTTATTGCCCTGCAGTTTCTTCTGTCAGTAGATCATCAGTTCTGAGGTGTGACCTCATTTCCATCTACCCTTACCCCAGCTCACCGGCCTGTATGAGATTGCTTGGCTTTGGCTTTTGGTTTTCAGGGTCTCTTCACCCTTCATGAATCTGCAGTTTCAAAACCTGATGCTGTGCACACAGTCTAATCCTATTACCCTGCAGTCATGCAGGGCGCAGAGACCATCAAGGCACCCTCCTGTCTAGAAATTCAAATTTAGGAAGTGAGGAATAAAGTTTATGCACAAAACCCCACCAGAATATCATTATGCAAACATTGAAAACAAGCACTCGATAAATGGCAGCTATTGAGAGCTGTTTGGCACCATTAGCAGATACAACCTGCAGCTGAGACTATGTTCCAGTCTCATCGCTGTGTGGACTATGTTCCAGTCTCATCACTGTGTAGACTATGCCAAGACAACAGAGTGCAAAGCACAGAGCCAGAGGCTGTACCGCTGTGCAGCCATTGATTTCCCACTTAGTTCTCTTTCTTTTTCATATTTTCTTGTTTAATGTGACTCAGGGCACAGACTACTTAGAGAAAGATGTGAACCATGCCTGAGCAGATGGGCTGTACCCTTGTCTGCTACCATCGGCAGGGCCTCTGCACAGGCCTTGAGTGTTGTACTTATAGACACGTGCACAGTATTTGGGATTCATACACCGAGATTGAGGCTTTCACAGAGGATACAAGTGCTTCCTGTGTAAAGTATACTTCTGCATGACAGCACTTCCTTTAGGAAACACACAGGTTTAAGCTCTGTTCTGCGTTTAAGGACTTCTCAGGGGACAGTGTAATGAATTGCTTTAGTTCCTTGTTTCCCGAAATAAAGACAGCCTCTGCACCTGTCCAACTGTGAATTCGATTTTGCTTTCTTAGCTATGTGTTTTGCTTTGTGAAAGATGTAAGCATATAGTTAGCATGTGCTTGAGCTGCTTTCCCACCAGAATTTCACTTCACGTGTATTCTTTTGCCTTCACTGATTTGCAAGATGGGCATGGAAGGTACTCAGTGTCAGTCAGCTTACTAATAGCATGCAGGCTGTGATGTTATGAGCCCATTAGTGCAATTCAGGGTCTCAAAGGGGAACAGGATACAACTCTCAGGTACACTGTCTGGACATGAAGCCCTTTCCAGGAAAACAGCCTCTTAGACACCTATGCCGTACATCATAGGACAGTATTCCAGGTTGGTGAGTATTCTAGGATAGCAGCGAGGGGTCCAGAACTGCAAGGGGCTGAGTAACATCCAGTGCTCTGGGACGTTCTTCCTCCATGTGAATGGAACAGTTTTGGTTAATATGGAGACTCTAGAGAGGAAGGTGACCTTTCCTGACAAGATACTTCATCCATACCCACAGAAACCTCTGTGGTCAGAAGGTCACACCATCATCTTCACAGAACTTGTCCTTGCCACGGTCCCTGAGAAGCACAATAAGTACATCCTGCCTAGCACTGCCTTGCAGTGTGCTCAGCCGCCCCATCATTTACTGTGTTGGTGAGTGGAGTACTAAAAGGAAATTTACTCTTTTCTAAAATTATTAGTTTGTACTAACAGTACCTTATAACTAGTTCTAAGAATAACCTTTATCAAATTCTTCATCATTGGTTGTGTTTAATATGAACAAGTACCATAGTTGTGTTTTAAAATTCACCAACCTTTGCAATGTACTGAGGTACCCCATGTCTACCTTAGTTTATGTATTAGACACTGTCCCATACCGTTTATGTTTTGGTACATACAGAAGATAGAAGAGCTAACAACCAACAGACATAATATAACACATTACTTCCAAGTCTGCCTCTTCTCCAGTCGTGTCCTTTCTAATGTCTTGGCTTCAAAATACTTGTCCCATGATTGACTACTGTTACTTTCTAGCAATCCCATGCAGCAGCCTCATGCTTAGAGCTCTGTGCATGTTCTTATTTTGGGGGAGAGTTATATAAGGAATTGTGAGAACATCAGTTAAATCATTCTGTTCTCGTCAGTCAGAATAACCTAGGTTGTGGGGGAGGTTGCTTATTTTATCCATATAGGAAACTGGATGAAAAACACATGTGACTTGTGCGTAGTTTTTGTTTTAACAATTGGTTCTTTGAGAAAATCAACAAGATAGATAAACCCTTAGCCAGGCTAACCAGAGGGCACAGCGACAGTATCCAAATTAACAAAATCAGAAATGAAAAGGGAAACATAACAGAAATTGGGGAAATTCAAAAAATCAACAGATCCTACTACAAAAACCTATATTCAACAAAACTGGAAAATCTGGATGAAATGGACAATTTTCTAGACAGATACCAAATACCAAAGTTAAATCAGGATCAGGTAAACCATCTAAACAGTCCCATAACCCCTAAAGAAATTGAAGCACTCATTAAAAGTCTCCCAACCAAAAAAAGCCCAGGACCAGATGGTTTTAGTGCAGAGTTCTGTCACACCTTCGAAGAAGACCTAATACCAATACTCTTCAAATTATTCCACAAAATAAAAAAAAGAAGGAACACTACCCAATTCCTGAGTATTCTCCCTTGGAGATGGAACGATTTCTGTCTAAACAGGAACTTTTCACAATTTCCTTTCATAGAGAACTTAATAAAAGGTTTTTTTTCTACTTCTATCATGTTTAATGTTCCAAATTAATTTTAAAAACTGGTTGAGTGTGTATTACTTTTAGCTTTAGAAGATATCATGTACATTTAAGAGGCATTTAATTATTATAAATTATTTTGATGACTTTAAAAAAATGTCAATACTGAGTTGTATATTTTAAAGTAAATTTTATTAGTTTAATAAAAAAATAAAAACAATTGGTGGTTGGTGGTGCTTCTGTGCGGTATGAGACCTGACTATCTGCTCTCTGTCTCTGGTTCCTGGCACCCAGCTCCAAAAATGGTTTCCTAGGAGATGGGTGTTGGGGCTGAGCAAGCATCTTCTGTGAGCCTTGATCTTAATCCTCATACACAGGCTCAGTGTTGCCAGTGATGAGAACATTTGGGGTATGCTACATGACTGGTAGCTGAGGGCCCCAAATGGCTTCTGGGTACCTTGAGTTTCAGGAAGGAACAGATAAAGTCAGAGAAAGGACGGAAGCCCAATGAGGGACTCCCACCCCCACCCCAATGCACGTCTTTCATTGGTCTCTTTCTGACTTGTGGCCTTCATAATAAAGCAACAGTCATAAATAAAGTGCTCTCCTGCATTTTGTGGGTGGAGCAGTCAAGTAAATAATACTCAAGTCTGAGGAGGATCTTATAGTATGAGTAGCCTAGGCTAGTGAGTAGTGTTTGAAAGTAAGGGAGTCTAGGAAGTCTTACCTTCACTCTGAGTATACAGGGAATGGTTGGACACCCAGTTGCTACCCTCAGATGATAGAATGGGGAGATATGGGATAAGACTGTCCATGTCCAGTCAGGAGTGTTGGCACGGGGAACCCAGGGGCAGCATTCATCCATCCATTCTATGTGATAACCTCACAGCAGGTGCATTGCACATGTCAGCATGAGTGAGTCTCAGTCTTGAAGGACCCAGGGCTGATCCTGCGCTTGTGAGCTCTTGAAGCAACCAGTGTCCACTCAAAAGGGCCTCTGAGATGTACAAGCTGTTATCATGGTATTGGCTTGCAGACAGAGTAACTGGTGATGTGCTCATCGTCCACAGAAGTCATTGTGCCCTAAATGTTATATGTTCACACCTGCATATCATATTGTGAAGTTGGGGTTTTCTGTTGTTGTAGTTATTTGGGGGGTTTTGGTTGGTTGGTTTGGTTGGGTTTGTTTTTGTTTTCATTGTTTGTTTGTTTGTGTGAGATAGGGTTTTCCCGTGTAGCACTGGCTGTCCTAGAACTCACTCTGTAGACCAGGATGGCCTTAGACTCAGATCTGCCTGCCTCTGCCTCCCAGGGTGGGTTGTCTGTTTGTTTGTTTTTAAGGGGGTGTTGGTGTTTCTGAGACCTTTGAGGACCCCTAGGGAGCAGGGATAGATAGTGCTGCTAGAACTTCTCCCTAACATTGACTCTTTGAACTGGAGTAACACCCTGTCCCTTTGTCTTCTCATTGCTTTCCTTGCCATTCTCCTCGATGTGACAACCTTAAATACTAGCAGCGTTAGATTGTACATTTCTTAAAAAAAAAAATGCCAGTGTCAAAAGTTATGTGTGCTTGCTGTTTAAGCTGCTGTTACTTGGCTTTTGCTCTCTGTAACAGTTTTATATCAACTGTTTCCATTCTAAATTCAGTATCAGTGAAACTCTGTATTCCAAAAAGAAAACCCCAAGTCACATTTCTGTGTTCAGTCCTCATATCTGGCCTTGATAAGAAGGTGTTCGTAAGAGCCACAGGACAGGTCCAGGCTCTGCAGCATAAAGAAGGACTCTGCTCGGAAGTGTTAACAGGGCCACAGCTTGAACTGTGGTCCCTGGGGCGCACGGGGCCTCCTGGAAATGGGAAGCTCCAGTGGGCTGCATGCAAGCCTTTCATTCAGCTCCACTTCCATGCGCTGAGCTGCCTTCTCTCCCCGCTGTTGAGAAGCACACATAGGTGACTTCTGTACAGACCCTGAATCATCCTTACCATAATTTAAAAATAATAGCAAAACAGCTTAAAATGACTAGGAAAGTTTTCAGTTTTATTTGATAAGTTCTTTTTTAGATAGACTTGTTTTTTAAATTGAATATCTAGAGAATCTAAAGAGAAAGACTCTCCTTGAAAAATCAGGGGGGTGCGGTAAGTTATTTTTATTTGATAAGCTAGATGTCCATATTTCCTAATGTAGGCCTTGTTTCTACCAAGTCTCACAATTTACTATGTATTAAGCAGTGATGCCGTTTGTTTGCAGGTTTCTCAACTTGTAAGGTGAAATTCGGTGTGTGTTTATACAAAGACTGTTTTAAATTCATAACTTAGAAGTTTCTCCCTAGCCTAATTTGTATGCACTCAAGCATTACTAAATCTCCTTCTTTTAAATTATGTCCTTGTAAAGAAGTCCTTCCAAACAAGCCAGTCTTTTCTTAAGTAAATTGTTATTACATATAACTGTCAAGGAATCTCATCCTTGCTCTGAATGAGATCTCTTTTGAAGAAGTCATAATGCATAAGCTAACCATCTTCATTTGCTTGAGCACTGTCTGAAGTTTTTAAATAGAAAAATGCCTAGCATTTGTCATTTAACTAAACAAAAGAGTTGCTGAGTAAGTTCAGAATTGACCAACAAGCAGAATCGTGATTGTTTTTTACAACTTAGTGCCAAGTAGTGTCTTCTCCCTCCTTAAGATAAGGTCTCACCTGTAGTTCAGAATGTCCTGGAGCTCACTATACAACCTGGCTGGCCCTCCTGCCTCAGCCCCTTGAGAGCTGAGTTACAGACATGGCCACCACACTCAGCTGCATAGCTGACTTCCTTCTGATTGGATAGTGAAGTGGATGTTTAATACTGACCAACAGTGTCCCCTTTGGAACTGTGGGCATTGGCTTCTGAGGTTGCTAACAAACTCTTTCCTTTCTACAGTGCTCCAGCTGAGGCTGCAACAAAGGAGGACAAGAGAGCAACTAGTGGACCAGGGCATCATGCCACGTAAGACCGAGTCGCTGTTGTCTCTGGTGTGCTGGGACAGGATGGGCATTCCTGAGGAAAGCTTGCCCTGCTGCCTTCAGTCCTCAAGGTCTTTTTTCAGGCTTATCAGGAAACCCAGGGGTCAGCATGGCCCACCCAGGAAGAACCCTTAGAATACATTTTAAAAACAGATGCAGCATATAAAATGGGCTTGAATTTTACACTAATGAAGAATGCCTCTAAGACCCTATGACGTTCTTACTGTGAATTTTAATGTCTGAGTTTTAAGATTGTTGAATTGATAACAGTGCTGGTATTTCTGAGATTAGACATGTAAGAGTGATGTGATAACTCATGACCTTGTTCTACTTAAATTTAATTCGTGGTCATTCTCCTTGATAGTAGGCTATGATCTACCTGATTCCATGTATCTCAGTTGAAACTAACACTAGTGCAGTATTTCTGGCCTAAATATAGTTGTTTCCCTCAAGAGATTCATTAAGAGTTGATTTTGAAATATTTATCTAAACTTTTCCTCACCTTTAACAACCAGCTTTGGAAGTCTTAGAGGGGAGAATGGTTGATTTTGTATAACATAGGTTATACATCTGAATTATTTATTATTTATCTACTATTTAGTGTTTAGAAATTAACTTTAAATATTATTTTTTATTTTTTAAGATTTATTTATTATATGTAAGTACACTGTAGCTGTCTTCAGACACACCAGAAGAGGGTGTCAGATCTCATTACAGATGGTTGTGAGCCACCATGTGATTGCTGGGATTTGAACTCAGGACCTTCAGAAGAGCAACCAGTGCTCTTAACCACTGAACTATCTCACCAGCCCAGAAATTAACTTTAAAATACTAGAAATTACAAGACAAACAATTTCCAAAAAAAATTCCAGTCCTATAACTCATTGCTAGTCCAGAAATCATTTATCAGTTAATGAGGATAATTTTTTTTCCTCAGATTTTTTTCCCCTTAGTGAAACTTTTATAGACTACTTACTGCCCATCTTCTAAACATCTTGAATCCAGCTGTGGCAGCCCAAAGACACTTTGGTAATCTGCCAGATGCTCCACCACCACACTCCTCCCCCCAGCCAGTTAGTCAAGTAGCATCAGATAATGGTGCTTAAGGCATGACGGCTAGGTCAGCCCTGACTGGCTGTGGGGAGCGGGTCCTGTCTCCCATCTACTGACCTAAGTCCATGGTTGTTACATGCCTGCTATTACAAGGCAGTGCTGGATATACACAAATCAAGAGTTTTCAAAGATGACAGACAGAAATGTAAACACCACTTCCTCTTATGCTGAGATTCTAAAGTAGAATACTTAAAGGGTCATCTTTTATGTGTTGTACTGTGGTGTGCTACAAAGAACATGACCCTTTAATTTAGAATATGAGATGAAAATTCCACTTGTTGACCAACATTTAGCTATATGACCTCAGGGACTCACATGCTCTGAACATCTATGCTAGGGTTCATACCTACCTTTCAGGTTTATTAGGGAAACCAATAAGACTCTTAACTGTGCTTCACCACAGCCAGTTGTGAGACATGGGTGCTGTATGTCCCCATGTTCAAGTTCCAAGGTCACATGGGCTTTGTCTAGAAGCATATATGGATACTAAACCCGACCTGTGACAGTTCCTAGGCCACAGAATGATCTGACATATCACTTGCAGTCATTATGTGCCAGCTCTGTTTGAAAGGCCACTTGTTTTATTTGCAAAGGATGCAAGTTCAGTTGGGTAACATTGAAGAGTCCAGATTTGTAGGCGTCTTATGAAGGACCTGGTAAATAAATGTCAGCGCAAGTGTATACTGAGGGGTCAGCAGAGTGGAGAGCTAAAATGTAAGCTTCTGCTTATGCTGGGGAATCAATTTGTTTTCTTCCTAACAGCTTTGAAGAGTCCAGCAGCATTCCATGAGCAGATAAAAAGCCTGGAACGAGCCAGAGTAAGTGATTTCTCTTTAAAATCCTTACTTCTTTACCGTATCCCAGGCATGCTTACTCCTAAATATATCATGGCAGAACATGCATGATGTCTCCAAGATGCCTGATAGCGCATGTGTTCTAGGGTGGTTTCTTAGAGACTTTCAGAAATTGTGTGACGGTTCAGTTTTGTTCCTTTAAAATCATGAACTCTGCCAGAAGAGATGACTCAGTCAATAAAGCGTTTGCCATAGGAGCTGAGTTTAATCCCCAGCCCCCATATAAAATTAAGTCTGGACCTGCTAATACACTCAGGAAGCTGAGGTAACTGAAGTCCCTGGTGTGTCCTGGCTAGCCAGTGTAAACAACTTGGTAAGCTTTAGTTTCAGAAAGAAACCCTATCATGCACAAACCCCAAAAAATGGAGAGAAGTTGAGAAAAAGAAACCTATCATCAGGCTTTGTCCTCTATAATCACACACTCACATGTACACATATACATGCATTACCCCTCCCCCCCCACACACACACACACAAATAAAAAACAAAATGCTAACAAGTTTTGTTCATGTGTTTTCAGGGCTGTACTGACTAGCTTTTTATCAGCTTGATAAAAGCTAGAATCATCTGAGAAGAAGGATCAATTGAAAAAATGTCACACCACATTGCAAGGCTATAGGGCATTCTCTTGACTGATGACTGATTTAGCAGAGCCCAGCCCATTTTTGATGGGGCCATTCCTGGGCTGGTGATCCTGGGTTTTATGAGACAGCTCTCTAGTGCATGACCAGATCTTTAACAGACAAACCAAGCAAGAGCCTCTGCTGTGTATGAGCCCTGCAGAGGGACAAGGAAGCAGTGAGCTTCTGAAGGTCCTTGGCCAGTGTCCCTGTGGGTCTGTGCCACTGTGTGTTGGCCTACAGACTGAGAGAGCAGCTAAATAAGCATGGTATACTAAGCTGTATTCTTGAAAGTAGCTCCTTTGTGGTCACGTGTCACATGGGTGCTCAGCCCCATTATGCACAGCCTTTCTTTCTGTTTTGCCTGGGGTAACAAGTTCTATTATGCAGTATGGAAATACCAATATTATTGAAATTCTTTACAACTGGCCCCAGAATGCAGTAACAAGCTCCTAGATCTGTTATTTGAGAATTGAATACAGGAAAAGGTGCCAGAGAATATGAACACAGATAAAATTTTATTTTTAACAATTTTAATATCTATATAAATTTCTACTTTTCTAAAGTATTAGCTTTACATAAAGGGGTTAAATTATTTTTATTGAATATTTTCTTTATTTACATTTCAAATATTAACCCCTGTCCTGGTTCCACCCTCCCAACCCCCCCCTCCACCCAGAAACTCCCTATCCCTTCCCCTCTCCACCTGCTTCTACAAGGGTATCCCCCCACCCACCCACCTACTCCCACTTTCCCACCATCGAATTCCCCTACACTGGGGCCTCGAGCCTTCACAGGACCAAGGGCCTCTCCTCCCATTGATGCCCAGCAAGGCCATCCACTTCTACATATGCAACTGGAGGCTCCATGTGTACTCCTTGGTAGTCCCTGGGAGCTGTGGGGTGTCTGGTTGGTTGATATTGTTAATCTTCCAATGGAGTTGCAAACCCCTTCAGATCCTTCAGTCCTTTCTCTAACTCCCCCCTTGCAGATCCCGTGGGAGACCCTGTGCTCAGTCCAATTGTTGGCTGCGATCATCCGCCTCTGTATTTGTCAGGCTCTGGTAGAGCCTCTCAGGAGACAGCTTTATCAGGCTTCTGTCAACATAATATTCATAGCATCCACAATAGTGTCTGGGTTTGGTGACTGTATATGGGATGGATCCCCAGGTAGGGCAGTCTTTGGATGGCCTTTCTTTCAGTCTTTGCTCCACACTTTGTCTCTGTATTTGCTCCCATGAGCATTTTGCTCCCCTTTCTAAGAAGGACCAATGCACCCACACTTTGGTCTTCCTTCTTCTTGAACTTCATGTGGTCTGTGAATTGTATCTTGGGTGTTCTGAGCTTTTGGACTAATGTCCACTTATCAGTGAGTGCATACCATGTGTGTTTTTGTGATTGGGTTACCTCAGGGTGATATTTTCTAGGTCCATCCATTTGCCTAAGAATTTCATGAATTCGTCGTTTTTAATAGCTGAGTAGTACTCTATTGTGTAAATGTACATTTTCTGTATCCATTCCTCTGTTGAAGGACAGATAGGTTCTTTCCAGCTTCTGACTATTATAAATAAGACTGCTATGAACATAGTGGAGCATGTGTCCTTATTATATGTTGGAGAATCTTTTGGGTATATGCCCAGAAGTGGTATAGCTGGGTCCTCAGGTAATACTATGTCCAATTTTCTGAGGAACCGCCAGACTGATTTCCAGAGTGGTTGTACCAGCTTGCAATCCCACCAGCAATGAAGGAGTGTTCCTCTTTCTCCACATCCTCATTAGCATCTGCTGTCACCTGAGTTTTTGATCTTAGCCATTCTGACTGGTGTGAGGTGGAATCTCAGAGTTGTTTTGATTTGCATTTACCTGATGACTAAGGATGTTGACCATTTCTTTAGGTGCTTCTCAGCCATTCAGTATTCCTCATTTGAGAATCTTTGTTTAGCTCTGTACCCCATTTTTTAATAGGATTGTTAGATTCTCTGAAGTCTAACTTCTTGTGTTCTTTTTATATATATACATATGTATATATATATACACATACACACATACATACATACATATGCGTGTGTGTGTATATATATATACATATATGTGTATGTGTGTATATATATATATATATTGGATATTAGCCCTCTATTGGATGTAGGATTGGTAAAGATCTTTTCCAAGTCTGTTGGTTGCCATTTTGTCCTATTGACAGTGTCCTTTGCCTTACAGAAGCTTTGCAATTTTATGAGGTCCCATTTGTTGATTCTTAATCTCAGAGCATAAGCCATTGGTATTCTGTTCAGGAAAATTTCCCCTGTGCCCATGTGTTTGAGGCTCTTCCCCTCTTTCTCCTCTATTAGTTTCAGTGTAACTGGTTTTATGTGGAGGTCCTTGATCCACTTGGACTTGAGCTTTGTACAAGGAGATAAGAATAGATCAATTTTCATTCTTCTACATGCCAATTGAACCAGCACCATTTGTTACAAAGGCTATCTTTTTTCCACTGGACGGTTTTAACTCCTTTGTCAAAGATCAAATTACCATAGGTGTGTGGGTTCTGAGTCTTCAATTCCATTCCATTCCATTGATCTACCTGCCTGTCTCTGTACCAGTACCAAGCAGTTTTTATCACTATTGCTCTGTAGTACAGTTTGAAGTTAGAAATGGTGATTTCCCCCAGAAGTTCTTTTATTGTTGAGAATAGTTTTCTCTATCCTGGGTTTTTTGTTATTCCAAATGAATTTGAGAATTGCTCTTTCTAACTCAAAGAAGAATTGAGTTGGAATTTTGATGGGGATTGCATTGAATCTGTAGATTGCTGTCAGCAAGATGGTCATTTTTACTATATTAACCCTGGCAATCCATGAGCATGGGCGATCTTTCCATCTTCCAAGATCTTCTTTGAATCTTTCTTCAGAGACTTGAAGTTCTTGTCATACAGATCTTTCACTTGTTTGGTTAGAGTCACACCAAGGTTTATCTGATCATGATTAACTTTGGCACCTGGTATCTGTCTAGAAAATTGTCTGTTTCATCCAGATTTTCCAATTTGGTTAAGTATAGGTTTTGTAGTAGGATCTGACAATTTTTTGAATTTCCTCAGTTTCAGTTGTTATGTCTCCCTTTTCATTTCAGATTTTATTAATTTGTATGCTGTCTCTGTGCCCTCTGGTTAGTCTGACTAAGGGTTTATCTATCTTGTTGATTTTCTCAAAGAACCAGATCCTGGTTTTGCTGATTCTTTGTATAGTTCTTTTTGTTTCTACTTGATTGATTTCAGCCCTGAGTTTGATTATTTCCTGCCATCTACTCCTCTTGGATGCATTTGCTTCTTTTTGTTCTAGAGCTTTTAGATGTGCTGTTAGCTGCTAGTGTATGCTCTCTCCCATTTCTTTTTAGAGGCTCTCAGAGCTATGAGTTTTCCTGTTAGCACTACTTTCATTGTGTCTCATAAGTTTGGGTATGTTGTACCTTCACTTTCATCAAATTCTAAAAAGTCTTTAATTTCTTTATTTCATCCTTGACCAAGTTATCATTGAGTAGAGCATTGTTCAGCTTACATGCGTATGTGGGTTTTCTGTTGTTTTTGTTGTTATTGAAGACCAGCCTTCGTCTGTGGTGATCTGATAGGATGCATGGGATTATTTCAGTCTTCTTGTATCTGTTGAAGCCTGTTTTGTGACCAATTACGTGGTCAGTTTTGGAGAAGGTACCGTGAGGTGCTAAGAAGGCGGCATATTCTTTTGTTTTAGGATGAAATGTTCTATAAATATCTGCTAAATCCATTTGATTCATAACTTCTGTTACTTTCACTGTGTCTCTGTTGAGTTTCTGTTTCCATTGTCTATCCATTGCTGAGAGTGGTGTGTTGAAGTCCCCCACAATTATTGTGTGAGGTGCAATGTGTGCTTTGAGCTTTAGTAGAGTTTCTTTTATGAATGTGGGTGCCCTTGCCTTTGGAGCATAGATGTTCATAATTGAGAGTTCTTCTTGGTAGAATTTTCCTTTGACGAGTATGAAGTGTCCTTCCTTATCTTTTTTGATAACTTTTGATTGAAAGTCAATTTTATTCGATATTAGAATGGCTACTCCAGCTTTTTTCTTGGGACCATTTGCTTGGGAAATTTTTGTCCAGCCTTTTATTCTGAGGTAGTGTCTGTCTTTCTCACTGAGGCACATTTCCTGTGCATATCGAGTCTGTTAGTCTATGTCTTTTTATTGGGGAATTGAGTCCATTGATGTTGAGAGATTAAGGAAAAGTGATTGTTGCTTCCTGTGATACTTGTTGTTAGAGGTGGAATTATGCTTGTGTGGCTATTTGGGGTTTGTTGAAAGAAAATTACTTTCTTGCTTTTTCTAGGATGGAGTTTCCCTCCTTGTGTTGGAGTTTTCCATCTATTATCCTTTGTAAGGCTGGATTTGTGGAAAGATACTGTGTAAATTTGGTTTTATCATGGAATATCTTGGTTTCTCCAACTATGGTAATTGAGAGTTTTGCTGGATATAGTAGTCTGAGATGGCATTTGTGTTCTCTTAGGGTCTGTATAACACCTGCCCAGGATCTTCTGGCTTTTTAAAGTCTCTTGTGAGAAGTCTGGTGTAATTCTGATAGGTCTGCCTTCATATGTTTCTTGACGTTTTTCCCTTACTGCTTTTAATATTCTTTCTTTGTTTTGTGCATTTGGTGTTTTGATTATTATGTGACGGGAGGAATTTCTTTTCTGGTCCAGTCTGTTTGGAGTTCTGTAGGCTTCTTGTATGTTCATGGACATCTCTTTCTTTAGGTTAGGGAAGTTTTCTTCTGTAATTTTGTTGAAGATATTTACTGGCCCTTTAAGTTGAGAATCTTCACTCTCTTCTATACCTATTATCTTTAGGTTTAGTCTTCTCATTGTGTCCTGGATTTCCTGGGTGTTTTGGGTTAGGAGCTTTTTGATTTTTGTGTTTTCTTTGACTGTTGTGTCAATGTTTTCTATGGTATCTTCTGCACCTGAGATTCTCCCTTCTATTTCTTGTATTCTGTTGGTGGTGCTTGCGTCTATGACTCCTGATATCTTTCGTAGGTTTTCTATCTCCAGAGTTGTCTCCCTTTGTGATTTCTTTATTGTTTCTAGTTCCATTTTTAGATCCTGGATGGTCTTGTTCAATTCCTTCACCTGTTTGGTTGTGTTTTCCTTTAATTCTTTAAGGTAAGGTGTTTTCCTCTTTAAGGGCTTCTACCTGTTTACCTGTGTTCTCCTGTATTTTTTATGGAAATTATTTATGTCCTTCTTAAAGTCCTTATATCATCATCATGAAAAGTGAGTTTTGATACGAGTCTTGCTTTTCCAGTGTGATGGTGTATCCAGGACTTGCTGTGGTGGGAGAACTGGGTTCTGATGATGCCAAGTAACCTTGGTTTCTGTTGCTTATATTCTTACTCTTGCCTCTCATCATCTGGTTATCTCTAGTGCTACCGGCCCTCACTCTCTCTGACTGGAGCCTGTCCTTCCTGTGATCCTGTTTGTGTCAGAACTCCTCAGAGTCTAGCTTTCTCTGTGATCCTGTGATTCTTGGATCCTGTGATCCTGAGCTCCTGGGTGTGTCCGAGCTCCTTGGAGTCAAGCTGCCATCCTGAAATCATGGTCTGACCAAGCTCCTAAGATCCTGTAATCCTATGTCCTGGTTGTGTTAGAACCCTGTGAGTCGAGCTTTCTCTGGGTGTTGTGGTACTGGGTGTGGAGTTAGTGCCCAAGGTCTGCTCTGGGCATATGCTCAGACTGCAAGGAACCTGTGCCACTGGCCGGGCAGGTGTTCCTGCATCCCTGGATCTGGCTGGTCCCAGTTACTCCTGGTGTTGGGGCAGATGTTGTAGCCTCCTCAGCACTGATCCTGGGCATGTTAGAGTCCCTGGGAGTCAAGCTTCTTCTGAATATTGTAGGACTGTGTTCAGAGCTAGCGCCCAAGGTCTCCTCAGGACAGCGGCTCAGAAGGATTAAATCTTTTGTTTATTTAAAGTTTATCTTAAAATGTTGAGCTTTTCTCAGTTTAACTATAAAACTCTATAAAGTATTTACTTTGTACTAATATTCTTCAAACCTCTGGATGGTTTTGGAAGGCTACACTGTAAACTATGAGGTAGATTATCGTTCTCGTCAGTACTAATTTCTGGTCATTATGTCAAAGATACAACAAGGTATATAATTTATTTTTGAAGAAAATGTAAAACTACAATGAATTGTGAACAATACTTTTCTTTTTAAGACTGAAAACTTTCTAAAGCACAAGATCCGGAGCCGCCCAGACCGCTCTGAGCTGGTCAGGATGCATATTTTAGAAGGTAAGGGGCTGTATCTGCTGAAGAAAAGTGCATGCCACTATTTTTCTTTATTCCCATTTAAAAACAATTTACCCCACAGGCTGACATCCTCAAATTGGATAATACCAAGAAGACTCAAAACTGAATCTCTGTAAGATACCTGGGGAATCACTTGCTAAAGCAGTGCTTCTATCAGCTGCCTCCTAAGTCCACTTGTACTGTCCTTAGGACATTAAGACTTGTCTTTCATCTTCTCTGTCTAGCTTGGATCTCATTGATATCTAGCAAAAGTAGTGCCCACACATGTTGCTATTCCTCTTAAATACAACAGTCGTGACATGCCTGTCTCTGACACCTCTGGGTGATCTAGTCTTAGCCCCTGGAGGCAAGACAGCTTCTCGTGCTCACGTGGCTGCCCTTCTCTCCGAGTCAGCCATCTTGATAGCCAGCTTCTCTGTCACATATTTCCAGCCTTCTACTTCTTCTATCATTCTGCTTTTGTAAATAATTTACTAAGCAAAACTTAAAAAAAAAAAAAGCTTGATCCTTGGACAGTATCACGTATGTTAAACTTTAAGAAGAATCTGGAAACCTCTTAGACATTTATAGACAGTTGTGAGGCAGAAAGAGTCTATTCTCTCTGGGCCTAGTGACAGAAGTCAAATGATTTTCTCATGCAGGATGGGAGCTCGGTAGCTCAGACACAGGCAAAGATGGAGTCTTCAAGAGCAATAAATAACCATTTGAGAGTTGTGCATCCACTGCCCAGATGCTAGGAACCAGCGGTCCAATAATGAGCAAGGCAGAGCTGCCTGCCTTCCGGTATCATGTGCTTTAGGAGCAGGGACAGACAGGGAACAAACAGGTAGCTATGACTAAGAAAGACACAGGCTGATAACTGCGTTAGAGTATGCTCTAAAGGAGTACTAAGTACTGTACTGGCCTCCACAAGCCTAATGAGTATGTGCTCCTATGTGTCCTTCTTGGTCTGAGTGGGAGGTGGGAGATGTGTGCCTTTCTCCACTATGGTTTGTGCTCTCAGAAGTCCTCTGAACTAAGAAACTTATGAGAGGGTAGTGCACTGCAGCTGTCAGGGATCAGTGACTTCAACAAGCCCTCCACTAACACAGCAAAGAACAAGAAGGCGTGTGTGTGTGTGTGTGTGTGTGTGTGTGTGTGTGTGTGTGTGTACAATGCTATCTGTAGAATCAGAAGGCAATTCTAACTCTATTAGATGTCATTAATAGAATTAAAATAAAAAGAAATACATCTACTCAAAATTCTTATTTATGAAGATGAAGGCAAGGCTCAAGGGCTGGAGAGGTGGCTCAGCAGCTGCAAGCGCATTGCACTGCTCTTTCAGAGGACACTGTTCGGTCGCAGTGCCATGGTCAAACATCGGACAGCCTCCCTGGACACCAGGCACTCCCATGGGGCACATACACACACGCAGGCAAACACTCACACACTGATTTTATTATGAGTATATATTGAAACATGCATTCTTGAGTTGATACCTAAGAAATGAAAAGGAATGTATCATCGCCAACTTTTGAATTACCTTAAAACCACAGCCATATTTTGACATTAACCTAATTTGATTGAATTGGGTATTTGGCAGGTTAGAGTCTAAATTATTTTCTGAAGTTCAACAGCAAAAATTGAGCCCTGGCTTCATGGACCTGCTGGGTTCTGCTTCCTACTGTGGAAGGTTTTCTTTGCTACTTTCACTTAGACGGTATGAAAGTGAGAAGGGAGAGAAACAGAAGGCTCTCCTACTGTGAGCTTCATAGAAGCATTGAAAACATCAACATGATTGGCGTCCCCTATATATAGTGTTCCTATACAATTCTGTGTGCTTCACCTCATAAGAGCTCAGAATCAACTCAGAATTTGGAGTGTTAGTTCCGCACTTACTTTTAAAACAACATAAACATAGCTCAAGGCAATGGGAGGATATGTCAGTGACTTACCACAAGTTCCAGAACTGACAGGATGAAGCAGAGGAGGTGGGAGAGCTACAGTGGCTTCATATCTGTTGTAGCATCTCCATCATTTTAGTATATGAGATGACAGTTCTATGCATTGTAATCTCTGTGTAAAATGACGTTTTGGGTCCAAAATAAGCTCAAATTTTTTTTTTTTTTTTTTTTTTTGTGAGACAGGGTTTCTCTGTGTAGCCCTGGCTGTCCTGGACCTCACTTTGTAGACCAGGCTGGCCTCGAACTCAGAAATCCTCCTGCCTCTGCCTCCCAAGTGCTGGGATTAAAGGCATGTGCCACCACCGCCCGGCTCAAATTTTTAAGTATGATAACTGACCCTAAGATACACATGGATCAACCAAGAATATGAATCATAACTCTTCTCACTGAAGAAAATACACTTCTATCCTAAGATTTTGTGTCTCCTCCCTTTCTAGGAACTGCCTTTCCAACAACCAAATGAGAACCATACACTTCAAGAGCTCTTGACCACATTGGCCTTCCTTCTGTGTCTCCCTGTTAACTAATAAGTGTTCTAATAAATCTGGCCTCCTATTGTAGGCATATGATGGCAGCTTCAGTTTATGGTGACTCAACCTTGGCACTTCTGTGTTACATAGACAGGTAGCCGGCCCACTCTGAGATACCATGGCTACCGAGCACTCTCGGATCAGTTACTTGACCTGCTAGGCACCATGGTTAAAGCTATGCTTCCTCTTCCAGAAACGTTTGCAGAGCCATCTCTTCAGGCCACGCAGATGAAGCTGAAGAGAGCTCGGTTGGCAGATGACCTGAATGAGAAGATTGCTCAAAGGCCTGGTCCCATGGAGCTGGTGGAGAAGAACATCCTTCCTGTGGATTCGAGCGTCAAGGAAGCAATTATAGGCAAGAGTACCAGTTTCAGTCTTCTGGGACAAAGGAAAGCACAGGAGATTCAGATAAAACAGATCTGATTAAGATGCTAACACCAATCAAGGGTGTTGTTTTCCGAGTTAGCTAGAAGCTGATGGTCATCTAGTGGTTCTTGTTGTGATTCTTTGTTATAGATTAGGAAATGGGCTCTGCTGCAGTTAGTGTGACCTCCCATTTTATGTCAGAGGAACATCTCATGCCATTATCACAGTTCTAAGGTAAATTACTTTATTGTACTGTTTCATTTCTACCTTTTCAGATTGGTAGACTTCATTAAGTCCATTAGAAAGATAACTAGCTTCACAGGCAAGGAGAGTGGTCCATGTTTTCAGAGTACTCTTGAAGTGGCATCTGTCTGTTTCACCGCTCTTAGCACTGGCTGCTGCTGCTCATCCTGTTCTGGGTCCTGGAACAGGCCTGTGCTTTCGCAGCCCTCTCCAGCACTGACACAGCCTGTGTCACCATTGCACTGTTTGTTTCTATCATAGTTGTAGCAGGAGAAATGAACAGTGGGACCTCAGTCAGCAGGCTTTTAGTTTCTATCCTGAGAAATTAGTTAGTATGGCTCTCACATCCCTAAGGACGTCCTACTAAGATAGTGTGAGTTTAAACCATAGACAGGTTATAATCACAAAATTCTAAAACAGTCAACTCTGGTCCCAAACATCTGAGAAAAGAGTCACCAGCAGTGAGGTGTGTAGTTAGCTATGCTGTTCTTTGAAATGGAAACTGATTTACAGAGCCCTGTAACATGCCCACTTTCGAAACTCTGCTTCCTGCATTTTAACATTTGGGTTCCAGGTCAGGGTTTAAAAAAGTAAAGTCTGTGCATCTCTTAAATATTACTCTGTTGAGAGGAGGTTCTTCTCTTTCCATATTTGCCCTGCTGCTTATATTTTGAAAAGGAGGCTATGTGCCCTTCACCCTGGATCGCCCCCCTACTGTGGTATTCTCCAGTGTCATCAAGAACCCTCCCCTTCTAGAGTGCTAGAGTGCTGCTGGTGCTCTGGCCTCGGCTAGCATGCACAGCACCCTGGGCACATCCCCAGCACCACACAAACCAACAACAAAGCAGTCTAGTCTCCTCTTCTTCCTACAGCAGGTAGCTGGATTCAAAGGTTTGATCTGACCGGAAGAACATCAAACCCAAAGAATACATGACAGCAGTGTGGCTCCCATTGGGAAGAGCCTCCATTTCTATAGCAGCAGGGCTCCCCTGGGAGAGCCCAGCTTTAAACCACCTCCTTAAACTCTCCTGTCCTGGTCAGCTCAGGGTTCTGGACCCCCCTGTGTTACCTGTGTTTCTCTCTGCAGGCGTGGTGAAGGAGGACTATCCTCACACTCATGGTGAGTACTCATTTGATGAAGATAGCAGTGATGCTTTGTCTCCAGACCAGCCGGCGAGTCAGGAGTCTCAGGGCTCAGCCGCATCCCCCAGTGAGCCAAAAGTCAGTGCCTCACCACCTCCAGTGACTACAAGCACTCCAGCCCAGGTAAGACCTTCCTAACGTTCTTACAATGTTAAGACAGTATTTTTACTAGGAAAAAAAATTGGAAAGTACTGACACTTCCTACTTGTGAGCCAAACACTATAAAAATTCACAGCTGGTTCTCACTTAATAGTTCTAATATACATACACACACATTATTCTGATCTTCTCTTAGGCTCTTAGTGGTATGAAGAGACACCATGATTGCAGCAACTCTCACAAAAGAAAACATTTAACTGGAACTGGCTTACAGTTAGAGGTTCAGTCTATTATCATCAAGGCAGGAAGCATGATGGTGTCCAGGCACACATGGCATCCGGAGGAAGAGCTGAGAACTCTACATCTGGATCTGCAGGCAGCAGGAAAAGAATGCTACCCTTGCCATGGCTGGAGCATCTAAGACCTCAAAGCCCACTCCCAGTGACTCACCTCCTCCAACAAGACCATACCTCCTAATAGTGCCACTCCCTAGTACCATTCAAATCTAAGAGCCTATAGGGGTCATTTTTATTCAAACCACCACATCTTCTTAGAACATTGACAAATATAATGTAACTAACCTGTTTTCTGTCATCTGAACCATTTTTAAGGGGTCTCACAGTCTTGAAACAGATCTCCATGGCCTCTTCACCTAACAACACTGAAGTGCTTAGCCTTTGACACCTCCTCCATTCCTGTCAGTCCAGCTGCCAAGAGCCTGTCCTACTACCTGTCTCTATGAGTTTGACTCTTTTAGTAGCTCTTAAAATGGGATCAGACAATGTGTGTCTTTTTGTGATGGTTTATTTTACTTAGTAGAATGTCCATAGGCCCAATCATGTTTTAGTTGGGCCATGTAGAGAAACCATGTCTTGAAAACAAAGACTGTGTGTAGTAGAGTTGAACTGCTCCATCGTCCAGTTAAGCAGTCCGTGTGGTCAGGCACTGCAGCCGGCTCCTGGTCTTCACTTTTGTGTTCACAATAAGATGCCGTTGTCTTCACTCCCACTTGCTGATTATATTTTTTGACACTTACCCGATTATTTCTTTGGCTAAATTGTCAATAATGAAGTGGACCTCGGTGTAAGGGACAGCCTGAGTAGACAGGATGTGAACACCTCAGAAACTGAAAATGCATTTTCTTCTGTCCTTGTCTTGTGAACTTATTCTTGTTAAAAAGTTGTCTTGAAGCATTATTTCCTCATTACACTTGTCATTGTAGTACAAAATATATATTCTGCTTGTGTGTTGTCTTCAGTGAAATAAAGAACTCTTGACTGTAAAGGTAGACCACACAGAGCTGGAGGCTGGCAACTTTGTGGGGTGGTAGACAATTTAGAGTATATATGGAGGGCAGACAACTTAGTGCTTGTATATGTGGAGGAACTTAGTCTGTATGTTATATGCATGCATGCACCCAAAGGTTTTCAGTGAGGGCTGACTTAACTAAGCTCTCTAATTGACTGACTGGAAAAATCTATAGACGTTTGTATTCTTATATTTAAAAGTGGTCCCATCAGAGATGGTGTGGGTGGGTGACAGCCCAGATCTTCTGTCCAGGCTCACAAAACAGCAGTGTCTGTGGTCCACAGTATTGCTGGAATATGGCCTGAGGAAAACTGAGAGTTAAGGAGCAGCACACACTGAGGCCTGAGCAGATGGAGAAGGGAGGCCCGCCCTACTGTGTGCTCACATACTTGCTTCACCCTGGCTGAGGATTTAAAAATAGGCCTAAAAAGAATGTCAAGAATGTAAATAAATAAACTTTAGAAAAACATTTTACTTAGTCATTTGAGTTACTCTTTTGCTTCTGTCTGAGTAGGTCGAGTTGTGAGACTCGAGCTATTCACATAGCTATAACTTTAGTAACAGAATTATAACTTCAGCTCTCTGAAATTTGTTTTTTGAGGCTGTGATGGTTGATCCTTATTACAAACTTGATGAGATTTGGAATCAGGTAGGAGATATAAGCAAGAGTATGTCTGCTGAGGGTGTTTCTCAGAGAGGCTTAACTGAGGAGAGGACACTCAGGGTGGCCCGCTCCATGGGACGGATCCCACTGAATAAATCACGAGAGAGGAGGAGGCCAGGCAGGCTCAGCCTTTGTCTCTTCTGCTAGCAGATATGCGCAGTAGCCTCCCGCTGCTATGCCTTCTTCACCCATGGTGGACTGTATGTCAAAGCTGTGAGCCAGAATAACCCTTCCTCCCTTGGAATTCTAGGTAGGTCACAGCAACAAGAAATGTATGTGCCACAGAGGCTCTGCAGGCAAGAGAGATTCTGTCCTCTCTGTCACTGACCCTGGCAGCCAAGCTACCTGATACCTGAGAACAGGAAACCTTAAGTGGGATTGTAAGGAACACTGTCAGGGTTCTGTTCTATTTTTATTCTTTAAATTTAAATTCAGAGGCAAGGCTTGTATCAGTCAAGGATTTTTATATCACCTAGAATTGATAACTTTTATTTTGACAATTTTTTTAACTTTATTGTATTTGTCCAGGTTTCTTAATGTCTTTTATTAGTTCTATTTCCCATGGCTGTGATCAAGTACCTAGCAAGAAGCAACTTAAAGTCCTTGTTTTGCCTTGTAGCTTATGAAGATAAAGTCTATCATGGTAGGACAGGCATGGCAGCAGGAAAAGTGGCTCTTCAGATTGCATCTGCGGTCTAGAGGACAGTTACTAGGAAGTGAGCCAGGCTAGAAAACCTTAATGCCCACCCCCAGTACCTAAACCACCACCCCCAACTTGGGACTAAGCATTGGGAGCCGGTGGAGGGCATCTCACATTCAGATGACAGAGCATGTAAATGTGTAAAATCTTCTACAGTTTACCTACAGTAATTACTCCTACATTTCTCTCAAGGGAAAGGGTCTTAACATATTGCCCCTCATCAGATATCAAGTTCTGAGACAATGAAATAGTCATTCATTTTATCATAGAACCACAGAATATACAAGCCCGACACACAGCATACTGATTTAATGAACGAGACACCTTAGGAGATGGCTGTGGTCCTCCACAGGCTGCAGATGGTGGACTTGAGAGGTGAGTGGTCCTGAGGCACTGAGTTCCTAAGTCATCAGTCATTCAGAAGCTCATAGCCTAATGGGCTGTGAGGAGGACACAGAGTGTGGCTCCTCCCAGCCTCTCTTCTTTCACCACCGTCCCTCTGCCTTACCATCAGCCTAAGGCAGCATAGTCATTGAAACCACAGATTAACACAGATAACAGTCACATTGAAGTAGAGGTAACGAGAATCTGCTTTAGAGGATGCGGTCAGTTAGCATCAGCTGAGGCAGAAGTCTGAGGTGTACAGCACAGTGAAGACCCTGGGGATGACACAAGCCTTCACTACAGGGGACAGAGCATGTCCACTCTGAGAGGCCAGACCCTACATGTGAATGAGCTAGGGTTAGCATGACCTGTCTATCAAGAAAACTTTAGAAATGGCATGTATTGTTTTGGGTGGTTTTATGAGTCTTGAATTTTTTCTAAAAATAAGAATGGTTCTAACCATATTTTTGAGGGGAAAAAAACTAAAACCACTACCATATATCAGTCTAACCTTACTTAGTTTCAGCTATCCAAATAACCTGCTTCATCAAGATTAAATCTGTAATTCCTTTAGGCCCTAGGCACAGTAGTATATTTTTCTTTGTTTCATGTCTGTAGACTTATTTTTTTATATTTGTAAGTTTTTATATATAGAATACTATATATAAATTTTTTATATATAGTAATATAGAATTTTCAATATAGAATTTATTTAAAATAGAGTCACTTACCCCTCCCTTTCCTCCTTTGAGCCCCTCCCAGGGCACCCCCTCCAACATCCCCCACTCTCAGATTGAGAGCCTCTTATGCTTTATCATTATTACATATGTGTGTATGTAGGTATGTACAAGCATAAAACCAACCTGCTGAGTCCATTTCTGTTGCTTATGTGAATATAGTTTGAGGTTGACCACTTTGTACTGAATAGTTAGGAAGGGGCATTTGGTAATTCCAGTCCTCTTACAGTCACTGATCTCATGGTCTTGTCTTTTTTGGCCTTTCCCAACAGTTTACCTCAGTGTCCCCAGCAGTTCCTGAATTCTTGAAAACCCCTCTAACTGCGGACCAGCCTCCCACAAGGTCTACAGCTCCCGTCCTCCCCACAAGCACTGTGTCTTCAGCGAAGTCTGGCCCAACGCTGGTGAAGGTGGGTACCCAGGACTCCACTCAGTGGCTCTGTCTCAAGCCTATGGACACTAACCAGAGGCTTGTGTCTTGACCTCCTACCTGCTTTTAACCTAAACCTTGAAAACTAAACTGTAGTGCTTGTTAAGTTGAATCAACACATGACCTGTCCTCATGGTAACAGAAAAATGATAAGAGAGCTTGGCTTGTGTGAAGTGCTGCGCTATGAGACATGCTTCAGGAATCCTCCCTTCAGCAGCCCTGCCCAGCTAAGCACTCTCAGATGACTTGCTTCAGCACAGCACTGGAGGTACAGCCTCACATACATGTCTTTTATGACAGCCAGCTTTGGAAATAATTTATGCACAAAGTGAAGAATCTCTCTGGTATCCAGACGAGAGTGTATGCTGCTCAGAAACTCTGGAGAGGTTTTTGGGTTAGCCATTTTGGCCAGAAGCACTTGGTGTGCTCTCAGATAAGCCCAGTTCATGACACTATTCCTCAAAGTGCACTTGGTTGAAATAATTCAGTTAGAATAAATCTCAAAGGAGGGGGAAAAAAACCTTAAACATATAGTACATTTTAAAAGTTCTTAAAGTCCTATAATAAAGTGGTAGAAGAGCAAGGAATAATTTAATCATTTCATAGGTGGCTCTTCCTAAAATTGCCAGCATACATATCTCAGAACTCTTGAACTGTGTAGACTATTAGTGTTGCCAAATTTGCCATCATGAAGAAACTGACCCTTAAATAAGAAGTGGCGTGGCCAGAAAGGTCCAATCTCCCAGGTTCTACTCCAGCCTGTCTCTGCCCTGATGGTCAGGCAGCATTCAGTTATAGGGCAAAGGTATGCCTTTCAGATGAGTATAGTCTTCTCCCCCACCTTCCCACCAAGGCTGTATGAGGCAGT